>VDFB02000003.1:405987859-406426575 GCA_007258455.2 Sequoia sempervirens
GATGCTTTGACAAAACAAATCCAACAGTTACAATTACAGTTCCAAAATATCCAACAAGGGCCAACAAAAAGATATTCCTTACAGGACATTTTCCCTTATCCATTCGACTCAAGCATTAACATGATACCATTTCCACGGTATTGTGAGTACCCAACGTACAACAAATACAACGGGAGAACTGATCCATTTGATCACGTACGGGAATTTCGAGCCATGAGTATAGAGTTCGCACACGAGGACTCTTACTACGATTATTTCCAAGAAGCTTAGGAAACACTTGCATGGAGTGGTTTTCTAAATTGGAACCTGGGATCCAATCTTTTGAAGAACTGATCAATAGGTTCATAACACACTTCTCATTCAACATCCAACATGGGGTGACCTTAAAAGAACTCTACAACACCAAACAAGCAAAGGGTGAAAAGTTTCTTTCCTTTCTCCAACAATGGAGAAGGCTATTTGCTAAATATCCCAGATCTATTCCTGAAGAGGAGAAGATAGAGATGTTCATTGATAACTTAGTGGATGACATGAATTACAGGTTGGACTTACAATGTCCATCTACATTTGAACAAGTTATCGAAAAAGGGCTCAAAATCGAAGAGGCTCTAATCAAAAGAGGAACAATCAAACACTTCATTGAAGGTTCAAACAATAACAATTCCTCTAACAACAATAAAAAGCCAAGATTTTGGAAAAAGAATAAGAATACTGATACCATGATCGATACACACACATCCAAACCAGTATTCACCTTGACGCCAACCACTACAAGCAAACAAAACAATGGTCTTAATATCAAACAAAGTAGTGATCAAGGAAATAATCAAAACAATGGAGAAACAAAAACCCAATCATTCCAACGACCATCCAATAAACGAAAATTCACGCCATTAGGACAATCATTGGAATCAGTCCTCAAAGAACTTTTGGACGAAAAACTCATTCAAGTACAAGAGGCTAGAAATTGGGACCCTCAAGTTAAACCATCATGGTGGAATGACTTACACTACTGTCACTATCATCAGAATAAAGGCCACATGACTGAAAATTGTTGGTAGTTAAAACATGCGGTACAAGACCTCATAGATCAAAAGAAAGTATTTGTAGAGGGGCACCAAACAAACAAAGATCATACAACGTTCAAAAATCCTCTACCCAATTATCAGAAGGGAGAATCCTCGTCCGCAAACACTAAAGGTAAGAACATCGGTTATGTTTATGACACAACGATCCTTTGTTTTTCTGCTGCCAAGGAGGATGAAGAGTTATGCAATCAAATCAATCGGAACAAGGACATTACATCCACCAATTTGGTACAACATATGGACAAATCTGAAAACCAAATTAACGTAATCACACTCAAAGGGAAACAAGAGTACCAACCAGTTAATGCCACAACAAGGGCACAATCAAAAGTTATATTGAAAGGAGCATCAATATCATCCCCATCTATGGATCCTCCCTCTAATCAATATAATCTCATCGATCAATTGCAGAAAATACCGGCACAAATATCCATCTTGGAACTTTTAAAAATTTCCCCATCACACAAAGAGGTTCTTGAACAAGCTCTTATATCAACCACGGTACCTAACAATCTGGATGTGTGTCAGTTCCAAGCTATGGTGGGACATCTATCCGCACCTCATTTCCTTTCATTCTCTGAACATGATGATGTATCACTCACCCATCCACATAATTCCGCTCTTCACATTGAAGTCCTCATCCATAAACACCGTGTAAAGCGTGTCCTGATAGATGGAGGGGCTGGTTTAAATATTTGTACCTTAAAGTTGATTCGTGCACTAGGATACTTAGATGAAGCCATTGATACAAGAAGAAAAATCACAATCAAAGCATATGATGAAGAAGAAAGGTCCTCTAAAGGGTTGATCATATTACCCATTCAAGTAGGACCTATTGTCCAAAATGTGGTTTGTCAAGTCTTAGATAGAGAACTGACATACAACATACTATTGGGATGTCCTTGGATTCATGATATGCAAGCAGTACCTTCCACCTATCATCAATGCCTGAAATTTCCCATCAATGGACAAGAGGTAACAATCACAGCAGACTATAATGACACCCAAGCTTGTCATACATTGAAAACATCTCAGGATACATTGATACCTCACAATAGAGAAGTTAGCACATCAGATGGTGAGCAAAAACAAAGCTTCATATCCAAGTGGCTTCCAAAACAACAAAAATCACAAGAGATAAGGGTAGCACAATCTAACCCTTCAAATGTTGAAGAACAATTGGCTCCACTCTCACATCAATTCACCAAGGAAGTACAGATAAGTGACGAAGGAATAAGTGAATATCGTGTTGGACACTCATTTCATCTATCACAAATGTTACCCTCCTTACAAACGTATGGACAACCATCCACAATCACCCAAAATTTAGAACAATCTACAACGGTATTAGATGGCAGATTTGTAAAAGCTGGGAACTTAGAAGAAGAATCAGAAGATAAGGCCCTACTAAATTGGCTTTATAGGGATGAGGAAGCTTCCACTTCCACAAGTAATATCATAGAGACAAATCAGTATGGAAAGGGAAAAACTATTCTGGAGAAGATGGGATATTTAGGACAGGGACCTCTTGGGTTAAGGAAACAAGGCATAACAAAACCAATCCAGCCACTCACACTCCAACATAAGGATAAAACTGGACTAGGATATGCAGCAGAACAAGGATCTCTTGACCGAGGGAAACAAAGTGTAACAGAACCAATTCAAGTTCTCACAATTCAGCAAAATGGAAAAACTGGATACACAGGAGAAGCAAGAGCAGAACTCACCAATAAAACTGTGGAGCGTATTCTTCAAATAAGAGATAATTCTGAAACATATTCAAATGAATATGAGTGGGACAATTTATCAGATGTTTCCTATGAAGATATTCAGATTGATGTTATCAAAAGGTATACCCCCAAACGTGAGGAGGGTCAAAGCTCGAGTTTTAATCCTATTGTCTTTGAAACACAAAATTTCGATGACTCAAGTGAAGATGAACATACATCGATTGAGATAAATGATGTGGAAGAAAATACCTTCGTAGGCCTCGAAATTACCATTAACAACTTGGACGACATTTCCGTTCGAGTTTTCACAATCGCTGACCTAGACCCATCTAATGATTCATTGCCTTTATTGCATCCCGAGCTTATCGAATGGGAACCCCAACACCCCATCAATCTCCCTGTTTTTGACAATGACTCCGCTATTATTAACTACCTTTGCTATGAGGAATCTGATACTTGTTTTAACAATGCTTCTTTTAATGATGCTTCTGTGCGTGAGGATGCCAAGCCTTCCAGTTGCAAAAATATGGAAATAAAAAATGGATCCAATAGTGAAAACCATTCTATGGCAATATTTGATCCTAAAATAGTAAAAACAAAGAACGCATCCAATGGTGAAAACCTCATTGAGGCACCAAAGGATGGAAGCTTTGACATCCTCCCACAACATTACCATGAAAGATCATCAGTGTTGATTGAACCCACACAGTCTATTGATATTGGCACAACAGAGAAAGTAAGAATACTCCACCTAGCAACATCCCCGATGATACAGAAAAGCCATATTTTATCAAATTATTTGAAGAACGATGCATCAATTTTGCTTGGTCATACTCTGACATGCCAGGCTTAGACACAAATCTCATTATGCATCACCTATCCTTACTAGCTGGCACTAAACCAGTAAAATAGAAACTGAGAAAGATGCATCCACATGTTACATTATTGGTAAAAAATGATTTAAAGAAACTACTAGATGCTGGATTTATCAGATCTATTGATTATGCTGAATGGATATCCACCATTGTACCTATTTCAAAACCAGATCACACCATCAAAATATGTACTGATTTTTGGGATTTAAATAAAGCATGTCCAAAGGATGATTTTCCATAAACATACATGATTGTAGATTTAACAGCTGGCCATCAAATGCTATCACTCATGGATGGATTTTTAGGATACAATCAAATCAAAATAGCTCCTGAAGACCAAGAAAAGACAACATTTACATGTCCATGTGGCACCTTTTGCTAGAACGTCATGCCTTTTGGGTTAATGAATGTAGGAGCTACATACCAGCGAGCTATGACAATAATCTTCCATGACATGATGCACACCTTCATGGAGGACTATGTGGACGACATCTTAGCCAAATCTTACACAAAAGGACATCTTGAGATATTGGGCAAAATATTTCACAGGTTGGAGAAATTTAAAGTTAGATTAAATCCCAAGAAATGTGCCTTTGGAGTAACATCAGCAAAACTCCTTGGATACAGAGTCTCTACAAAAGTAATTGAAGTAGATCCAACAAAAGTTAAAGCCATTATGGAAATGCCACCTCCTAAGAATATCAGTACATTAAGATCTCTACCACTACAATCCATCAAGATTCATCTCTCAACTAGCGATCTAAGTATGTCATCCATTCAACCATCTTTTGCATAAAATGTGTCTTTTAAATGGGATGAACAGTGTGAGAGTACTTTTAATCAAATCAAGCATTATTTGATGACACCACCAATCTTGGTGCCACCCAGTGAAGACAAGCCATTATTGCTATATATCACAACAACAGATATCTCTTTGGGAGCCTTGCTAGCACAAGAGGACAGAGAAGGAAAGGAACATGCAATATACTATATCAACAGGACACTCAATGGACATGAAGTAAACTACACCTTCATTGAAAAATCATGCTTAGCAGTAGTATTTGCAATACAAAATTGTGACACTATATGCCTACTCACCGCCAAGGTCGTTGCAAAATTGATCCCTTCAAATATTTACTCGAGCAGCAAAATTTCTAATGTGAAGGTCAAGTAAAGGGTCATGCTCCTCAGTGAGTTTGACATTCATTATGTCAAAAGGCGAGCTATCAAAGGACAAGTCATCACTGACCAATTAGCAGAAGCTCCATTGTCAGACTGTCATCCTATGACCATGGAATTTCCTGATGCGGATATACTCCACATTACAACACAACCATGGCAACTCTACTCGATGGATCCTGCTACAAACATGGATCGTGGCAGGAATTTTATTTGTCACACCTCTTGGGGCACACAATTCCATGATCTTATAGGCTTACCTTCCGTTGCACTAACAATGTGGCAGAATATGAAGCTTTGATCCTTGGAATTAAAGTGGCTATTGACTGGAAAATCACAGAACTATAGGTATATGGAGACTCTCAGTTAATCATCTATCAAGTCAACAATGATTACCAAACCAAGGATGACACACTGATTTTATACAAAAGACTGGTAGATGATCTAAAGAAATACTTCATAGATATCAAATTTGAGCAGATACCAAGATCAGAGAATAAAGCAGCAGATGCCATGGCCACAATAGCATCTCTTCTACAAATGCCTGAAACACAAGATCAAGTTATCGATTTATTGTGGAACAAGTGTCAAACCGCATAATGCGAACCTAAATCCCAAACCATAAGCCTTCCTTTGGATAGTAATTCCATCTTCCATTTATGGAGACATTTGTACTTATCTAAAAGATAATATCTTTCCCCGTGATCTTTCTCTCAAGAACCAAAAGCTAAGAACTTCATACTAACTGCGAAACATACCCATTATTGTCGAGCACCTTTACCATCGAGGCCTAGATGGTACGCTTCTGCGTTGTTTAGAACATAACGAATCTGCTTCTGCTTTACATGAGGTCCATGAAGGAATTTGTGGTACACATTCAAGCGGATTATCTTTAGCCAAAAAACTCTTTCGTTTGGGGTATTACTGGCCACACATGGAGCAAGAATCTTACCAGTTTGTTAAGAGATGCCAAAAATGTCAAATTCATGGCAACCTTATACATGCACCAGCACAGGAGCTCCATCCATTTGCAACTACATGGCCTTTCTGTCAGTGGGGATTGGACTTGGTAGGGAAAATAAACCCATCTTCATCTAATGGACACAAGTTCATTATCACAGCAACATAATATTTTACAAAATGGGTGGAGGTGGTTCCCTTAACCACAATCACTGGGAAGCAAATATCATCTTTCATACTTAATTATCTCATTTGTAGATATGGGATACCCTAGTCAATCATCACAGATAATGGCAGGCCTTTTAAGAATCAAGACGTCCAAGAGCTGTGTGAAAAGTTCCACATTCAACATCATTTTTCAACTCTGTATTACCCTCAAGGTAATGGACATGCTGAAGCTTCAAACAAAACAATCCTCAAGATTCTCAAGAAGACTATAAATGAGGTAGGATGTGATTGGCACGTTCAACTTAACCCTGCTCTTTGGGCTTACAGGACTAGCATCAGAACACCAACAGGAGCTACACCATATGCTCTTGTCTATGGATCAGAGGCAATATTACCTATCGAGGTAGAAAATTCCATCCCTTCGAGATTCACTAAAGGGACTCATTTCAGATGAGGATTATAGGATCTCCAGACTTCAAGAATTAGAGCTACTTGATGAACATTGACAACAAGCGGTCAATCATTTGACAGCATATCAACAAAGAATGTCTAGGAACTATAATCATAGGGTTAAACTTAGAGTCTTCTAGATCGGAGACTTGGTCCTACGAGAAAACCCTAGAAATCAAGCAGACAGAGAAAAGAAGGGAAAGTTTGAACCTAACTAGATAGGGCCTTATGTCATTATATCAGTCTATGGATCAGGAGCATACCAGTTGTCTACACCAGAAGGAGACATGTTGGAGGAACCCATGAACAGCATTCATCTCAGGCAATTCTACACTTGAGGATACCTAGTGCACGGTCAGTAAGGTTGTCTTGATGAAAACTTGGCAAACAGGCATCATGATGACAGAAAAAATAATAAAATAAAATAAAAATTAAAAAAATTAAAAAAAGGGGGGGACACAATAAAAACAAGTAATGAAAACCTGGCAAACAGGCGCTACTTGTGATTTTCACCAGCTCTTCTATCTATCAGGTACAGTTTTGTTACAATTGTTTCCTTTCATATCATTTCCATCTATCATTTGAGATAATCATTATCACTATCCATATCATAGCAAGGATATCATGTTTTACCCTAGCTTGAGGGCAACATCCTAGTGTTATTTGATACAATGGACTTTCAGCTTAAATGGAAAGGAAATCAAACATGACAACACCAAGTGACAATACTTGAAAAGTAACCAAAAACATCAGAAAATCAAAATCCAAAAACATCAAAAAATCCATCAAAATCCAAAAACATCAGAAAATCAAAATCCAAAAACACCAGAAAATCAGAAAATCCATGCAAAAACATTCATAAAATCGAAAACACAAAAATAGAGTCTACATCAGTCAGAAAATGGAGTCTATGTCAGTCGAACTACGTGGTCTCTGCATGTATAACGTAGGCAAGACTAATCTTTGATCAGTCCCCGAGACCCCTAGGATAGGTCTTTAGGTTACATCATTTGGTCAAACGTCTAAGAATATCATGCAAACATCAACACACACATCTCAACATCGATGATCTAATCTGAATAATGATTTGAAAATACATTAAGTAGAATTTGAATTGTTGTACTTTTTATTTTTATCCTTTGCTTATCATTTCTTTGGAGCTACTCGATGATGTATTAAACTAGAGAAGCAAGGAAGGAGAATGATACCTTTTCTTTTTTTGTTGTTTGTGAGTTAGTCATTATTATTTTGTGAATTATCGCGGGAAGTGCTCTACCAAGTATCATGGATGACATTCTGATTCACTTAAGAAAATGATTAATTCTTGTCTGTTTACGCAAGAAATGCTCAGGTCATCTCCGTTTAATTATACCTTGATGCTTGTGTTCGCTTGCAATATCAAATATCATGAAAGAAATACTCAGGTCATCATTGGTCTATCTCATATCATTGATGCTTGTATTCACTTTCAACATTTTAAAAGCTCAGTGATGATACAAAGCAAAATAAAAAGATTGTTGAAATGACACTTAGGTTTGCATTGATAAAATAGGTTTGCATGGTAAAAATAGATTGCATTCATAATAATACATCTGCAGAGTATTAATTACACAAGTTACAAAGATTCATCTGCAAATAATGTTATCTTTTCTTATTAAAGATTAAGTATACTTGACACATACAATTTTCATAATGGCATGCATATAAAATCATTTCTTCATCTCATCATAAATTTCATAATAAACATCTCATTTCGTGATATCATATACACGTTATGTTTCATCATTCATTACATTTATCATTCATTTACATCTCATCACATTGTCATTATCATGTAGTTGCAAAATCATCATTCATTGCATACATATAGAAGGCATTTTACATCTCATTTTATCTATCATACATCATTTCATTTACATCTCATTTTATATACATCATTCACTTACATCTCGTTTTATCTATCATATATCACATATCCATACATCATTTTATCTATCACATGACATCTCATTACATTTATCATTCATTTACATCACATATCCATACATCATTCATTTACATCTCATTTTATATATTATACATTGCATTTCATGGAGAAAAGAAATACATCATCAATATCATATCACATCATCATCAATGCATCTATCCCATCTACTATAATAAATCATCATAAAACATAAAAATTAAAATGCATCCATCACATAAATCATGTAGAACACATCATAGATCAATAAATCCATCACATAAATCATGTAGAACACATCATAGATTAATCGAACCGCTGCACATCATATATATCTCATCAAGTGTCAAGTATACAATGAAGTCTAAAAATGATGAAAATAACATCATATCAAAAATGGTTGTATATATCTCTCAAAGGGTACACAAATGATCTCAAGTGGTACTCGCACCAGTATCACCACCACCACCAGATGTCCCAGGATCTCTCCGATCTCTCAGATCTCTCGAGAGAGGCTGTGTCATGCCTCTGCTCACTGTCCTTGAACGAGTCCTCTCTGAGCGGGACTGGGCATAACTGACTCTCTGCTCTAGGGGGCAAAGCTCATGATAACGGCTCCTATAAAACTCAATCTCAGCACCTGCCTGCATAGCCTCTCGCATATAATCTGTCACAAAGGTCCCATATGCCACTCTCTGCAATCTCTCTGCAGTAGCCTATGCTGTCTCTGCTGCCTGTCTAATAGTATCTCGCTCTGCAGTCAAGGCAATAATCTGTGCCTGAGCAGTGGTCAACTGTGCTCGTACACCTGCTAGCTGAGCCTGTGTTGTCACTGCTGCCTGTATGGCCTCATCTCTCTCACCAATCAAAGAGGTAATCTGTGTCTGTGCAGTAGCTAGCTGTACCTGCATCTAGGCCTACGTCTGTGCTAATAATCCCTGCACTTGTGCTAGCTGTCCCTATAAAGTCTGAACCTGCACATGTAAACCCACAACCTTTGATCGCTCTGCTGAAGAGGAAGCAACGGCCTGCCTCTTACGAGGCGCACTAGTCGATGGCTCTGAAGTACCTGCTATGCTCGGTCTCCCCCCATCTCTGCCATCATCACCACTGCTATCATCACTGCTATCATCACTCTCATCACTGTCACTCTCATCACTACCCTCCACATCAACATCTACATCCTCCTCTCTCCTCCATCTCTGACCACTGTGACCACCCCCTATAGCTGCTGGTGCTGGTGCTAGTGCTGGTGTTGGTGCTAGTACTAGCTCATTTGGAATGGTAATACGAGGAGGAGGGTGTAGAGCCAAATACTGTCCATACTCGGGAGTAATGGGTGCCTCAACAATGTCTCATCGCATATCCCATGCCGATGGCTGTAGAGCACGATAACCCTCAACAAGTGCCCCATAAGGCAAGTACGGACCCCAATCACTAGCATCTACCCATCATCGTCCATAGTGTGCTACTCCCTATGGCATACACTGAACAATCCCATACTGTCTGTAGACGCGGCAAAATAGGAATTGCTCCAAAATCTTGGGGCTCTTCCCGATCAAATAAATTGAATCGGCCAAAAATCTCAACTCGATATCATCCTCATCCCAGTCATCACAATCTAAATAAGGATGCCAGGTCACTGTCTCCACATCATCAAGGATCTGTCTCCAATAATCTAGCTTACCCATCATATGCTGGGTATGCCTACCTTTGTAGCGAAACACATAAGGTCTCGTCGCTAGTCTCGATAACACCGGCACGGGATGCGTAACAGCAATATGCTCCCATGCCCATACCTAAAGAAGTGTAGCTCCCGCCGATAAACTGCTACCTCCGAGGTACACGATCCAGTGTAAATCATGATATAGCTGAGCAAGCATACACATGCCCCAAGCATATCTCATCCTGTGAGCCACCATACCCTCTAATACCCAACCCCATCCAAGAGATAGACCCTTTGAGCTCTTATCAAGACAAAGGAATCCACCAATAAAGCCGGCCAAAACTGAAGGAAGTGGAGCATATGAATCATAGATCTCTACCCATGGGATCCACACTCCCGCAATATGGGGATCCTGAAAAAGTCTCTACATAGACTCTATCCCACCAACCTCCTCTGAATCATGCACGACAATCTCCCCAACAAAAGGAATGCGAAGAATACGCCATACATCCTCTGGCGTCATGGTCATCTCGCCAGTAGGTAAGTGGAAGGTGTTGTGGTCACTATGCCACCGCTCTACTAAAGCTGTCAGTAGACCCCTATTAAGTCTAATATGGGGCATATCCAGTAATGAGGCTAAACCACAATCAGTAATATGCTGCCTCTCATCTGCTGAAAGTCGTGGTATCATATCAAAAGGCCAGGGGAACTATTCTCGCACCTGGATAACATCTAAATGATCCTATTATCATAAAAATATTTTACAAATCAATACGTTATCAATCAAAATATCAAACATCATGAGGTCATCAATTTTTAAAAATTGTGCTTTACCTATCAAACTATCAATTTATCAAGAAGGAACCCTCATCTATCAATCAGGTTCATCCCTTCAAAAAAAAATTTCCTCACCTATCATAAGGGTAATTATTATCAATCAATGGATCTCGCTCATCATGAGATCGTTTACCATTTATTTAGTCAGATCAAACTAAAATAGATGGGATCAACAACAAATCGACGAAATAAAAATCAAATTGCACAATTTTTCATCAATCTGTTTTTCAAGCGCTAAAACTACTGGGGCGCTATGCAATCTAGTTGGCACGCTATGACAAAGCTCGGGGGCGCTATTTCTAATGGGGTGCTACAAAATCTTACTGACACGCTACAGAATTGACCTGACATGCTAAAAACTCTTGCACACTACAAAATCTTACTAATGCGCTACAGAATTGACCTGACGCGCTAAAAACTCATGCGCGCTACAAAATCTTATTGACGCACTACAGAATTGACCTAGCGCGCTAAAACTCTTGCGCGCTAAAATAGATGACCGATGCGCTATTCCGCACCTACCAGGTGCTAAAATAGTAAAACATGTGAAAAATGACCTAAAAAGTACTAGCGTGAATTACGAGGAGGATTTGGGGTACGTAACGGAGGTCCATAGTCGGCCGGACGCTGATGACGTCGCACACGCTCGAGTCGGTGGGTGTGGTAAGGGATCGGCATCCTAATGCTTTAGCACTCTGAGGGTCTCTATCACAAGTTTATCAAAGTCAAATGCACAAATGACTTTTGAAAATGACCTTTTGAGCTTTTATAGGTTATTTTTGTGGCATTTTCATGGGATTTATTTATTTTTCTTTCTGAGGGATTAATTCTTATCTATCACAGGGGCATTTTTGGACAATTTTGTCAAGAGATAAATTGTTTCTTCATCAATTCATCATCAAATCATCAAATCATCATAAAAATTCAAAAATTTTGAAAATCAAAAAAAAATCAAAATTCATCAATTTATCTCCCTGGGGGCATATATCATCGCATCATTTCCAAAATTCAAACATCTGGGGCAAATCAGGGGCATATTTTAAACTTTTCATCAATACTGGCAGCTGAGGCAAAATCATTCTTTGAAGCAATGCGTAAACCCATCACTTCAAAGAGGGGCAAAATGTAGACACCTAAAAATGGTCTGGAGAATCTAATTAATTAAATACGACTTATTTGATTAATTAATCTTAAATTCATCTACTTAATAAATAAATAGAAATATTTATTTATATTAATTCTATTATTAATTTTCTATTTTCTCTTAATTAAATAAACAAAATTAAAAACTTTGTTTTATTTAATTATTGTTATTTATTACTTCTTTTATACTTCTATCATAAATTAAATACACAACTTAAATAATTTGTGTTATTTAATTACCTCATTACATTTCTTCTTAATTAAATAAAGATAGCCTAAAATCTTTTATTTAATTATCATTTTCCTTTTATTTTAATTTAATAAACAAATCCTATGGTTTGATTTATTAAATTATTCAATCCTCTTTTGCTAAATTTAAATGAATCAAAAATATTTAAATTTATGCATAAATCATATTCCTTTTATCACTCACCAATAAAATTAGATTTTTAAAAAATCTAATTAATTCTACTGCCATTTACGGGAAGAGCTTCGGGGACAAACCTGCAGGAAGTCCTCTCAATCTTCCCTCTCATCTTGCCTGGTGTTTTCATGGGGAGGAACAATCCTCCATGATCAGCTCCATCTTCTCATCCCATGCCATTCAATTTTCCAGATTGAATCCCAGCCTTTTATCCTATACCCCTGTACAAATGTGCTGCCGTGAAAGCTGTAAATACAGGTCTTTGGCTACAGGAAAGGGATCCTAACTTGTGCAACCTTACTCTACAAGTTTTCCAAGCATCCAAGCATCCAAGCAATCAAGTATTCAAGCATTCATCCAGCATCCATCAAGCATTCATCAAGCATTCAACATTTGTAGTCATGGCTGCCATTACAGTAGTTTTATTATTTAATCATATAGGAATAGAATTAGTTTGAATTCTCATTCTCTAAGTGTCATTTCAATAATCTAATTAGCTTCTAAAATCTGAGAGCAAAGTAGATTAGAGAGATCTTTAGAGTTAGAGAGCAATAGGATAGATTTTTGAAGATTCTTAGTTTAAATTAGCTTAATTTTCTTGAATCTTAGATACAATGTCTTATTTAGAAGTGTAGATGCATTATTAGATTGTTTAACTCATTTGTACACTTACAGTCATAATCCTATGACATCTTTCATCTCACCTTGGCTATATAACCAAGGGATATCTCTCATTGTAAAATCAATCACAATCACAATCATATCATTGACATTGAATATAGTTTATTCTTGTCATATTCATCTCTCTCTTTTTGTGCTTTCCATTTGGTCCATAAATCTTGGCATCCATAGCCAATTCTAACATGGTATCAAAGAGGGTTGAGTGCCTTTGGATTACCATTTTGGAGAGATCTCGGTGCATTTGAAGATCAGTATAATATTTTATTTTTTCACAAAAAAATATTTTAGTTAAATATTTTCTATGATTTGCTTACTAAATTTGGGGCAATTGTTTTTTAAAAAAAGATTTGGGCATATTCCTTTGAATATTTTGGAAAAAATCGGCTCCATATTCAAAATATTCCAATTCTTCACCGTACTAGTCTCCGCATCACCAAGTACACAGGTATCATTCAGTGCATAGTGTCGGCACCCGGTACATCACATTGATTGGGGGTTGTCCTTTGGTCAGCGTTCACATGCCATCCTTTACTACTAGCCTTTGTTCCAAACTAGTTGTCTGCCCCGTCATCACCAGCGACCTCCTCTTCACTGGTCTCCATCGACATACCCTAGTTCTTGATTAGAGTCAACATACTTGTAGAGGTTCACTGGTCTCTTCTCATCAGAGATTTGAGGTCATCAGTTGGCATTGAACTACGAATTTCCTCCTGTAGGGGGGTCGTAGTTAAACCGTCGGTCACTTATTTCATCAATTTGCATCATCCATTGGTTAGATCATTGGGTTAGATCTGAACCAAGCTTTGAGAATCTTCATCAGTCATTCTTCTATGATTGGTTCCTCTCATCACATCGCTGCTGAACATAGCATTTCAATTCGGTACTATTTTTTTTATCGACATTGACATCCATTTGTCCATCAACCCGTTCACTCTTCTCACTGGCCCCTTATTCACCAGATGGGATTTTAAATCTGCTAGCCGTTTCCTCATCTATCTACAGTCTTGTTTGGTGCATTCATCTCTCACCGAAGGTTTCCTTTACTAATTGACATATCTCCAGTCGTGGTTCTACAAGAATTGGTCGGCCATCAGTACTCTTCTATGGTTTATTCACCATCAGTACATGTCTGTAGTCAAATCCACATTGATCTCTACCAGCATCAGACCTTCACTTTTTCGTTGTACTCTCCAAGGCAGACTACCCTACTATCAGTGGTATAGTCACACATCTGTAGGTACACCGATCGTCAATCGGTACTATTTTTGGTAGACCTTGGTGAAAGTTTATCAGCATTTGATTTATATAAAAGTTTTTATATAAAATTTGTTTCAACTTATATTGGCCAACGTAGTTTAAAAGTCGATGGTGTATTCGTGAATGGGGTGGGGTGTCCTCGGGTGGCACAGCCACCGAGGCACATCCCCCACTCCATCCACTCTGCCCGCCCACCACCCATGGTGGTGGCAGTTAAAAACACATATATTATTAGACTTTTTGAATAACGAGGTCATACAACGCGACCAAGGGCGCAAATTTTGACCCTATTTAGTATTAATTTTTTTCACTCAGTTAGTGTAAAGGTCCATTTTCTAGGATTTTTTTCATTTTTGCATAAATTTTGATCCAGATGGCAAAATATTGCAAATGAAATATCATCGAAAATGTGGCAAAGTGAACTTTCCAGTGATTTTATCTACACTTCATTTCAATTCTAGATCATCTCTCAATCAACTACTGCATCATAGATTCTAGAGTTGTGCTAGTTTGCAAACTTTCCAGTGTACCTTGGCATCGGGTCTACTGTTGCATTATCATGATTCTGACTTGAGTCAATCAGTGACTCTAATATGGTTTTAGTAGCAAATAGAAGTATCTTTCCTTGCTTGCCACATTCAGGATTCTAGTGTTACTCCACAATGTATTTCCAGTGCTTCTTCTTGCAACAGGTTATCTCTTATGGGGGGTCGTATGATCTCTCTTATGGATAGAGATTGATTGGATTTGTGATGGATATAATTATTGTATTTCATATCTCTTTTGGGGAGGAGTTGTGTCCCACTGGGTTTTCTCCTTTTCTCCATTTGTGAGAGATTTCATTGCATTTGCATTGTACATGGGTACCTAACATGGCCTCATAGCCAGGACCCATCTTTGCATCTTTGTGTCATTTGCATAATAATCTGCTACTCCCTAAGTTGCACTTAAGGGGGGTTTTGGTGTAATTAAAAGTGTTGTGCCTTGTCCTAAGTCATGATTACACCTTAGTTAAGTTCACTTAGGGACCACATAGGAGGTTGTTGGAGAATTTCCACTTTTGGTGGACTTGACATGTCATTACTTTATCACTTCCACCTTTCGTGGATGCATCATGTGATTATCTCTCCACCTTAGGTGGAGTGATAGCTTTTCATAGTTGTATCATGTCATAAGATTAAGACACTTGTCATAATCCTATGACATCTTGCATCTCACCTTGGCTACATAACCAAGGGATATCTCTCATTGTAAAATCAATCACAATCACAATCATATCATTGACATTGAATATAGTTTATTCTTGGAATATTCATCTCTCTCTTTTTGTGCTTTCCATTTGGTCCATAGATCTTGGTATCCATAGTCATTTCTAATAGGATCCTACACCTACCGATCCAAGGAGAGAGGATTGTTTACAACCCACAGCATGGATATCAAACATTCATTTCCTACTATCATGACCAAGGTGTCATGTTGGGGATTGAGGGGTATGAGATCCATTGGGAGTTCATGGTGGAGCATTACAGATGATTTGATGCTCTATTAGCATCACTAATTGTTGGTGTATTGATTCTGGATCATTGAGGACACAACTTTACAATTGGCTAGGGAGATGTACTTGTTGGCATGAGGTGGGATAGGACTTTCTATGCTTGGGTACCTTGTTTATTGGGTATGCTCTATCATCAGTTGCATGAGGTTACCTATGGGTGAGCACAGATCATTTCTTGTGGGACAACTCTTCTTATGATCTGGGTGTGGGAGCATGTTGCTATTTTTCATTGGCCGATTAAGAGGCCACAATTGGAAGATGGCATGCCATACGTATTCTACTATGTTGGTGCCCTATAGCAAAGTCATTATGGTGAGACAGGCCAGTGGAGACATAGGATTGACACCATGACAACATTCATCTAGAGACCATACAGGGATTGTGGGCAGTGGGAGGTTGTGGCTGATCATCTCAGTTTCTGTTGGTAGTACATATATTTGATCGGTCGTACAATGAAGAGTCAGTTGATTGTTGAGATGTATTTTCTGCAGAGGGTCCTTAGATAGTTTGGGGATTAGCAGGGTGTTCCCATTAGTACAACAAAGTATGCTAGATCTTCGAGAGAGTTAGCATGGGGACCACCCATATCTGTGGCCCTTGCTATTCAGCAAATAGATGGACTAGTAGCATAGCAATGGGGTTGGAGAGGAGGTGTAGTAGATCCCAGGACCACTCCTAATTTTGACTTATGGTGGAAAACCCATAGGCCTATTCCTTTGATAGATCTGGATGGACTAGCATTGCTGGATAGGAGATCAGTTATTCCATGTGTGCCACGAGCTAGACAAGGAGGCAGAGTTGGTGATAGGGGGAGGGGTAGAGGAAAATATGGAGGCAGAGGTGGAGGTAGGGATGGAGATGATGGAGATGGTTGGGTAGATGGCAAGAGGAGGAGGAGAGGAGGAGATGGAGGGAGGCATGGGAGGAGGGTTAGGAAGCAAGTGGCTAGAGCACCACTGGATCCCATTCTTGAGGTGGGCAAGGAGGACAAGAGGGAGGCAGAGAGAGAGGAAGGGTGAGGGAAGAGGAGCACATGGAGGAGGATAGGCATGAGGAGGGAGAGAGGGAGGAGGAGCATGTAGAGGAGGAGAGGCATGAGGAGGGAGAGAGGGAGAAGGAGCATATGGAGGAGGAGAGGGTGATTGGAGGAGAGGACATAGGAGATGAGGAGGATGATGATGAGGTGATTGATGAGGTCGAGCATCTATTGAGATGGTGCATGGTGGAGGGGGATGATGGGGTGCCTACAGGGCCAGTATTGCCACCAGATGCCATGACAGATCAGCATGTTGCCGACTTACAGTAGAGATTAGATGAGAGCACTGCATAGGTCAAGGTATTATAGGCCAAGCTTGAGCTAGCCAAGGTCAAGCAAGATCAAGCTGAGATCAAGAGACAGGAGGTAGCATATTGGTGTACAAATTTTGTAGAGTTATGTGCAGGGCCCTCAAGAGATATGGAATGGGAATTGGCCAGAGTGAGAACCCACCTTGGTTGGTACAAGACTCTATATGAGCAAGCGGTGCCACTTCAGAGATGAGATCCATCATTGACATGGTCTCAGACAAGGATAGGAAATGGGAGCAAATCAATGAGTGGTAGCAAAAGTAGGAGCCATACCAGTGCAGGAGGGTCCACCTCCTTAGGGCCAACATCAAGGCATAGGTCCCACCACTCACATAGACACACCTCGAGTCATCGATCGAGCCACAGTCATGGGTCCATTGGATCAGGGCATAGGTTAGTAGGGAGCTAGCCACTAGTGACAAATACATATGTGTCACAGACTCAGGCAACTATGATAGCTCAGTCGACTCCTATAGTAGCACAGATAGAGGTTGCAATGACAGATTCCTCAGCTACTTAGGCACAGGTGATAGTGACTATGATGGCCTCAGCTCCCTTAGTAGAGCATTGATCTCCCAGATCTTCTCCTCGAGGGGATGAGGAGAGGACCTCATGAGACATTTTCACTTTATATTTTAGACTTAGCATGTACTATGACACTATTGAGTATCGAGTTTTCGAGCTCCATTTTTGGGATATCTCATTGACTTTATCCTATGACATTGATTTTTGAGGTTATATATATGCAATGCAGTTTTGATGTGGCCTATTTGTCTTATGCTATGCGATGATGAATTATGTGTTGATGGTGATTTAGATGATATATTATGTGATGATTATGGTTATGATTATGCAGTTGTGATGTTTATATAATGCACTTTATGATTCATATGATGATGTTATATGTATGTCTATGCCATGGATGCATTTATGATGAAATATCATGTCCTATTTATGCTTATATGCCCTAATGATGCTATGGATGATACTGATAATGATAATGATATTTTTTTATTTGTTTTCATTTCATGCCTATGATTATGGATGCATTAATGGATGATAATATTGTGCATGGATCATATGACATGTGACTAATGCAATGATATGCTACGATATGTTATGTAAATGCATGGGTGTTATTATTGAATGTAATGACTTAAATAGAGCCTAATGAAAATGTGTAATGTATCTAATGCAATGCCTATGTGATTATGTATGCAAGTGTATCTTTGTATGTCACAGTATATTATCAAGAGATAGAAGAAAGGCGAGACTACTAGAGAGAAGGAGATGGATGTTAGTGTGATGAAAAATCCTTCAACACATTGCCATAGGACTAATAATTATTGCTCTTAATCATCATTGGGTAGACTATTGTGATGGCCAACAAACAACATGATATGACGTAGATCAAGGTGTGAAAGGTCATACCATCATTTGAAATAAATGGTCACAGACAAGGATGATCATGACTCATACTAAAATCGCCATTGCCCCAATCTTTTTGTGATGACCAACCACAAACAATAAAAGATGATCAAGACCAATCATGTAATGTTGTTGCTCCTCTAAATCTCATTGTTAGGACATCCTCAAGGAACTAGCAACATGATTTTCAATAGATAAAATAAGACAAAACAAACCCCATAAAATTAAATGCCAAGTGCTTGCCAAGTGTCTAGGTGTCAAAATTTCAAGTTTGTCAAGTGTGTCAGAATGTCGGATGTCTTGGTGTCAAAATGCCAAGTTTGATGATATGTAGATGCTAGATTGGTGTTGAGTTCAAGAAGGACACATCCTAAATGGTCTCGAGATGCCAGATTCAGAAAGGACACATTCTGAATGATGTCAATGCCAAAGTGATGCCATATTCGGGAAAGGACACATCCCAAACGAGGTCGATGTCGAGATGTCAAATTCAGGAAGGACACATCCTAAATGATACTTATGTCAAGTTTCCAAGTTGATGTCAAGTTTAGGAAGGACACATCCTAAACGATGTCGATATTGATATGTTGAATTTAGGAAGGACACATCCTAAATGATGTTGATGTCAAGAGGAATGCATCTCAAATGTTGTGAGAACCCGCAAAATGCCAGACAATTGTGATGATGCCTAAGAAGGACACATACTAGGGCATGATTAAATTACGAGGCTATCCTTTAGAAGGACACATCTAAGGAGTAAGCAATATTTGACTGGTTGGACTAAGTTTGACTGAGTTTGACCGAGTTTGATATGCCAAGATGATTATCGTGCTTGATTGAAAGATTGTAGAAGTTCACCTGGATAAATTGTTCGTTCAACTTTTGATAAAGATCATGAAAGTTTGAAAGATTGTTTAATGTGTGTGATAAAATTTTGCAATGAACCCTAATGGACTGACCTAGTGCGGCCTCGGGGGCTCATCGACAGATGGCCTTGCCTACGTCATGTACTCAGAGACCTCGTAGTTCGACATGACCAATGACTTTGTCTTGTTAACCAAAGATTGAGTCATGATTTATTTTGAAAAACCTAAAAGGACTAACCTAATGTCTCGGGGGCTCGAAGATGATCCTTGCCTACATAGAAAATGCACAGAGACAATGTAGTTCGACAATGACAAAGACTGAAAAGACCTGAACTGACGTGACTATGTGGATTGACATGACTCTATTTTTTGGATTTTTGACATTTATTTGAATGTTTTTGTGTTTTCATTAAGACGTTTTTAAATTTTTTGGTCTTTTATAGAACTTTTTATGATTTTTATTTTTAGGACTTTTTTTGGATTTTTTCAGGACTTTTTTTTTAATTTTTAGGTCTTTTTTCAAGACATTTTTTTGATTTTTAGGTCTTTTTTAAGGACATTTTTCAATTTTCAAGACCATGTGTGCTACCCACTGCAGTCTCATGATAAAAAAATTTCCCCTAGTCAAATTGAGAATGAGCCAGGTGAAATGGGATGGAAAGAAAATGCATGAACAGCATGGACAATGGACAATATGCTAGACTTGATTGTAACCATTGTCAGCCATGGACGGAAATGTCATGATTTCAGGGGGAAGCATTATGGAAAATGTCAGAAAAGTGGATGTTTATTAGGGACAAAGGTAGATAGAGTGATAGTAGATGGCACAGCAATGACTAACTACACATGGTTCCTATTTACTAAGTTTTCACCATGGTACTTATCCAAAGCACCTGTTTACCAGGTTTTCACTTTTGGAAAAATTATTTCTCTTTATTTTTTTCATTATTATTATTTTTTTAGTGTCATTGGGACACCTATTTGCCAGATTTTCATCAAGGTGATGATTTTTTTGTATTTTTTTATTTTATTTTTATTTTTAAATGGTTTTTAGACAAGGCTTTCTGATGCTATACATAGAATTTCTACAAATGCAGATCGTTGATTGGCTTTGTCAATTGTTCATCGTCAAGAGTAGCCAATTGATATGCGCCAAAACCAAATGATGTTGTGATGATGTAAGGACCCAGCCAATTAGGCTCAAACTTGCTTGGTTATTCCTTGTCTGATTGATTCTTAGGGTTCTGCATGAGAACTAGGTCGCTAATGTCAAACTTCTGAGTCATTACTCTTTTGTTGTAACTTCTGCAGAGAAGATTTTTGTATTCCTGCAAATGGTTCAATGCATTATGTTTGTGTTCATCTAGCATTTCTAACTCATGCATTTGTGACTATCTATACTCTTCATCAGTGATCAAACCTTTCATAGAGACACATAGAGATGGAATTTTGACCTTTATGTGCAAGATGGATTCGGCTCCAAAGATGAAGGGGAATGGAGTGGCACCAGTGGGAGTACGAATGCTAGTGTGGTATGCCCACAAAGCCAAATTAAGTTGGATGTGCCAGTCATGGCCAGTGTCATTGACTATCTTTCTGAGAAGTTTGATAATGGTTTTATTAGACACCTCAGCTTGATCGTTCCCTTGTGGGTAATAAGGCATGGAAAAATGGTGCTTAATATGAAAGCGTTGACAGATCACGAACTTCCTGATTTTTAAATGGACAATCGTTTTCTATAATGATGGATTGGGGAATGCCATATTGAAAAATGATGTAATTGATGATAAATTTGGAAAAAAAAATTCTGGTAATATAGGTGAGTGGGATGGCTTTGATCCACTTAGTAAAATACTCAGTGGTGGTGATAATGAATTTGTGGCCATTGGAGGATGTAGGGTGAATCTTGCCAATGAGATCAAGTCCCCATTGTGTGAAAGGCCAAGGAGAAGTGATCATCCTTAACTCTTGTGTTGGAGCATGAATTAAATCACTGTGAGTCTGACATTGGTGACATGTTCTGAAAAACTCCAATGCATCCTTTTCTAATGTCAGCCAATTGTACCCAAGTCTCGTAATCTTTTTACCTAAGGTTGGGCCACTCGAATGGGACCCACATATACCCTCATGTACTTCTCGTAAGGTTTTTTTGCTTCATTAGTTTCCAGACAATGGAGAAGGGTATTGTCAAAGCTACAGCAATAAAGGGTATCACTGATGATAGTATAATGTGCAGCTCTACGGATGAAGGACTTTCTTTGGTTATTAGATAGGTTTTGGGGAAGGGTTTGCGAATGAAGGTAGTCATAAATGTTATTATACCAGGGAGAACTAGAATCAACAAGCTCACAAACCATTTCTAATTTAGGGACATCATAAGCCAGAACCAATAACTGATCAACCAAAAACTCAAATTGTGGGACATTGCTAGGAATATCTAGCAAAGATCCAATTGTTGCCATAGCATCAACAGCCTTGTTTTGTGTTCTTGGAATCAATTCAAAGGATAGCCTGTGAAAGTATGTCAAAAAACTTTTGACCATCTATTTATAATGCATTAGCTTTTCATCTTTGGTTTCGTATTCATCATTGACTTGGTTTATAACCAACTGAGAATCATCGAGAACATGCAGATTCCTGATTTTCCACTTGACAGCCATTCGCAGTCCTATAATTAATGCCTCATACTCTGCCATGTTATTAGTGCATGAAAATGTGATGCAAAATGACTTTGGGATGGAATCTCCTTGTGGGGTGATGAACAGTATTCCTGGTCCTGAGCCATGATTAGTATGTGATCAAGCAAAGTATAATTTCCAAGGTCGTTTGGGCTCTTTGTGAAATATGGACTCATCTAGAAAATCTATTACAAAAGGATGGTTATCTAGTACAGGTGGGTCTACCAGCTAGTCTACTATCACTTGTCCTCTAATGGCTTTCCACTCCACATATTGAATGTCATAGTCACTAAGGACCATAATCCATTTTTCTAAACATCTTTTCAATGCTGCTCGACTCAAGAGGTACTTCAAGGGATCAATTTTTCTTACCAATTGTGTCTTGTGGTTTAACATATAATGCCTTAAATTTTTTTTCCATGAACACAACTACCAAACAAGCATGATCAATAGGTGTGTAATTTAGTTCCAATCAGTGTTCGACTAATGTAATATATGGCTCTTTCTTTCTCTTCATAGTCATTATGTGCCACGAATGCCCCTAGTGCTAAAGTGGTTGCAAATATGTACAAAATTAATGGTTTATTTTGGATGGGAGGCATGAGAACTGGAGGTGACAGTAAGTACTATTTTATTTGGTTGAATGCTTCCTAGCATTTTTCTGTCCACACAAAGGGGATCCCTTTGTGTAGAAGATAATGGAATGGTTGGCACTTATGTGCGAGTTGAGCAATGAACCATCTGATAGATTGAAGCTTGCCCTATAGTTTCCTTAGGTCACTGATTCATTTAGGGGGAGGCATATCCAATATAGCTCTAACTTTAGCAGGGTCTACTTCAATGCCTCTATGGTAAACTATGTACCCCAACAATTTCCCTGATGTGACACCAAAGATGCACTTTTTTGGGTTCAACCAAACCTTGTATTCTTCTAGTCTCTTGAAAAAAATTTCTAGTACTCTGAGATGGTCTTTTCTTGTTAGTGACTTTTCCAAAAGTTCATCCACATAATCTTTCATCAATGTGTGCATCATGTCATGGAATATTGTCATCATTTCCCTTTGATATGTAGCGCCTACATTCTTGACACCAAATGGCATGATTGTCCAACAATATGTACCCCAAGGACATGTAAAAGCGGTTTTGTGTTGGTCTTCAGGGGTAATATGAATCTGATTATAACTAGAGAAACCATCCATGAGAGATAACACCTCATATCCAGCTGTAAGGTCCACAATAATGTCAATTTTCAATAGAGGGAAATCATCTTTAGGGCATGCTTTATTGAGATCCTGGAAGTTTGTGCGTATGTGAATCTGTCTAGTAGGATTGGTGACAGGGAAAAGGTGGGATATCCATTCTGCATAATCAATTGACTTGACAAAACCTGTGTCCAATAACTTTTTATGTTCATCTTTGACCAACAAGGTAACTTGTGGGTGCATTTTTCTTAGCTTCTATTTAACTAGCTTGGCATCTAGTAATAATGGCAAGTGGTGCAATACTAACTGAGGATCTAGCCTTGGCATGTCAGCATAAGACCATGCAAATTTTATGTTGTGTTCTCAGAAAAACTTTTGAAATTTTGGCTTCTCATCTTCTGTTAGTGATGCCGCAAAGAGAACCATTTTGGGGTCCTCTGCAGTAGCTATATTAACTCCTATGGTATCTTCAACAAGCATTGCTGATTTTTCTGTCTATGGGGAGAAAGTATTGTCCTCCATCCTTGGGTGCCTCTGTGAATTTTTTACCTTTGGATACATCCTTTATTTTTAATATTTTGTCGTCAGAAGGTTCCTTTCAATTTTCACCTAAAGAAATGTCATTTTTTGTTTTATTTTTCTTTTTAATTTTGCGAGTAGAGGATGGCGCAGTCTCCCCAAAGTAAGCAACACGGTCTAAGTCAATGGAAAATCTAGCTTTGTGGTTCCCATTTGGAATACCCTCGTGTAGTCTTAGGAATTCTTCTATAGCATCCTCATTCTGAAAAGTGTCCATTAACGGTGGTCCTTGTTGGTTCCAGTTGATTAGGTCGGGGTAAACTAAGAATATTCCATCATCAGCATTTGCGAATTGAGGAGATGACATGGAAACCATGTAAATGGATTTAGAGACATTAAAAATAAAATTATCATCATTTGGCTCTATTTTAGATTCTATCTAGTATTCTCCTTTGCTTGTTTCATATTTGCTAGCAAAGTAGGGGACAAAAGGAGTAGAATCAAGGTCAGGATCAGTAGTGTTAGGCGGTAGTTCAAGTAATTATGGATGATGCTCATCAGTTTGGGATGACTGGGTAGGTATGTCGGGGGTAGGATGAATGGGAATATAATATGATCTAGACTTGGTATCATTTGGTGTTATATCGATTTTAAACATTTGCTAGAATCGCTCTTCAAATGTAGGCTCGCTAGGTTCAAGAAATAATTCATTGAAGCAACAGTCACTTAAGGATTGTTGAAATCCAAATTCCCATTTGTGAGAGTTGGTTTCAAAGGAGGTTTCCTCAGTTGTCTCAACACATTTTGAAGCATACACTAACTCACAAGGAAGCACACTGGTACTAGGATCGCCAGATTCTCGTGGTCCTAACCCTAACCCAAGATGTTTTGGTCTTACTGAAACTTATAGTGGCCCATGTCTTCCATTTTTATCCTTGCCAAGGCCACTTTTTCCATCATAACCTTTTTCTTTTATCATGTTATATCCTTTACCATATATTTCTACTAGCAATGGAGTCAAATCTTGTGGTTCTCTATATATCCAAGATAGTACATCATCTGTGTCATCTTGACTCATTTCACCCCACTTTATGAAAATTGTATTTGGAGGGACTCTAAAGATTTCTTCTGCCTATATCCTGAAGCAAGGTTTGTCGTAGACCTAGGGAGACTTAGGCATCTTGTTTATGTAATAGGCCATATTTAGTTTGTATTCTCCACATCCTTGGTCTTGGATTTGAAAGTTTGGGTCGACACTTGGGGAGATAACGGAAGTGGTAGGTGTTATGGAGGTGGTCGTGGTGGCCAGAGAAGCAGAAGTGGATGCAAAGCTCGTGGATGAACAGGTAGAAGACTTCATGAGTTTCGATGGGTCAATGCATTTGGAAGATGAAGATGTCAAAGCCTCTCGATTGATAGGTACTTGATGTTCTGAGACACCTCGTAATTTTGTACAATATTGGAATGGATCAAGGCATCTGTATATGGTAATCTTTGTACCCTCAAAAGGAAATTTTAGGCATTGGTGATATGTGGAAGGGATGAATTTCAGTATGTGGATCCAAGGTTGACTGAGTAAAATGTTGCATGGGAGGTCTAGATCCAGGACTTAATAGGTAGTGTCCACAATGGCTGGTCCAATTCAAATTGGAATGGTGATGACACCCCAAGAGGAATTTTCTTCATCATCATATGCCTTGATTACAATACTTCTTGTAGCGTCTATGCATGCATCAGAAAAGCCTAGTTCCTTGACCAATTTTAAGGAACATATATTCAGTCTTGCTCTGCCATCTACTAAGACTCATTTGACCTTATGTTTATGAATGAAAACCTCAATGTGCAGGGCATCATTATGATTGGATTCAGATGATGAATAGTCTTGGTCAGAAAAGGTGATATGGTGGGGATTCATTAGATATCTTACCATGGCTTTGAATTGGATGACATCAATATCTTGGGGAATAGAGGATTCTTGCAATGTTTTTTCTAGGATAGCCTTATGGGTAGGGGAGATGCGTAGCAACTCAAGGATCAAGATTTGTGCTGGTGTTTTTCCAAGCTGGTCAATAAGGTTAAAATTCCCTTTAGACTAGGACTACTTGGTTTCTTGACGTGATTGCGACTGTGAAGTTGATGGGTCGGCTATCATTACCTTTGGCTACCTAGGGGGAGGAGGACTAGCAATAGTGACCTTTCCACCATGGGTGGTGACATTACATTTAGGGGTCTTTCTGACAGTGACCGTGCAGACATGTTCATCAGTTGTTCTAATGTGATGTATGATAGGTCCCCCGGAATAGTCATATCTAATATGGGCATGGTTGGCTCAGTTATTGTTATTTGCATTCAACGTAGAAGAATTACCAGAACCATGATCTTGCAATGGGTTCTTTTGTATTATATGATCCGCATTAGAAGCAAACTGTGGTCCTCTGACTTCAATGATACACTTTTCAATAAGGTCTTTTACCATATTTTTCAATTGTCTATAGGAAGAGGTTTTATGTCCTTTTATTCGATGATAGTCACAAAATGTGTTATCATCCCACCAACATGGTTTAAACTACCTAAGTTCATATGGTTTAGGGTCCTCAAGTATGATGACACCATTCTAAAGGAATTTCTTAAGAACTTCTTCGATAGGCTCACCCAAGGGGGTGTACGTGCATCCTCTGGGGAATTGTCTAGGTTGTCTAAGTTGCCTCTAGTTTTGATTGTTTTGATTGCCTTGGTTATTTTGATTTTTCTAGACAACATTAGCAGTATGGGTTTGTGTCATCATCTGTGTGTTTTTTGGTTATATCCCTTTGAGGTTAATCATAGGACTCATAGCGTTGATAGCCTTAGCATCGACTACGCCATCATTGGTAACATGTTTTTTCTTAACCCAGTATTTATTTTTGTCAGCAGGAGGGGGATTTGCATTTGTGTTTTTAGGACCGTATTTAATTTTTCCTTTAGCAATGAGGGCTTTCTTAACTTGGACACCTCGTTCGAATAGGTCAACAAAATTTTTACAACAATGGACATGCAAGCCATTTTTCAATGGGCCTAACAATGTTTGTATGAACATGTCAACTTTTTCCTTTTTGGGTATGTCTATAAGACAACAACTTGCTAGGCCCCTCCATCTTTGAAAGAATGGTAAAAAGGTTTCCCCTGAATCTTCTTGTGTGAGTTGACATAGGTTGGTAATGGAGGTGTCTGTGTCAATGTTGTATGTATAATTTTTGACAAACTTTTCAGCAAGTTCTTTCCATGACTGTATTCCAGGTTACAATGTGTAGAACCATTCTAGAGCTAGACCTGTGAGACTTTTGGGAAACAATCACATTAAGTATTTGTGTTCGTGAGCAATATCCACACAACTTGTTACGAATTATTTGATGTGGTCAAGTGGATTTGTTTTTCCTTTGTATTTGTGAAATTTGGTGCGACATAACCAGGTGGAAATGGTGGCATGGACAAAGTCATGTCAAAAGGATACGGACATAAGTCATATGGCATTTGCATCTTCTTGTCAGATGTTTGCATATTTTCCATTCAGTTTTTAAGGTCATCCACTCTAGCTAGCAAGGCGTGTACTATGGGATCATTGGTCGCCTGAAAGTTTGGATTTGATTGTGACATGTATTGTTGTGAGATGTAAGGTATGTTCTGATTAGGAGTTTGCTGATATTGCTAATTTTGAGTGGGAATTTATTGTTGAGAATGAACCTATGATGAGTATGTGGGGATATGTGACCTAGCCACATTTTTCTGTATTTGAGGTATCTAAAATCCTTCACTCATTTGGTGTCCAAAGTTATGCATTTGTTGTGTCATTTGAGTTCCTTGTCCATGTTGAAATAATTTTCCATGTGGCATATTGGTGTTTGGTCCTTGGGAGTGTCCATGTGATGTATTGATATTTTGTCCTTGTCCAAATTGGATGTTTGTATTTTGTCCTTGCACATGTGGTATATTCATATTTTTTCCTTTCCCATATGGTATGTTCATATTTTTTCCTTTCCCATGTGGTATGTTCATATTTTTTCCTTGCCCCTGTGGGATGTTCAATTGTGATGATGTATTAATATTGTGTTGAGGGCCTTGAATGAAGACTCGTCATGGGTTTCCTCCAAAGGGATTAAATGATGATCCACCATAGGGGTGTGATGAAGATGCCCCCATTGTCATAGATACGGATCCAAACATAATGTTTGTGGAGTTGGTGCCCATCGATGTGGACCCAAAGGTGGCTCCTATCATTTGTGAAGATGATGTGGACATTGTGGGATGGACATAGTAGATGTTCCTCCAGTAGATGTCGTATTGGTTGAAGTGGAGGTGTTTTGATTTGTGGTGCCACTAGATGTCACATTAATGGTGCTAGTGAAAGCTTGTGTGGTAATGACAATGTTATTGTTCGAGGTATTGTTCATGTCTTGTGGGGATGTTATGTTTTGTGTCATATTATTAGGAGAGATAGGTTGTATGGAGTTAATGTTGAAGCCTTTTGGTAATCTTGCGCCTTGATCTAAAAGCATAGCTAGATATCATTCAAGATTGTTCAAGACCAAGTCCTCAACAAATGAAGCTACTTCAGGGTTTTGGGCTATTGCCTCTAAGTTTTCAACATAGACTTGTCCATTTTGGTCTCTTTGTATGAATTGTTCAAAAAGTGGATTTTGAAAAGAAGTTGACATGCTCATGGATGATTGTATGTTCAAATTTCCAAATGGGTCATCAAAAATCCAGTCATTGGGATTGGTTTTGATGTTGGTATTGTTGTCAAAGTCTTGTCCGTAGTTTGCCATTTGTCGTTTCTTTCTTTGAAGTCTTGTTTCCACCATCAAAGGAAATTTCTCAAATGAAGGTAATGATGATGCAAGGATGACGCTAGTCTATATTTTTGTCTTTTTTGTGATAGATGGTGACAATGCAAGGAGGCGATGATGTTTACCTAAGGAAATGTGTAATGCTTACAAAGCTAAAGTGATGATTATGACTAGGATGACGATGATGACAAGGTTGACTAGGGAAATGACAAAAGTGCAAGGTCAAGGTGCAAAATAAGGACTAAGATGATTATGTCAACTAAAAAGGCAACTAGAATGCAAAGTCTAGGTTCAAAACTAGGACTAGGATGAGTAATATTTTTGTATTTTTGGGAATAAAGTATGCAAGGTATAAACTAGAATGCAATTTGGAGAAAGGGGTACCTAAGCACTCTAAGCTTAATCTATGCTTTTGATTTTTAGTTAACAAAGGACTTGTTGAAAATGACAAGGTGAAAAATTCAAGAGGACAAGTGAATTTTCCTAGACCGTTGAGTTGGAAAGCTTCACAAAAGGGACAATGACTGAAGATAGGAATAATGAAAAAGTCCAAGATAACCTAGTTTTGAAAGCAATGATTTAGCAAATTGTGATAAGGTTGGCCTAATCCAAAGTATGCAAAAATGACAACCTAGAGTCAAGCTTAATGTTGACAATATGATTATGAAGCTAGTGGATGAAATTAAAGTTTGAAGTCTAAACCTAAGGTCAAGAATGCAAACTAATGAAAAATGGAAACTTTTGAGCAATTTCAAAATTGGTTGTTGATAGAGACCTCTTGGAAAAAGTGTTTGACAATAGACTAATAGTGTTTAGACTCAAATTTTGGTTTGTATCAAGGTTTTGTTGCTATCAGACAAATACATCATTTCAGGCCATGAATGCATCATAGTATGGAAAATACGTTTCAATTTTATCAAATGCAGGTTTACAAATTAAAAATGTGGTTGAATACTGCGGATGTGATTTTCTGTATGTCAATTACATCATGCCACAAGCAGATGCAATGTTTAGGGTGGTAGATGTGGTTTAACAGAGTGATTGTGTTTCATAATTTCGTAGATGTGGTGTAGGACAGTGAATGTGTTTCAACAATTGTGTCACAGGTTGCAAAAAGTCAATTTTCTACTGTTTTGAGGAAAAGTCTTATTTGTCTAAAATTGATTGTTTGTGTGAATGTTGTGAATGTTGTTTGAAAATCTAGAAAGCACTTGACAAGCACAATGTTTTAGTGTAGAAAAATGCACGTAAGACAAGCACAATCCTAATAGGCCAAGGGTTTGTAGTTATTTTTAGTGCACCAAATGAAGTGTTCCTAAGCTAAAAATCACAGACCAATTGTTTGAAATATTGGTCTTCGACAAACATACCTGCAAAACATGCGTTAGTAGTTTTAGTGAATGTCTTCGACCCATGAGAATCTCAAAGCCACACGCTGCAACCAAACATTAGCAACTAGAAAAAAAATTATATTCTAGCAAATGTAATAGTAGCAACAAATTAGAAAAGAAAAATTGCAGAAATTTGGAAAAACTCGAATGCAAAAATTCACCAGGGAAATGTGTCACGACAAAGAAAATGTGTCACAATAATTTTTGTCAAGGTTTCACCAGTCGAATGTGTTTTCCAACAAAAAAAAGTGTCAGAATCATGCTAATGCGTCACAATACCTCTCAAATGCATCATAATTTTGTCGAATGTGTCCTAAGAGGTCACGAATGTAGTTCGATAGTGCAAATGTGTTGTTATATTTTTTGATTGCATCGCGATGTGGAAAATGTGGTGCACAAAGTCTCAAATGCGTTGTTTTCAACCTGTAGCTACAAAACATAAATAGAAAGTTGTACAAAAAATAACCAAAATGCACTAAAATACATCAGGTTCACCAATATAACTCTGGAAATTTTATAGGTTAGCAGTTTAGATAGCAGTAAATCCAAAATCCCAAAGAGATAATGAAGAACATAGGAGAAACAATGAAAACAAAAGGAAACATCTTACCAAACGTCTTCAACCTCCATGATTCACCTCCATTATACCTTCTAGGTTGCTGCAAGTAACGATTTGCCCTCAGATTTATGTGAGCAATCTAAGACTATGCCATGTCCTACACAAGTGTTTAAGGATTTTTGCAAAATGACTCTATGAATGACTCAAAGTATGCAAGAAAATGGCTATAAAATGAAGACCAAAAATTCACGTGAAAGCTTGAGAGAGGAAAATGAATTCAAAATTGCCATTTTATAGAAAATTCAATTTTGAATCGATGGTCGAGATCAAAAGTTGACAGGAGACCTAGAATCAGTAGACTAGATTGAAGGTTGAGATATGGACAAAAATGACTATAAAAAGTTGGAGAATCAAATAAGTAACAGTCGTTTGACCATTGGGTGAAGAGAACATCTTTTGAATTAAAAATAAATTTAATTTGAAAGTGGAGGAATCTCATGACAGTTGAAAATAAATGCCCATTTTCTGCCAAAATAAGAGGTTTGACAATTTAAATAAATAATCTTATTTAAAATGAGGAAAGTGACATGTGGCCATAATTAAATAAATTAAAGAATTTATTTAATTAAAAGAGGATTTTTGACAAATTAGTGACGTATTAAAATAAATAAATAAATAAGATTTATTTATTTAAATAATCTAGAAGGATTAACGGACAAAAATAATTAAATAAATTAAGAAATTTATTTAATTATTGAAAGACTTTAGACAATTAGCAACGTATTTAAATAAATAAATAAAATTTATTTATTTAAATAATCAGGAAGAATAAAGAGACATGAATTAATTAAATAATTTAAAAATTATTTAATTAATAGATGAAAATGGACCAAATGACATAATTAAATATTTTAATTATGCTAGGACGAATGCAGTGAAAAATAGAGCTTGTAGGCCTAGGTCAATTTTTAGTGTCTACAACTTTACAACACCTTTACGAGACATCAGTAAAAAAAATGTATCTAGTGTAGAAAGGTCCAAGACCTAGTGTGGACACATAAACTACCTCACAACACCTAAATCAAGGCCACATTAAGTCCATTTATCATGAATTATCCCATGTCAAGCAAAGGGTCTTTTTTTCTACAGCACATTTAGCCCCCACTTTAGTGAGAGGATGAATCTACTTCAAACTCACACTAAAGTAGACATTCAAGAGAGATTCACATGCACTGATACAGATGACAAAGAATGACAAAGATCAAAGGAGGTGGCCAAGTCCCCAGGATCAAAGATCCTAAGTCAACCATCAAGATACAAAATCATGCAAATGCAAGGTGGAAAGGAAGACAAGGTGAAAAAGATGTACTCACTCTCAGCCCACAGAACTTCAACTCGTCTGTGGGGTGAGAAGGGCCAAAAACATAAAAAATAAAAGAGTAACATACGCTAGTTGGTATGCACTCACAAACACCAAAGTGGCTATGGGGAAATTCATGCCACTAGTTGGGCTTCCCACTCCACCATGCCAAACTTATACCTCCCGATAACTTTAACAAGGCGCCACAAAGATTTTTGAGCTCCATGATGTAAGCAAAACTTTGTATGCTTGACATTCATAGACATTGTTAATGCAAGGTAGCTTAAGGATTGCTCAAAGGGATTTTGCTTTGTTCATGTAAGGTCTCATCTTAGGGGACATCATGCTCAATGTCTCCAAAAGAGGATAGGTCAAAAGAAGTATTATGCTCTTGGAGGAAATCAAGCCTAATGGAACCACCAAGAAAAAGATGCATCACAAGAAGAAAGAAATCACACAATGAAATGTGATTGGTGATGTATGCCCCAACTTTAAAGCAATTGCGAGCACCATTACTGAGAGCAATTGCTTTAAAGTAAAAGAGAAAGAAGAAGACATGGAAGCTAACTCAGAAAGCCCTATGCCAAGTCATATGTTTCTGATAAGCTACGTCATGAAGAAAGAATAGGATGTCATATGCAAGCCAACCTAAGGCATGTCGTCCACATCCCAAGCTTTCTCTTATGTAATCATGAAAAGTTAATGACTATCCAAAGAAGGAAACAATGAGTGACATACGAGGACAAGGCTACGTAACCCTTTTCCCCCACTTAGTACGAAGCAAAGGTGAGCCAAAACAATGGATGAAATGTATGCTAGAATGAAAATCAAGAGGAAATAGGTGCCCCCATATAAGGAAGCATACCAAAGTCCTGAAAATCTTGTATTTTATGACTCAAATGATGACATGCATTAGTGGAATGACCATGACCTCTATGATATTTTCAAAAGAAAGTCTTGTCAGAACATTTCTTACAAGTTCTAGGAGGGAGGGTGATCAAGTGATCTTGGAGGATTCTCAATAAAATACCTTCTTGATCAATGGTAAAAGGGCATGTTGTGGTAGGTGTGGAAGGTACATCTTGCTTAGTAGTGGATGTCATACTTACACAAGTTTCATTAGATTGCAATATTTTATGCTTCCCATTATAGGAAGGTGTAAAATCTAACGAATTCAAATCATGAACATTTTGTGAGATGACAGTGACATTAAGTGAAGGTGTAGTTGTTTGTTGTAGAGTTAAAGAATGATGTTCAAGACTACTAGGTGAGAAGGATGATTGAGGTGTGTTTTTTGTGATAGTGATGATGTTGAGTGAAGGCTTGGAAATCTCTATTACAAGAAAAAAAACAAGACCATGAGTTGTTTGTTGTGTGTTACGCTTGATAGGGTTATGGATACCTTGTTTGCAAGCACCACAACCTTTTCCACTATACCCAAGTTGTTTAATGATTTTATACCCTTTTCCATAAATATTTTTTATTTCTTTGGAATTAATTGGTTGTTCATTATTGTGTTCATCAAAAAATTTTCTGTATGTTAAGTCTTTGTTTAAAGTGGTTGAGGTGGATGCTTGCGAAAGGTTGTCTGAATTTTGTGTTGAGAATATATATTCACCCATAAATGAAGGTGTGAATTCTAAAGATCCCCAATCATCACCAAATAATTTAGATATTGATTCCTCATCATTGTGTTCAATTTCTATGTTGGATGTGGGAATCAAGGTTGTCAGAGAACATGTAGTTCCTTTTTCAAGGTTCAGGTAACTTTCAAGCTTGGGATCTGCTTCAATTTGATAGATGTGATCATTATAAACATATTTCATTATATCATGAAGGGTTCAGGGCACTGCATTCATCTCATGAATCCATTCTCTTCCTAAAAGAATATTATATGAAATATCATGAGGCATGACATGGATAGTGTTGATGGTGTTTTCTACATAGAAACAACTCAAAAAAGATACAAGTATCCTATCTCTCTTGAAAGGTAAATCTCTACCAGAAAGCCTCAAGAGATAACCCCAAGGTCTCTAATGTCAGGTCTTGACAATGCATAAACAACTCAGTGATAAATGTGAAAATGCTAGTAATCACAAAGGGACCTTACTACAAGCAAATACTAAATCCTTAGATTTATCATATCTAGCAATATGGTGATACTTTCAATCTTAAATCTAACTTGAATGATAAAGAAATAGAAAAAGATAAGGGTTTAAGAGAGACTCCTAAGATTAAAAATACTCCTAAGATTAACAATGCAAATGATGAAACACTTGAAATGGACCAACCCCTCAGAAACTAGTTCCTGCTTGATCCAAATGGATCTGCAATCTTACAAAAATAGTGCAATCTTCTAAGGTATTAAAAAAATTTAGATCATGAACATTCATCCAAAACAACCCTATTGCAATTGAAATGAATAAACCTTCACAATTGAACTAAGCACAATGAATATTAAAGTCCAAGCTAACTTTGCAAAGAAACCAACAATCAGCTAGTTGCAAAAAGTATGGACCAGGGATTGCTACAAACACTTCAAGAATCAAACCATAAACACCATTGAATCATATCTAATTCTAAATCTAACATATATCTAATATTTCTCAAGCAATCTCAAAGGATAGAACAGTAAGAACCATGCAAGATAAATCAACACAAGAGAATTCACCAAGAGCACAATATCTTCAATTGTATTGAATCACCCAATAACAACAACAATTCCAGTGTTTTGTGTTATAGCACTTGCTCAAAATGAACTAACTTCTAACTCTAACTCTTGCTATATTGCTTAATTGCTCCAAAGTAAAACTATCTAGCCCTTACAAATGAGGCAGAATGCCATACTTATAGAAACCTCCCAAGATATGTCAGCCTAACTAGGGTTTACAATAGTAAATGGCCACAAAACAAGTTGGCCCAAGAAGTTCTAAAACAACATGAATTAGCATTAAATGCTTGGGACTCATCCAGGTCAGCCTGGGATCTCCAATGTAATCTATTCCAATGCATGTGAAGGATGAAGAAGGAATAATGGGGAAGCACAAATTTTGATGTGGCATTACATTAACTACTTCCCCCTTTATCCTTAGCACGCTCCATCTTATCCTGCACCATCAAAAACACCTTGTCCAAGTCGGCCATAGGTGGCATAATCAAAACCTCAATCCTCCTTTCAATGGAATTGATATCATCTCTTGACTGCTTTACCATTTTATCCCAATCTACATTGTTTGATATTTATCAATTACTGTAATGTAGGTAACTGCATCATCCAACTAATGTTCAGTGATAGGGCCCTTATTTACTAGGGAATACACATCTCGCCACCATTTTCTCAACCACTCCAAGCTAAGATGTTTTGGCACAAATCTCTTTCTCCCTGTCATCACTTCAAAGAAGGAAATGCACTTATTGTAAATTTCAGTCAAGGTGTCCTCAATCTATTTCCCCTATTTATATACTTTCTTTAAAACCTTCTGCCTTATTTGCAAAGTTTCATACCATTCCCAAGGTTTTGCAGCTTTGGAGGAAGGAAGAATTCTATCACTTATCAATTTATCCTCAGTATACTCCATGATGGTCTTAGTCTTTTGCAATAGGATGTCCACATCTTCCTTATCTTGAGCTAATATATTCCTTAACCAATCGATTGATCTCATTACATCTCCTCTAGTCGAAAGGAGGTCCCTGATAGCATCATCTCCCTTGGTTTGCACCCCTGTAACCAGCCGATTGTAGTATGTGTGGTGCTTTTCATTCTTTCCAACTCTGATATTATTTCTTGTGGCAGGAAGCTTGCAGCAGATGATGAGGAACTAATGGATTGCAAAGTCTTCATTAAGTCTTGCAAATATTCTCTTGAGTTTATCATTTTCCTTATTCAATTCTTTTTGGTCTGTACTTTTTTCCTCAACCTACCCAAGATCACAGCACTAGAGCCCTCATATTCTTCAATCTCTTGTTCCATGGAAGTAGGCCCTAAGTTGATGGTTTGCACATCGTAGTCACTTCCAGTCACATCATCCCTATTCTTATCAGGGGCAGGAGTACCAATGTGAACCACCCTATTATTTGCTTAATCTCTCTCAATCTTGGAGATGACGTTGGCTTTCTTCTTTCCTTTACCCTTTCCTATATTTTCCAATAGCTCATCCCAATTGGGAGGGATGTCATCTACAACAATCTGTTTACTCTTTAATTATTTATCCAATCAACCCAGAACAATAGATTTTGATTGTACTTTTCCTTGTGCAACTTCACCCTATTGATCCCTGGGTGTATCTTTGCTCAAATCCTATTTCTCAGAAATCTCCTCAGCTTTATCTTCTTCTTCTTTATTATGTTGTTCTTCTTCATGCACCAGTGATGGAGTCCTAATTGGTATTTCCTCTCTCTAAAGAGGTCTATCTTCTTCACTCCTAACAAGTGAATCATCATAAGTTACTAGGGGAGATTGTAACACCTTCTCTATTTCTGCCTCAGCACTATAGAGCTTGCCTTCTTGAAATTCTTCTCCTTCTAGATCTTGATGACTTTATGCTTCTTTGGATTCACCTAGTGCACTATGAGCTTCATGAGAAAGAGGAATATTATCATGTTGTTCTGTAGTAGGAGTGACTAGAGGAGCATCCTTTCTCAGCACACTATCCTTAGGAGAAGAAGTTCTTGATCTCCTTGTATATACCTGTGTCCTTTCTCCGAGCTCTCCACATTTATCATAGGTGGGATAACTTCCTCCCATGCCTTGGAGCTTTCCTTTTCCTTCTGCGACAATCTTACTATCCTTCTTCTCTTGGGAACAGGGACACTAACCTCTTTATCTTCCTTTTCAGCTTCATCTTTTGTTGGCTTCTTGGTCCTTGAAACGTGCTTCCTTTTCTTTGCAATAGGCTTTCTTTCTTTTTTTTCCTCCTGTACCTCCTTCGCTTGAACATCTTTAATCTTGATCTTAAAAGGAGAGCTCACCTTGCCCTTACCCTTAGGATCTTGTTCAGCTGACTCCTCATAAGTGGAATGAGACTCCAAGTCTCCCATTAAATCATAGGTGCATTGCACACCTTCACTTTCTAGTTCCCACATCTTATGCTTGAGCCACAGGTTTGTATATTTAATCACCAGAGTCATAAGTTGCTCTAACTTTTGTTTTCTCTTCCTCCAACCAGTCTATTTCTCCCACTGGTTTATCCTTCACTGCCTCATAATCATGGCCCTAAATCAAATCTCCATCATCTTCAACTTGATCCGAAATGGCCTTTGCATTATATAGCCGAACCAAGTTAATAGGTAGCCTAGAAAACTTCTTTCTAATCTCAAATTCATCACTGCAATTGGCCCAATAGTCCTCTATATCATCCTTGTGACTATATTCTTCATTGGCCTTCTTTTGTGCTTCACTAGTCCTATCAAACCTAGATCTCTTGGACTGAAAAGATAAACCAAGAGTGCTCATTTCTTCTTCAGAAGCATAGGTCGAATTAATAGAAGGGAATGCCTCACTAGTGCCTATCCTCAGAGGGAAATCTCCACCGAATCTAGTTTTATGCTTATCCTTCTTCACAATTGCATCAAAATCACATATTTTCCTTCTGACCTCCAGAAGTATAATGTGATATGTGGGATACCTAGGAAGTTTGTATGGATCCCTCTAACAACCATCTATCCTTATATATGAAAAGGTGGGAAACTATATGAACCAAGCCCCATACCTTTTGATTAGCTCCTTGGCATTGTCAGATATCCTTACATGCTCTGCACCTTGGAGCAACCTAGTGATGTACATGGTGACTGCATCATTCACCCTCCTATAGCTCGAGTTACCCAGGTGTAGCTATGGATCAACCTCATAAATTACATCCTGTCCAAACACACCCCTTTTACTTAGTCCTTTGTATGGATGAAATCTTGCAAGTGCATAAAACAAGTAGGAGGTCATTGTGAAGGTCTTCGTCTGTAGGACATTACACATCTATTCATGAATCATGGCTCTTATAATGCCTGCCCAATGATAATTAACATTCTGCTCCATCCTCACAATGACATGGAACATCCAATTCTCAAATACTCCTGCACTCTTCAACCCTACCACCCTACTGAGAAGGGTGATAACATCATAGTATTCCTTCTTAAATTTAGCTCTAAATAGCTGCTTGGGTAGCTTGGAAAAGTGGGACTTAGACTTCTCCAACCAAGAATTGATGACCTCTTGGGACTTGATGGTATCTTCCTCATAAAACTTCTTTGCCATATCCATATCAAAAGCCACCACATGATACCTATCTGGCATGTCAAAGGTTTGGGCTATAGACACAGGATTTAGATTTGCCACAATTCTCCCTTGGGAACCAACTATCCTTTGTGTACCCCTATCATAGTGTCTAGCACACTCAAGTACCAACTCATAACACTATATTGTAGAAGGAAATCTAGCTACATGTGCCAACCCTGATTCCAATGTCCTTCTGGCTAACAAAGGGAGATTTTGTGTTGCCATCCTTGTCTTGAACTCTTCATAATCCCATAGTCCAACATTTGTATCAGTTACTTCTAACCAAATGGAAGTCCACTTGCTCTCAGGGATTTTTCTCCTTATATCCATTTTGATTATTTCTGCCTCAAAAACAAAAGACCCTTCTACACTTGGATCCATCACTCTACCCTTGGTTCTACTTTTCACTACCTTACTCAACTCAACCTGCATTCGACAAAGAAACCATAATAAAGATCACATGGAACCCAAGTTAATTAATCAAAAATGGCATAGTCATCCTCAATATAAGTCTTATGATAAGAAAAATTCTCCAAAACCTCATAAGAATTAATTACATCCAAGTTCGGGTTTTCAGTCCTCCCGTGGAATCTAGGCCAGAGAGGAATTTCAAAAAATTCCCAACCAGGTGGATTTTAGTGAAATAAACATAAAAGAATCCAATAATCATTTAATCAACTATCATTAACTAAGAAACAACATGACACATCTTTAAATAATTTAAATTGATCATATAATGCATAATCACCAACTAATAAATCATGCTATCTCTCAGCTCTTCATTTTCAACAAATTTTCAAAGAATTCTACCCACGACAGAAATCCGTGAAAACAACAATAGTCTACGAATTTTGAGAAAATGAAGGAACAAAGGAAATTTTGGTAAAATCCGGGGGGAATGGAAATCCGAGAAGAAAGCATAACTCTAGATTACTACACATTTTGAGAACACGAAAAGAAAATGGAAAATTGGGGAATTCTCACAATTAAGGAATTCTGTGAAGGCTTGAAATACTGAATGTCAACATTTTCTCGTGACTTCACTCAAATTGATCGAACGATCACAAATTTGAGGATCCTGGGCTTGCAACTAGCTTGATTTAAACCTCCTACACATCATCTTTATATTTGAGACTTATCCTAAAGTAAATCGAGAGGAACTGGTGATGCCCTAAGTCCAAAACCCTAAAAATTTTCCATGAATACACAGGACAAGCTTAGTCTCAGCTCACTTGCTTTTCTAAGTTTTCAAAAATTTCTTTATGGCCTACATAAGAAAGCTTCCCTATAATGAAATCGAAAACAAGCTCACAGACTCACCTGGGGTTATCACTCTAACAGAGTCAAATAACCCTGGCTTCAAGATGTTCAACACCCAAACATGCAAGAATTTGAACTCCAAGCACACCCAAAAAACTAAAGAAGCATTCACATTCGACAATCAAAAGCAAGGCAATGAGTACATACCATTGATGAAGTGAAACTCAATTACAGCAATGACAGAACAATCTCTAGCACCCTAGCAAACAAAAGTAATTATGATGACGCCCAGGAAAATCACCATCAGATCCAAGAATTCACAAATCCAACACACCAAATCCAACCAAGCATTCAGGATCAAGCACTCCAGATCAATAGAAAGAAAATGATACAACTTAATGGCACAAAACTCCCCAAAATCAATTAAATACATGTCACAAAAATCGTACAATCAAGCATTAATGTAGTTGACAAGACATGCCAAACCAAAACCCGAGTACCCGATAGGACGACAGAGTTTTAGAGAAATCCGGTCATCACAAAATTCTGCAAAGGACAAAAATCTCTGGATCATAGTGTAAAAGTAGCTGCCACCAGGTTTTCAAGGAAACCAGGGAATTCCTCCAAGAGTGGATTTTCCCGAGAGCAGTGAAAAACCCGAAATGAGTCTAAAACTTGAGATTTTCAATCAATATCATAGAGGAATCACCAGTGTAGGTAAGATAGACATTCAAGATCATGCCAAAGCAAGGTAAATATTGAAGATCAAAGGGCCCAAACACCAAGAATGAAAGAAAAAGGGGGTCCCTGCTTTCAACGGGGCATGTGTGCAAAAAATTGCACAAAAGATAGGAGTCTGCAAAGTAACCACCCCCACCGTAATAGGAAAAGTGACTACACCAAGCAGTTTTTCTGTTATATTGTCAAATCCTCGAATAGAAATAGAATCAGGTTTTATTTGTGATCTATCAACTTTTATTCGATCAAGGAGACTCACACTACACACATTAAGTTAAAAACCATGATCAATGAGAGTGTGTTTAATTCTTGTCCTATGGTATTGAGCAATGATCATGAAAGCTCCATTTTGTTTTTGCAACTCTAAAGGAGGGAGCTCATGTTGATCGAAAGTGATATCAAAATTAGGTTGATTTGTTTTATGGATTATGGCTGCCACATCATTCAGAGTTGTACCATGAGGAGCTTCAATTTGTTTTAAGGTTGTTTGAAGAGTATTGTTGTAATTTGGTGAACTTTGAAGTAAATCCCAAAGGGAGATCTTGGCAGGAGTATTCTTTAATTGTTCAACAAGATCATACTCCTTTGTTTGTGAGAGATAACAAGGAGCATAAGGCAGATTGGGTAAAGGTAAAGAGGTTGGAGTTGGTTGTGGTGGTTCGGGATTATTTTGAGTGTTATATGTATGAGCAACAGTATCATTACTAGAATGTTGCGATACATCATCATCAGGGGGATAAAGAGTATGTCGGGGTCAATTATTAGGATGAAGGGGATGGGTAGGTGGATAAAGAATAAGTTTTGGTTTGGGTGAAGGCTTATTGGAAGGATGAAGCAGATGTGAAGGTGGGTAAAGAATAAGTTTAGGTTGAATATTGTTAACATCCATTATCAAGTGAGATGTTGCATTGTCTTTAAAGTGAATGTTGTCTTGGTGCATAATCTCCTCCCTAGAAGGAGAGTTCATAGGAGAACAATAAACTACATGTTCATGAAAATTAAGGTGTGTTTCATCCAAAATAACTTCTTCACAACTAAGGGGGGTATTAATGGTTGAATGTGTTGGACTATTGATAATGGGGAGATTAGGAAAAGATTGTATTTGATTGTTTGTTTCTAGAGTTGCATTCTCGTGTTCCATATGTCTACCATACTAGGAGAGATTGTAATATGCTCATCTAAGGTTGAGGTTTGTAAAGAAGCTTCATCACAAGTAGGAGGAAGATCAATGAAGGAATTGGTTTGCTCGATAAATTTTTCTGTATGTGAAGGAGAACAACTAAAAGTGTGATGACGCTCATTGGCTATGTTTTCTAACAATAAAGTATCTTTGTCACAATTAGGACAGATAGTAGGAGAAGCATAAATGTCATTATCATGATTATTTATAAAGTCATTGCTTTGTTCCCCAACATCCATCAAAATAGGAGAGGTAGGGGAAGGATTATAAAGAGGGTTATTATAGACCGTAAAGATTTTATTATTTAAGACCAATCTATTATCTACATCATTTACAATCTCATTCTCTTGTGGTGTACTATTTTCCCAAAGTGGATGAGGAGAAGGACAAGCAAGATCCACATGATGCTCAATGATTGTATCTTCTTGCACCAAGATACCTTCGTCACTAAAAGGAGAGGTATTGTGAGAAGTACAATGATGATTATCATGAGTATCTATGTTTGTATGCTCTTTTATCACATCATTCACACAAATAGGAAAGATAGGGGAAGATTCTAGGGTATTATCATGATTACTTAGTGTAATGTCCTTTTGTCTAATAATGTTATGTCTAATAGGAGAGGTAGGAGGAGAGAAACAACTCAGATTGTCACAAATCTCATTAATTGGTTCTTCTAGCACTAAAATATCTGCTTCACAAGTGTGACAGATAATAGGAGAAGAACAAACATAAGTGTTATGAGTATCCAAGGTCTCTTTCACTAAATGAACCTCATCTACAAAATGGGAACTAGGAGAGGGATCTATGAAGAACAAAAATAAAGGAGAAAGGACTTCATATTCATATGCATTTAAGAAAAATTGCTTACAAGATTCAATAACATCTAAAAAGAGAACATGGAAAATAAGAACTATGGAATTTTTTAATGAAAAAATGACGGAAATATTAATACAAGAATGCAAAATCAAAGATGCAAATGAAGAATATAATTTTTTCAGTTTTTAAAGATGACAATTGACTAACTATGATATGTAACAAGATGTAAATGCAAACTTGACATTATAACCATGCATGAAATGAGCTAATTAAGGCTAAATTTTATGAAATGCATGCTATAGAAATGAAACTAACTATTATATACAAGTTAAGGCACCAATCAAAAGCCTAAAAATAAGTTTCTAAAATTTGGAAAATGTTGTTTCAGGTGCCAGAAGGGACTGATTCGCCCAAGGTGGTGAATGAGTCCCAATATGAACCTTTTTCAAAATTTTCAGAAATTTTAGACTATTTTTTATGAATTATGAGAGCCAATACATAGACTTGAATGAAAAATGCAGAATGACAGTAAATCTAAATGAATTTAGATGCAAGAAATGCAACCTAAATGCACTGTTTATGAATGCAAGTTTTAAAACCTAGCATGCAAACTAATGCAAACCTGAATGCAAAATGAATGCAAAAGCTCGATCTATAATGAAAGACACCAAATTAGAAAGTAAAAGTATTCAGAAATTTTGGTTCACCAAAATGAACCGTAGATTTTTGGACCCAATAGACTCTCTAACTCTTTTGGGGTTTTTCACCTAAAAGGAGAGAGATTAGATCCAAAAATGCTAGTGGATTCCTTCAAATTAGGATGGAAGGGATGTATATGATGGAATTAGGACTAAATGGAATGAAATACATGCAACTAAGCTATAAAACTAAATGATTAAACATGCAAAATTAATGAAAAATTACTTGTTTGAAAACACATAATGATATACAAAAATGAACTAAAAACTTAAGATGGAAACAAGAACAGATGAAACTGAACAGAACTTATATGGAGGGTTGAAGATGACTGGAAATGAATTCTAAGATGTTGGTAATGATGTCACTCAAGCCAGACATGACTCATTTTCCACCTGTGGTTTTACAGTCCCTATTCTGATGAAATCTTCTAAGAACAAGTTCTAGACTGTCGAGAGCTGTATTCTGATGAAATTAGGTTTCCAGGCCCTCAGATGGGACTCATTCACCATCCATGGTGAATCATTCCTCCTTCAATTATTTGAAAATTCAAAGGATGATTATGTAGCTTCAAGTTTGCAATTCCACCTTCCATAGGTGTCTGCTTCATAAAATGTTGGGATCGGGTCTAAAAGTGAATTTTCCTTAATGATTTGACTTGAATGAAGAGAAGAAGCCTTGAAAAACTTTAAAATGAAATCTTTGATGATCCTTAAGCTTCCAAGAGACCTAAATCTACATACAAACAACACAAGAAGAGAAATTTTTGATTGTTAAGGCATGGGGGTTTGCCTTGGTCAAACCCCTTTTAGGTAATTAAACCAAATTGATGAAATAAATGAATGAAACATGCAACAATGGAATAGATTACCTTGCAATGATGATTGATCTTGGATTTCTATAGAAATACATGTATAATCAGCCCTTGAATGCTTTAGAATGCTAGCTTAAAGACTTCTAATGAAGAAACCTTAAGTTGCTTGACTTGAATGAGAAAATAGATGATAAATGAATGATGAGAGATGTAATCATAAGAAAGAGATGTAAAAATGAGGTTAAAAATACTTATTTATAGACAAGTGTGCCTTAGTACCCAATAATACCTCATCACAGGCCGACATAAAGTGAAAATAAACTTTAAATTTCACTTTTTTTCCACTCGAAGGTCAAAATGAGGGCCAAATAGGACTCATTCGCCACACATGGTGACTGGGTCCCACATGGGTCCATTTGACAGCTCATAATCCAAGGGATAAGGAAATATAGTTTAAATTACAACTTTGTTGGGTGTTTGATCAATTTAAGCCTCGGGATGCATAATATGGGTTGAAATATGTTTATTAATGATTATATAAATGTCAAATAGGGCTTAGGATACAGAAATCAATGTGAAAGTGTAATTAAATATACTTTACAACACTAAAATGAGATCCACACAACCTAGGAAGGCACAAGAACCAATGTGAATGTGTAAGACACATTACAACACTAGTTTATCATTAAATTTACCTTACAAGCCTTCTAAATTAATGTGGTGATGTATTAAAATATTTCGAATTAGGAAGAAATAGGCTCATTAACTTTAGAAAAGCATGAAAGTATCTTACAACACTTTACAACACCTTTACAAGACATCAATAAACACATTTTATCTAGTGTAGAAGGTCTAAGACCTAGTGTGGATGCATAAACTACCTCACAACACCTAAATCAAGGCCACATTAAGTCCATTTATCATGAATTAGTTGTTGATCGTTGTCATGTGGTAGTTGTAGTATCACACAATACTCACTACCATGTGTGGGGGTATAAAATAGGCTTTATGCAATCATCTTTTATATTGCAAGGAGAAATATATCATAATCTATTTTGGCTCATCTTTGTCCCTACACTTGGTGGCAAGGGAATAGGTAGCCTTGTCATAGTGCATTACTTCTAGCAAGGAATCCCTCTTTATCTCCTTAAAATGTTAGTGTAGGAAGTACACTAACATTTTAAGGGGGGGCATATAGTCTCCCACTCATTGTTTGCATAAGAATAATCCCTTCTTAGTGATGATAGCATACATCTCCTAGGAAGTGTGACCTTTTCAATCAAAGTGTGGCCTTCTTGGTCTATGTTAGTGTCTCCTTTGTGGTGATATTGGGCTTGATATCCCTCAAGAGTGTGACAGGTATTTCTTGGCATATGATGTCCCCTTTGGTGGTAATGCTATGGATAGTATTCCCCAAGGTGAAATTTTATTTTTCCATGACTTATCCTCTCTTGGTGGTGATTTCATAAGTGATATGCCCTAAGGTGTGACCTTTTGTATATTGAGCAAAGCCCCTTTGTTATTGTATCTTATGGTGGTGTTAATATAACACTCCTTGAGTTTTTAGCCTTATCCTATTGTCATGCATCCCTTGAGGTGAGTTTTATGCACCCCCTAAGGTGAGTTTTTGCAAGATATTTCATGGATTCAGCATAATGGAGCTTTTTGGGTCATGAACTTGAGCCCCCATTTTTAACATGGCCACCTAGCATAATACATCTTGCTTGCCAATGGAGTGATGTAGAGCATTAATAAAAAACCATCAATCATATAGGGTACTCAAGACCCAAACTCAATTGAGAATATCAAATTACAAAACACCATTGTTTCAATTAACTTTTCATCAAAATTCCATACAATTTCACTTGAAACTTCAAGGCTACCAACAAGCCAACTCACTACATCAATATTCCAATCCTTTATCAAACTCAATTTCACCTTTACCATCATCAAAATGACTGTACCAATACAAAAACTTGATTAGAGAAACTAAATCATTCATCTCTTTCCTTATTCATCAATTCACCCTTCAATACAACTTACTTCACAATGCAAAATATCAACAAACCATCCATTCTTGTTTCCAATCTATCACCAGACATCCAAGACACTATAATTAGAAGGTTATTGATTTAAATAAACCAAATACACACTCACAAACCACTAATCCATCAAACTCTTTAATTCTTGTATTCATAACATCATTTTGCATATAGAGTTCATATGGCTCTAAACACATCAAATCAACAAGTTTAGTCTCAATAATTTTCCAAAACCTTAAGACATCTTTACCAATGGAACCAACATGTACAATTACATCTACAAAACATAACTAGATGATTTCCAAATCTGTATTCATGATATTTTATCAAACACCCAACCTAAACCTTCATTTTTTATTCCAAAACATGACTATCACAAACCCGCCATGCAGGATCAGGATATGCAAATGAATACAAAACCCTTTATTCCACCAAACCCTATCAAGATATGGCTCAAAATACACCAATAAAACCTCCTAAATCCCTGCCACCCAAGTGGAACACCTTTTACAACATCAAAACACAAAATTTTCACTGAATACTGTCAATTTTTCATATTTTTATGCAATTTTCGAACCTAGGGCTTTGAAGAAACTGCCCAAAACCAAACCTTCAAACTCTGCAAATTTGAAATATTTTAGAACACATATTAAACTCCTTCTACACTAATTTATATCAATTTCCATTTTTATTGCATACTCTTACCCTAGATCAAGGTTTAGACTGATTTCAGTAAACTTGCAATAACTTACTCAAAACTAAATGAAATCGAATGAAAAAAAACAAAAAATGAAGTAGACTCATAGGTGCATCAATCCCAATGAATTCCCCTCAAAAATTATGCCTTAAAATTCCTTACAGAAACTTGAAAACATGTTTTACCAGTTTGAAATACAGAAAATGCAAAGTTTTAAGCATGCACAAGGGTTTCTAAATTATTTTTTTCTTATTCAAACTTCCCCTCACTCTCAAAATGATGTACAATGCCTTTTTAAATTATTTTCATCTTCCCCAATTGAAATAAACTGATTGAAACTACCTATGAACTTTGGCCTTCCACAACTGCATGTTTTTTGCACTTTTGCATTTTCATCATTTTGACATTTTTTGCAATTTTTGCAAGTTTTGCAAGTTTTTCTTTTTCCATAATTTTGACCACCTAAAGACCTATAAAAGACTCAAATACATTGGAAATGACCTTTACATGACCTTTTTCACATTGTGTACATTTGAAAATTCAAATTTTGCAAATTTTCCTATTAGAGGCATTTAGTGAACAAGGTGCACCTACACCATGGAGCCATGTGTTCCATGAGTAATGTGTATGACTTCATTCCTCATGGAAGCTAACATTTATTCAATGGATGGAATTTAGTATTTGAGAAAATTCAAGAGTAAGGTCTCTTTGTCTTACTGACTCGAATCTTTTAATACTAACCTTATATTTTTGTTGTGTGTCTTCTTTATGTTTACATCATCTTTTTCTTCATTCTATCACCATCTTTATGTTCTATCTTGTCATGTGTTTTCATCGTTTATGCTTCATGTTTTCTGACATGTGTTAGTATATGTTTTCTTGTTAAATTTTGTATATATGTGAGTTCCTTTGTGCTTATGTTGGTTTGCCATGGGATGTTGGATCCTAGGGGCTTGGCCATCTCCCCAGATCCTTAGTCATCCTATCTCTTCAACATTTGTACAATGGGACCCCTCTTGACATATTTTCTACTTTAGTGTGAGTTTGAGCGTAAGTTCATACTCTCACTAAAGTGGGGGCTAAATGTACCATCGTAAATTTTCACCCATGACAATTTAACCTTATGCTTTGTCCCCCCTTAAATTATTGGACCTAATTGAGAATTTAATTTCCTAAATTATGCATTCTATGGCCCATTTTTGACAATTTCTAATGAATTTCAAGTGGGAATCAATTGAATTTAACTTATGTATTTCCCTCGACACTAATTTTCTTAGAGAATAAGTAGAGGACACTCACACCTTGGGCATGAGTATCCTATTTTCCCTCCAAATTGAAATGTGACGTTGTCAACAATTTAATATTTGAATTTCAAATGTCTAAAGTAAGCCATCGGGATTTAATTTTTGGTAAATTGAATAAATTCCTATAAATACCTAGTTATTGCATCATTTCAAATCTAACAAAAGAGCTATCTAGGAAATCATTGGAGAAATTATTATCAAGAGCAACATTTCAAAACTTTATTGCAGTAGTTCAAGATCCTAACATCATGTCCAATTCTATGTGAGTTCACGTGTGTTCATGTTATCATTGTTTTGTGAAGGCTAATACTTTTGTAGGTCTCCAAAGAATTCAAGCATTCAATCAAATCAAGCAAGTAAGATCAAGACCTTGAGGTGATGTGCATGATTTTAGTCCTTCAAGGAAGCCACTGAAGGGTGGTGAGTTGCAAAACTTGTGATTTCATCATTCCTTCCTATTTATTATCTATTTAATCATTGGCATTTGCCATTATGGAAGTGGAAACACTTACATGGAGTTTGACTAAGGCAAACCCCTATAATGGCCCAACATTTATTCTCTTTGTGAATGTGTAGATCTCATGTTTGAAGAACATTGAAAGGAGTTTGAAGACAAATTATTCATTGTTGCATTTGAAGACCTACATCTTGTCAACCCACAAAAACTCAGTTACACAAATATCTGGTAGTGTTTTGAAAAATTTGTAGGCAGGAATCTGAAGCTCAAATTTGACATCAGAGGATCCTAAAAACAAATTTGACATCAAAGGATCCTAAAAACAAATCTAGAAAAGCCTACAAGGAAACTCATGCCCTAGACATCGGTGTCCTCCATTTTTTTCCCTAGATTTGAACCACATGTGCACAATGTCCTGCTCTACTCATTTTTGTTGTTTGAATTTTTCTATGAATTTTTGTGTATTTTGTATTTGTAAATAGAATAGTAAATTGCACTATTAACCTAGTTAGATCATTGCATTTCATCATTAGGACATTCTCATATTTGGTTAAGGGTTGGTTGACTCACCTAGATTAGGCTACAAGTTAATCATATACCATATTTAAATCCATCAAACACTCACTACCATAAAATCTCTAATGAATGAACATATTTTGAAAAAGTGTCTAAACCCTAGGTCAAATCTTAAGATTTACCTTTTTCTATGTTTCAATATAATATGTTGTTTTGATTATATGGGAAAAATAGGTTTTGAAGGGACTTGAAACCCTTTACATCACATTACATAAAAATGTTGCTATGAAAGATGAACACACTAAAACTTAAGGAGCAACAACTAGTCAAAAAATAGCCAAAAAACAATGACCCAACAACAAGAAAATAGAAACAAAAAAATAGCACAAGGACATAGAAATCACTTCATATTCTTCAAGGTATTGGCCACCTCAATCTTCTGATTGTAGTTCAAGTTAACCATGTCCATCAACACTTGTTTTTCTTCTTCAAACACCTTCCTTAGGCTCCCCCTTGTTCTAGTGCTCAGGCCTTTCACCTCCTCTTTGGCAGCCTTCTTACCCTTCCCCTTGGAGGTCTAATCCTTCTCAAGCATGTCTACAAAGTACATGTGATCCTCCCAGAGTCGACTAATCTTGGTAAAGAGAACCTTGAGATATTTTGCACTATTCTTTATAGAACTATGGCTAACTTGTAGTAGCTTCTTGATGTCCTCATTCATTTCCTTGATCTTTTCCTCCAAAAAACCAAGGCAACTTTCACACTAGGCTTTGAAATCAGTAAATGAACATTCCAAATCCACCAACCTCTCAATAAGAAAATTTGAGGAAGATCCCTTTGGCTAGTTAGACATGTTCTCCTTCAAGCCCCTGATTTTAATATTAACCTCATTGAATTCCTACAACATCCATTTAGCAAGTTTAAAGGTTTAAGTAGCACTAGACCAAGCCATATCCAACAACTTATACATAGTAGTATTGTAATCATTAAGATAATAAAGATCCTCAGACAAAGGATTAACAAATTTAAAGGATTTTGCTTGCCAAGGTCTGGGTTCACACCCTCATTCTCCCACACAATCCTCTCACCTGAAGCCTCCCCACCACCATCCACCTGTGGGGAGGTGTGTCAAATAGGGGAATCCTCAATATCAATAGCATCATTAGTAGTGACCTTTACCTATTCTATAGCCACATTATTACCCTTCGCACCACCTTTAGGCCCTAACCTTGGCATTTTAGAAAGCCTTCAGGAAGCCCTCCAAGGAAGCCCCTCATCCACATTATCATGAAAAAAGCACTCCTCTTCTTCCTTACCACACACAACAAAACCCTAGCCATGAAATTTAGTGTTCTTCTTGAATAGCCGACAATGAGACCCACACGAACTCAAATCGGTATCTTCCCCACCAAACAAGGACCCACGCTAATCCAACTTCTATATAACAAGATTCTTGGTGGGTCCCTTCTTCAAATTCCTCTTTTTCCTTTTCTTAGAAGGGGAAACCACAGAGGACAAGGAAACCCTCATAGTATTATCCTCTTCCACCTTCCATTCTTCATCACCATCAACACTTGTCTTTGGATCAGAAGAAAAATATTCCTTGCTAATGGCCTTTTCTTTAACCTTAACTGACTTAGTCAAGGTATGAGTTCTCACATGCTCTATGATGAGAAAAATGAGGCCTTCATGAAAAATAGGGGACCTACAATTCTTTAAGTGGGCATAAACTGAAACTTCTAGGGAAGAAAGAAGAAAAAATGGAAAAGAAACATGCAACCCATGTCTGGAATGGTTTTGCAGAGTAAAATGATGCCCTAGAATAGCAGTAAATTGACCATCAAGAGTAATATATTGTATTAAAAATTATGCCACATTGGCCCAGATTCGATTAAGGGAAACCTATTCATAACCCCATGAGGGAAGCTTCACCATTTTAGCTCGTTCATTATCCTTAAAGAACTGGTCCACAATAACTTTATTACTCTTCATCTCTTTATAAAATTTATGTCCATCTGTCGGTAGCCTAGTAATCAAAGCAATAAAGTCTTCATTGATGATGATCTCCACACCATTCACCTTCAAACATCTATTGTGCCAGCAAGCGAACAAACTCTGCAGAGGCTTTGGGGTCATGGTCATGAAGCCTTTCTAAATAGGGCGTGAAATTCCCATGTCTTAGAATCCTCCAAATTTTGTGCTTGTTTCTCCACTTCTCACAAGATAGGGGCTCAATTCTACTCCTATCACCACCCATTTCAATTCCTAGCATTAACAAATACTAGAGCCAAACCACACTAGCAAGAATATGATTGAGCACGATAATGGGAAAAACATAACCCATAAAACATGTGGTAATTAAGAGGGTGATAATTACTTGATCACCCCAAATCATAAGCCCAAATCTACCTATCATCTCACAATAAAAGCTTAGCCTTCTCAGGAAGGGAAGAGTACTCCTCCCACACCTTGAAATTATTAAGGTTGATAGCCTTGTTAGCAAAAAAATCAGCAAGGGAATTACCTTCCCTATAGGTATGAGTGACATGGGTCTCATTAAAAGATCTCAACATCATGATGGAATCAACAATAAATGACTTGATTTTCTAGCTCAGACTTTGATTTCCAAGAAAGCAATTAATAATGTTAAGGGAATCCCCCTCAACCCATAATTTAGAAATAGCCCTATCCATTGTAGATTTGATGTTGATGTAAGCAGCTTCAACCTCAACACATTGATTAGTCTAGTTTCCTAATGGGAGTGCCATTGCACCCAAGAACCTGTCATCTTCATTCCTCAACACCCCCCATAGCCTGTAGGCCCAGGGTTTCCCTTGGCTGCCCCGTCAAAATTAACTTCGACCCACCTTGAGGGTGGGCACTTTCACTTAGTATTTTCTCTAGCATTATTACTCAAATTAGCTAAACTAGAAGGAAGATTGATGAGCTTCCAATTAGTAACCACCAAAAGAGGAAGATAGAGCTTCCAATAATATATTGTTATTAATAGAAATGTAATATATTATTATATAATATAATAATATATAATAATATTATTACTATTATTATATAATACATAATAATATATAATAATATAATAATATATTATTATATTATATAATATATCTCAGTATATTATTATAATATAATGCATATATATATTACATATATATAATACATATATAATATATCATTATAATATACTATAAGAACATATTATTGTAAGGGTTCGCCGGTCATAGATTTGGAAGAGAACAAGGAAAGCAAGAATGAGGACCAAGGTATCTCTAAAAGGACTCGAGCCAATCTTAAAAGGAAAGCGCCTCCCACAACATAGATGGTTCAGATCTTAAAGAGGGGAGTTCAGGACATGAACGAGCTGGAAGCCGAGACTGCTGATCTTTTAAAAACTCAAATTTAGTTTTTGTTGGCTCTCTATCTGGTTTTTTGGTTTTGTGGCCTTCGCTGGCCTTTTTGTTGGTTGTGGGTGTTTACTGTTGTTATTTTTATAGCCTTTTTTACTGTGATGTCTCTTTTGACTCTTTCTTTATTATGTAAACTTTTTGGTTTCGAGTCCCTGTAAAACCCATTTTTTCCTCTTTCAAAAACATATTATTGTAATATATTATTATAATATATGATAAATATATTTAAAATGGATATATGTTTTGTGCAAGAACGAATATCTAGTTTTTATATTTAAAATCATATATCTATTGTTTAAAAAGTGAATATTTGTTAGTAATGGATATTCATTTTGCTTTGGTGTTTATCATAGCAATTGTACTTTTTACCAACCCAAGTAAAAATTCAAAGTTGATTTCCGCAATTTTACCTTACTCAAATTGCATTTTTTTTACATCACCACTATTTGGCCCATCATGATCCTGCACTGACCCCATATTTTGTTAGTGATTATTGGGTAGATGTTACACAAACTTATCATTTCTTGAGAGTATCTACAAGAATCCATATTTGATAATAATCCACATTATTTTTATATCAGAAACTCCATAAAATATTCTCTAAACTTTATTTCATATTCATTAATACAATTTATGTTATTCCATTAACAACTAAATATTATATTTTTAATATTTTAGTATCTTTTTGAGCATTTAACCATCATATTATACAACATTTCATGATCACCAACTTATTAATTAAGCAAGGTGAGAGCATACGGTGATTGCGTGATCTTAATTATAATTTGAAATCCAACTAGAAAACTTAAAATTAAATATATGAATAATATCACATCATTAACTAAGAATTTCACATTTATAGTTATAAATATTTGATCATTATCTATCAAATTAATATATTTAACATGTAATAATATCATAAAATAATTTAAGCCAACAAAATCAAAATAGAGCTATTTACACATATGATAAATTGGACTATCAAAATTAAAACAACAAATCAATTGATAATAAAAACTATCCAAAATGATAACTTGCTAACTATTGGTCCCAGTGTATATCTGACTTGGCTTATTCATACATACAGGCTTAGACATCATATTTGTGGCAACAAGTTTTTGGTTTTGTGATTATATGGAAGCCCTATAGGTCCCTGTGTACATCTGACTTAGCTTATTCATACGCATGGGCTTAGACATCAGATTCATGGCAACAGGTTTGTGGTTTTGTGATTATATGGAAGCACTATTGGTCCCAATGCATATCTAACTTGGCTTATTCATACGCATGGGTACTACACATCACTTATCTAGTTGGAAACATAGTTGGGAAAGTTGACATTTATTGTTCTCAATGTACAATTCATGGGCCCTCCTCTTCATTTATTGCCTATGGGGACACAAGCCTCATTGGTGGTAGATGGGAAGTTGGGTGGCGATGGGTTTCTTACACTGTTTGATTGACAAATGCATGTGGATTGTGAGCATTCAATGTAGTGACTATACTTCCATTTCTAAATGTATTGGCTATTTTTTAAGGTGATGGTACTTCTATCTCTATATACATTGGCTAAATTTGGCAATGTCAAACCTCACTATTTGTTCAGCTCATTAATCTTGAGACTACTAATGGTGGCTTCATTTAAAGGGTCTTGTGCTCTGTTGAATTCAATAAGATGTACTTCCTAATAGATTCTTGTGTCTGTGGATTTGGGGAAAACATTCTCTACCATTCCTGGATAAATCTTTTTTCTTGTTGGCATAAAGGCTTTTTATGGGCTTCTCTTGGTGACTACAAAATTTATCTGATGGTCCAATTTGGCATGGCACTGATTTCCAATCTTGCTTGTATCAATTTCCGCCTACCTCCTTTTGTAAGTATGACATTTGGCAATGTGTTTAGGCAGATGTACTATATTGGACACTCCAAGTACAAGCTTACTGTGTTAGCACCTCTTCTCGAATCAATGAAATTGTAGGGACAATTAATAAATAAGGAATGTTGCTCACACGTTTTATGGGTTTCTTTTCCTATTAATTCTTCATTACAAAGTTTCATTTCATACTTGTGTTTTATTGCTGGACATGGAGTGTTCATTCACGGTTTTATGAATTAAGGGACTCGAGGCCTTTCAATGTAAAGAAATCGAGAAGGTTGTGCATTCTGGAATATAAACAAATTGAGGATGATATCATTACGGTTCTTGGGAAAGATTGGTTAGACCTACATCCTATGGCTCTTCTAAATGAAGTAGATTATAGATTCATATCCAATTTAATGGATGTATTATGGTGCAAAGAAATGGTCAAGTTTATTGCAGGTTGTTATCTCCTTCCGCATGTGTGCCCCCCATCAACTCTTCAACCAACATTAGATGGGTATGATATTCTCAATGGTAAAAATTCAGCAGGAGAGGTTTTATGCAAGAAACATCTCCTTACTGATCCCTCCCTTTCAGCTCTTCTCAATTTTATGGCCCATGGCCTCCTGGATGATTGCTCCTGTACTTGCTCATGTACTTTCTCTCGGCGCTTGCATAGGCTAAGACCAAGTTTGGGAAACACCATTTTTAATATGCTAAGTGATTTGTATGATGTTGTAAAATTCCTCATTAGACATGATCTGGTGGAACCACACTCCACCCCATATTTTCCTCCTGCAGATTTGGAGTCGTCAGCAGAAAGCAGTGTGTAAATCCTTGGCTTCAGATGTCTTTATCTATAACTAGTCATTTTTGCAAGTTTTTTCAGTATGGCTTTCTTTCCACTTGATGCTAAGGGAGAGGGCCCGATGGTGGGTAGGGTAACCTTGAGCGAGGGGTCCACAGCATCAGCGTCTGAGTCAACTAATTTTTTTTTGCCATGTGCCTTCACTGTTGAGCTAGCAGTTTGAAATAAAAATTTGGGGAGATTTTGAGCACGCTTTCCAAGGTTTTGGGGGTGATTTCCAAAAACTACCAAAAAAGTGTAAAAATTAGGCGTATACCTATCGTGGACATTTGTATGACCGATGGTTGTTTGGTGCCACACCAATACTTGCAACTAGCAGTCCTAGTTAATGTGCATTAACTGCTACACATTCCCCGCTGTCAGTCTTAACGCCTACCACCTCGGCATGCACACCATTCGCTTGGTCTTGCATTCTATTCATGAAACACCCATTCATGAGACATCATTCATTTTCAGCGGTTCCGTTCAGAACCAGCTCTAGTTAGGATGGACGCCGATGGTGGTGAGGCCATGGCCGAGTGGTGGTGATACATTTTTTCGTGCTTTCTATGTTTATCAACACCATATTCAATAAAAGGAAACTACATAAATTCTTGCTACGTAAGTGAGGTTTTCTTCCAACCTCACTCAGGCAGTAACTATGCATTGCAATATTTTTCTAGGTTTTTCTTGCAATTTTCTTTTGTTAAATGTGAAAGAAAAAGTTGTGATGCTTTCATCATGTAATGAAGCTTTGTTGCAGCTTATTCATGGCTGCTACTATGTATATTATGGCCGACTGTGTGTATATGTGACTATACAGATATATATATGCATATATATGGCTGACTATTTGTAAATGTGTGTATAAACATATATATGCATATAAATGTATATATCTATGTATACACATATACACAACAACGGCCCACAAATGTAATTTTCTAGCAATAATAGAACTATATAATGGTGGATTGTGTCTATATGTGAGAATACAGTTATATATATATGCATATAAATGGCCCACTATGTGTATATGCATGTATACAGTTACATTTGTGTATATATGGCCGACTATGTGTATATGTCTATATATATCCATATTTATATGTCTACACACACATATACACACACACCACCATAATGTGTTTTTTTTTTGTTTTATACCTCTATAATTGGAATATATGCATATATATGTGTGTGTATACACATATACACATAGTCTGCCATTCATATAGAGCTTTGTTTGCATTTTATACCTCTGTAATCTGTATATATATAGTGGCAATATGTGTATATTTTTTTCCGACTATGTGTATACATATACATACCATTCGTGTGTTTCTACAGCTCGACTATGAAGGGTTTTATGCACCTATGTTTTAGCCGGCTCTTTCGACCATTGTCGTGAACCCCTCGCTTAAAAATTCCCGACCCCCATCGTCCACTCTTCCCTATCCTTCATCTCTACTTGAAATATGACTATTTTAGGGAACAAAGTGATATTCATTTATAGGATTTTCGTAGTCAATTTTGTAACCATTTTTTTTTTTAATTGACTAATCATTTATATGATTTTCCTAGTCAATTTAGTAATCATTTTAATTTTTAATTGACAAAACATTTCTTTTTAAATTGATATAATATTCAACATCTTTATATTAGACTAAACAATTAAATATTATGTATGCATGCATACACACATGCATACATACATACTATATAATTATTTATGTATGTATGTATGTCTCTATTTGAGACATAGACATACATACTTATACACACATACCTAGATGTATGTGTGTATAGTATGTATACGCACATACATGTATGGATGTGTGTATACTTACTATACACACATACATGTATGGATGTGTGTATACTTACTATACACACATACATGTATGGATGTGTGTATACTTACTATCCACACATACATGTATGCATGTGTCTATACATACTATATATACATACTATACACACATGCATACATGTATGTGTGTATAGTATGTATACAAACATCCATAAATATATGTGTGTATAGTATACTATGCACACATACATACATACTTTGGCCAAAACATAGTTGCATGCCACTTGAAACTATGGAGTGTATGATAGTGTTCTAATACTTCCATTATATATATGCAAGTTGTAGGTCTACAATTACATGTCTATTGAAGTGATCATATGTATGCTTGTTTGTTCTTCAATTAAAGTGACTGTAAATATCGGCCCCTCTCCCTTACAGCTATCTGTGATGATGGTTGACTCCTACTTATGTTAATATCAGGTCAATTAGATGCATGGTTAGTTTGTTCATCAATTACACTCAATCTTACATGTATGAATTTGTTGTTACACTATGTACAATTTTTTGATATTTTGTTCATTTTGAATCAACTCAACTACATGCATGGTTAGTTTGTTCTTCAATTACATTTGATCTTACATGTATGCATTTGTTGTTACACTATGTACAATTTTTTGATATGTTGTTCATTTTGAATCAGCTCAACTAGATGCATGGTTAGTTTGTTCTTCAATTAAAATCAATCTTACATGTATGCATTTGTTGTTACACTATGTACCATTGTTAGATATGTTGCATATGCATATTTGCAATACACATATGCATATATGCAATTGTTGTATGAAGCTAAATTTTAGTATGATGTTTGAGAAATGGTATTAACATAAGTAGGAGTCAGCATATGGTTAGTATGTTCTGCATTTTTTGTATGAAGTTATATTTCAGTATGTTGTTACACTATGTGCCATTGTTAGATATGTTGCATATGCATATGCATATATGCAATTGTTGTATGAAGTTAAATTTTAGTATGTTGTTTGAGAAATGGTATTAACATAAATAGGAATCAGCATATGGTTAGTATGTTCTGCATTTGTTGTATGATGTTATATTTCAGTATGTTGTTACACTATGTACCATTGTTTGATATGTTGCTCATTTCCAATCACCTCAATTAGATGCATGGTTAGTTTGTTCTTCAATTACACTCAATCTTACATGCATGAATTTGTTGTTACACTATGTACAATTGTTTGATATGTTGTTCATTTCGAATCAGCTCAATTAGATGCATGGTTAGTTTGTTCTTCAATTACAATTGATCTTACATGTATGAATTTGTTGTTACACTATGTACCATTGTTAGATATGCATATGCATATTGCATCTATGCATATGCATATTGCATATTGCATATATGCAAATATGAATATGCATATGCATATATGAAATTGTTGTATGAATTTAAATTTCAATATGTTGTTTGAGAAATGGTATTAACATAAGTAGGAGTCAACATATGGTTAGTATGTTCTGCATTTATTGTATGAAGTTATATTTCAGTATGTTGTTACACTATGTACCATTGTTAGATATGCTGCATATGCATATGCATATTGCATATATGCAAATATGCATATGCATATATGCAATTGTTGTATGAAGTTAAATTTTAGTATGTTTTTGAGAAATGGTATTAACATAAGTAGGAGTCTGCATATGGTTATTATGTTCTACATTTGTTGTATGATGTTATATTTCAGTATGTTGTTACACTATGTACCATTGTTTTATATGTTGCTCATTTCCAATCACCTCAATTAGATGCATGGTTAGTTTTTTCTTCAATTACACTCAATCTTACATGTATGAATTTGTTGTTACACTATGTACAATTGTTTGATATGTTGTTCATTTTGAATCAGCTCAATTAGATGCATGGCTAGTTTGTTCTTCAATTACAATTGATCTTACATGTATGCATTTGTTGTTACACTATGTACCATTGTTAGATATGAATATGCATATTGTAAATATGCAAATATGCATATGCATATTGCATATTGCATCTATGCATATGCATATGCATATTACATCTATGCATATGTATATGCATATTGCATCTATGCATATATGCAATTGTTGTATGAAGTTAAATTTCAGTATGTTGTTTGAGAAATGGTATTAACATAAGTAGGAGTCAGCATGTGCATGTGTTCATGTGCATGTGTATGTGCATGTGCATATGTATGTGCATACTATCAGCAATTTCCTTCTCCATTTACATTTAAATTAGATGCATGGTTACTTTGTTCATCAATTACACTCAATCTTACATGTATGAATTTGTTGTTACACTATGAATTTTAGTATGTTGTTTGAGAAATGGTATTAACATAAGTAGGAGTTCGCATATGCATATGTATGTGCATACAATCAGCAATTGCCCTATCCATTTATATTTAAATGAGTGGACACCTTGTTAATTTCCATAACCATCCTTTATGTTGTCATCGGCCACTCTCCCTTTAAGCTCTGTTATGGTCGAAAGATTTCCAACCCTTTCGAATACAACATTACCATACATATGTATGTTGCACAGAATGATACAACATACTAAATTTTCAAATTAACTTAAAACAGCAGATTGATACACCGTTATGATACATATGTATAGATTACTATAGATAGATCCATAAGTTTCCTCTCGCAAAGATAGATAGATACATATGTTTCATATTGCAGAGATAGACAATAACATGATGGAATATGTTGTCTCTATGGTATCCATACTGATGTTTCAAGTTAGAAACATTCAAAACAAAAAAAGTTCAAACATCGTTTCGAATCCATCAAGAAGTTCACAACAAAAAACTAGCAACCAAACATTCAAATCAATCGAAAAATGTAGGAAAACTAAAATTTGATGGCAAGTTGTCTTGAGAGTTGGATGTGGCCTATGACGGAGAAGGACTCCATGATTGATTTGGTTGGATTATGCTTGGGGTGGGTGAGGTTTGATAGGCCTGTAAATGAGGACTCCAACTCTCATATGGTTGGCTTCTTGTGGGGCTAGGTGAGTGTGTATAGGAGAGCGAGTGAGAAGGACTCCAACTCTGTAATGTTTGGCCAGTAGCTTGGGTAGGTGATGGATAATATTGGGGGCATTGAATAGATACAAAATCTATGAAGATCTTATGGCGGTCAGGCAAGGGATTTAGAGGGTTGTTGAGTTGCCTCTCCTTTGCACCATTTGCTTGTGCCTTCTCCAACTCTTTTTCCCTTTTTGCGGCTTCCTTTTCTCTCCGTTGGTCCTCCCTTTTTTTGTCCTCCTTCTTTTGCAACTCCTTTTCAGCCTCTATTTCTACTCGTTGCTTTTCCTTTTCAATTCTCATAAGACTTTTTGCCTCCAATTCTGCAATCCTTTCTATCTTGTGCTCTGCAAGCTATTGCTTCTTCCTCAATTTCAGTTCTTCTAGTTCCTTCTTCTTTTCATCTTGTTCACTTAGCATTGCCATGAAGTCATCAGCAGTTAGGAGTTGGGATCCTCTTTGCAATTTGATCCCACGGTCAGCTACCTTATTAGACTTGTCTTTCACCACATGAACTGGTAGCTTCAAGAATTGTGAGATGCGTGAAGTTTGTTGGCCTCCCAAAGGCTCAATCAAATTGGAATTATTTGTTTATGGCATCTCACTATCTGTAGCATTTTTTCTATCTCCTAACTGCTCACTATCACTGTCTCCACAATTAGCATAGAAATGTACTAACGTATTGGGACCCATGCAATGCGGTGAAGATGGCATTGAAAGACTCTGTTCTTTGTCCACATGCATATCCATAGCAAGATTGGAAGCACCATCAAAGAGCTAGGAGGGCTGATCAGGTGGAGTTGGCAGGGAAAGAGATATGTCTCCAATAGTACTGTGGTCTCCCAATACTGTTGGTTCAAGTGGTTCATTGGAATCTAAAACAACAAATTCATACATGTAAGTTTGAGAGTATTTGAAGAACAAACAAATCCAATCCATGTAATTTAAATGCAAATAGAGAAGGAAATTGCTGACAATATCCACATACATATGCATATGCTGACTCTTACTTATGATAATACCATTTCTCAAATAGCATACTAAATTTTATCTTCATACAACATATGCATATATGCATATTTCATATTGCATATATAAATATTTCATATTACATATGTTGACTCCTACTTATGTTAATACCATTTCCTAAACAGCATACTAAAATTTAACTTCATACCACATATGCATATATGCAATGCATATGCATATTGCATATATGCGTATATAACTTCATATACAACAAATGCATACATGTAAGATCGATTGTAATTGAAGAACAAACTAACCATACATCTAATTGAGGTGATTCAAAATGAGCAACATATCAAATAATGGTACATAGTGTAACAACATACTGAAATATAACATCATACAACAAATGCAGAACATACTAACCATATGTTGACTCCTACTTATGTTAATACCATTTCTCAAATAGCATACTGAAATTTAACTTCATACAACATATGCATATATGCAATGCATATGCATATTGCATATATGCGTATATAACTTCATACAACAAATGCAGAACATAGTGTAACAACAAATGCATACATGTAAGATTGATTGTAATTGAAGAACAAACTAACCATACATCTAATTGAGGTGATTGGAAATGAGCAACATATCAAACAATGGTACATAGTGTAACAACATACTGAAATATAACATCATACAACAAATGTAGAACATACTAACCATATGCTGACTCCTACTTATGTTAATACCATTTCTCAAACAACATACTGAAATTTCACTTCATACAACATATGCATATATGCGTATATAACTTCATACAACAAATGTAGAACATAGTGTAACAACAAATGCATACATGTAAGATCGATTGTAATTGATGAACAAACTAACCATACATCTAATTGAGGTGATTGGAAATGAGCAACATATCAAACAATGGTACATAGTGTAACAACATACTAAAATATAACTTCATACAACAAATGCAAAACATACTAACCATTCATCCCATTTTTTTGATCTCCAACTTCTGCAGTTCCAACGTTAGACTCACCCTCATTGACTGCCAAACCATTGTTGGAAAGGCTTAGAATGTTTGTAGCAGTTGATGCTTCCTTGGGGGCAGCAAAGTGGAATGTCTCGCTAACCCTCATGTCATTATCCAAAGCATTTTGATCAAATGGCCAAATACTTGTCCTCTTGAATCCAGTTGTAATGTTTGAAAAATTCAATGACTTTTGAAAAGCTAGGCTGCCAAGTGTAGCCAATTCTACCCTTCTTATCTCCAAATTTGGATGTCTAATGGTCCAATTTGTTCTTTCCTTTTTGAAGTTACACTTGAAAGATGAGAAAACACTCACATCAAGAGGGTGCAATTTGTGTGATGTGTAGGCGGGTAGGATGAGCAAGTCAATACCAAGCTCCCTTGCTTTGGTAATGGTAGAGAAGGCTACATGGCTGCCATGCCCATCAAATATCAAGAGGTGTCTATCGGTGGGTGAGCAACCCCCAGGTACTTGCATAGCAAAGAACTTGAGCCATTTGATAAAAATCTCTTTCGTCATCCATGCGTGAGGTTGAACAGCCATCAATGCTCCTGGCTCATAGTTGGCTATGTAGTTTTGCACATTTTTTTTGCTCTTGAACAAATAAAAACCTAGAAGTTTTTGACCTACAGTGTTTACACATGCTAGAATAGTGATCCACTCCTGGCTCTTTGGGATAATGTAAGCAACACTTCTCACACCTTTCATGGCAAGCACCTTCATGTTACCGTTCTAGCCAGCCTGCAGCCCTATCTCATCACAGTTCCAAATCCTCTACAGTCCATAGTTCCCTCCTACATATTCCTTCTCCAAAGTGTCGTAGAAAGCACTTACAACTGGTTGCCTCATATTTATAGCACGGTCTCTATCTTGACCTTGGGTTGTTCTCAAGCAGAGATTAGGATGCCTTCTTTTGAATCTTGTCCACCATGACTTGCCGAGAAGCCCATTCTTGAAGGGATTATTCCTTGTTTCGCATATTTGGGCCACTTCTATTTTCAATTGATGATCTCCAAACCTTGGCCAACAATAGCCATCTCCTTGCACCATTTGAAGATCAATGAATCTTCCTCCTTAGTTAGGACTGTTGGGGGGCCTTTCCTTTTTGTAGTGGTCACACCACCTAGCCAATTGGACAATGTTGATGTAGGAATACCCCACTTTTTTGTTGCACCTCTAGTTGACCAGCCATAGTCTTCGAAATCTTCAAGGGAATGGTCCATGTCAGCCTGGGTCCATTCACACCTCGGTGCAACCTTTTTGGTTGATACAACTGGGTTAGCTTGCACTATAGATTCAGTTGGTTGTTCTAGAACACTTTCTACCTCCTCCTCACTACTTGGTTCTTTAGTTCGCTGGTGAATAGGAATGACAACATCCTCCTCATCGCTATGTGGAAGATGCACACCTCTCTTGTGTGTAGGCATAGTTGTCCAGATCCGCTTTTGTAGAGGCTTCCTCCTTGAAGATCACCTACTATTTGTTTGCACATTTATCTTCCTTTGTACCGAACCAACACAATGATTAGTAAACAGCATACACTTAATATTGAAAATAATGATACCAACTAAAACAATGAATCCATACATTTACTATTGACTGTAATCGAAGAACAAGCTAACCATGCATATAATTGAGTTGATTTGAAATGACGAAGGGTATGTCTACAATGAATCAAGCAACGCATGCTATACTATCATATGTAGAACTCTACCTCTTATAAACATTTTAGTGATACCATTAAAACCTTCATCATACAGCATTATGATAACACATATATATGAACTTGCAACAACAGCATGATACAAATATTTATATCTTCAAACGGCTTTGCGTGACAATAAAGGGTTTCAAATATTTCTATCATACTGTTGTTTCAAGTTGTGTTAATGTTTCATAATGTTGTTTGAGATATTATTCACATACTGTCACTTTAATTGAAGAACAGACAAATCATACATCTAATTAAGTTGAATGTAACCGATGGTGGGTAGGGTAACTTTGAGCAAGGGGTCCACGTCATCAGTGTCCCAGTAGGGTAATTTTTTTATGCCACATCCCTTGATAGTCGAGCTGGAATTATGCAACTTTTATATATGTATGTATATGTCTAACTCTACAATATATATATGTATGTATGTATGTATATATATATATATATATGTATATATATATGTGTGTATATATATATATGTATATATATGTATGTATATATATATGTAGGTATGTACATATATATATATATACATACATACATACATATATATGTGTGAGTGTATATATGTATGTATATATATATACATATGTATATATAAATGTATCTATCTTATTGATGTTTCAAGTTATTTATGCTCTTTCATTCCATGGTTATAGCACAAGTAGGAGTCATATGCTATCATAGTTGGTTGTAAGGGAGAGGGGTTGTCAATTACAGTCGATTAAATTGAACAAACACATAGACAAAAGGGAGAGGAGCTATGTGTGGGCATAAGAGCCGATCGTGGGTATACATTTGGACATATGACATATGGTGGGTATGGTATGTGAAAGCCTACTTATACACTGTCAATTTAATTGAATAACAAACAAAGTAACGGAGGAGCTTTTTTTCCCTACAAAGACTGTAGTGAAGTGGTATAAAGTTCATGGCATTTGCCATGAAATTTAGATTCTTGGTATTTTCCAATAGTTTATAAGTCATGGTGTTTGCCATGGATTTTATAGCAGTTTTAACTGCATGCACAGCAGGGCAAGAATGTTTTCATGTGATGTAAATATTGACCCCTCTCCCTTACAACTAACTTTGATGATGGTTGAGTCCTACTTATGTATACCATTTCTCAAAAAACATAGTCAGATATAACAAATACAACATATAAATAGGTGTAATTTTGTTTGTCATGGCTTTTAATTTTTATATGTAACATAAGTAGGAGTTAGCCATTATGACAGTTGACTATAAGGGATAGGGGCCAATATTTACAGTCACTTTAAGTGAACAACAAAAAAAACATACATCTAATTAGGTTCAATGTAAATGAGGACATACATATAGTCACTTTGCAGAGATAGATAGATACTTAATTTGAATGTGAATGAACAAGGTATAAATTGAATGTAGATACCTATGTTTGGTAATGAGCTATACAGTAATATATAAATTTGAGTATGCAAAATATATATATATATATATGCAGAGATATATAGATACCTAATTTGAATGTAAATGAACAAGGTATAAATTGAATGTAGATACCTATATTTGTTGAACAATTGTTCAGTAATATATTAATTTCAAATTACAAAATAGAAATACATATACCTTGTTAATTTACATTCAAATTAGGTATCTATCTATCTCTCTGCAAATATGTGTGTGTGTGTGTGTGTTTCCCATAGCCCTATCCATTTTCATGAAACTTACACATTTATCTATATCTGCAATATATATGGCCCTGTTCATTTTAATGAAACTTATGCATATCTCTCTCCCTATATATATATATTTGCAGAGATGGATAGATACCTAATTTTAAATTAATATATTACTAAATAGTTCATCAACAAAGATAGGTATGTACATTCAATTTATACCTTGTTCATTTACATTCAAATTAGGTATCTATCTATCTTTGCAAATATATTATATATATATAGGGGAAGAGAAATGCGTAAGTTTCATTAAAATGAACAGGGATATATATATTGCAGATATAGATAAATGTGTAATTTTCAAGAAAATGGATAGGGCTGTGGAAAACATACATGGATATGTATCATTTTGTGCAGCATATATATGTATGGTAATGTTGTATTCGAAAGGGTTAGAAATATTTCTACCATAATAGAGCTTAAAGGGAGACTGGCCAATGACAACATAAAGGATGGTTATGAAAATTACCAAGGTGTCGATTCATTTAAATGTAAATGGAGAAGGAAATTGGTGATAGTAGAAAATGGAAATGTGGTTTATATTTTTGCGAAGGCAGGAAATGAATTACTGTAAAAGCTGAAGGAGGAGACTACATCAATCTGGAGGAGGTCATCGTCACTCAGGAGCATGCAGCAAAAAGTGAGAAATTTGAATAAATTGTAATGTGTAACTTGCATTGCACAAATGAGGATTGCTTGCATAAATAGGTTTGTTGAATTTGAATTGGTAGAAAGTGGATTAATTTGAATTATGGGAGGGAATTTGATCTGCATTCAATGGATTAATGGTAGAAGTGATAGCTTAATGGGTACGTAGGATTTATGGTTGGTGATTTGAAGTGATATTAAATTTGTATTTGAATTGTAACCAATTTTTAAAAAAAATTATGATTATTGTTTTTTAGGTGGATTTGTAAATAATAGAGTAATAGTTAAGTGTTATAATGAAATTTCACAATGCATAGTGAGCCTGAGAGTTCATGTTTTTCAATTTTGCAGGAAAATTCAAAAAAGATTGGTTATTATGGACATCCGGGAACCAGTTGATAGTAAAAAGAATATGAGAAATGGGACATGTTGAAATGTGTTTTGTTCAAATATATTTGGAATTAAATCACTTGGCAATGTCTTATGTACATGTCAACTCACTTTTAATGCAAGAAGACTTATATTTTGGTTAATAAAATATCCCTTCACAACAACCTTTTATTGGGAAGGTGGAAAATATTATTTATATTGTGGAAATAAGATTATCATTATACATTCACTTGATATTGTGAAATACGCAAATAAATGTCCACTTGCATTCAACCAAGATTGAGAAGGTGGCAACAAAATAGTCAACCTATGATAGGACATACTGTGAATTTAATATGAATCTGTCATATCATATTTAAAAGGAAATTTGAAATTTGTTTTCGTATAAATATTACCCACCGGTGGGCCCCAGGCTATCCATAACTATACCAGCAATTGGACCCTGTCCCACGATCGGCTCCTCTCCCTTGCTTCTTTCAAAGTCCTTGTTGTTTTTCCATGGTTGATATTGGCTCACCACCTTATTATGCTATTATGTATGTGGTCATATGTTGGGCCACTTTTGTGTTTTGTAATGCTCCCTTTTGGTCAAATTTTGTCTCTCTCGACCTATACCTTTTTCTTATATCTAGGAAATTTTGTAATCTTTTGCTTTGAATGTATTCCTTTGTCAAATTTTGTAATCTTCTGCTCTAAAAGTAGTCTTTCATCATGTAACTCTTCTTTTATTTCAATAAAAGTTTAACGGCTTTCCATTTTTATTTAAAAAAAACTTACTAACCATAAAAACCAACATTAAAAAATATAATATGAAATAACAACAAACAATATGACAATAAAAAATTATCCTACTTGGTATTAACCAAATCAAGTTATCCATAACAATTGTAACAAAACTAAGTCCTAATTTTTCAATACATTAATGATCTTGATAAGTATTCAGATGTTAACTATAGTGTGAAATAAAATTGTTAACTAAAATATAATTGCATATACCAAATATAATATAAATTGACAAATAGCAAAAGTAAACTAGGTTTTTGCCTAATTAAATATTCGTATTCGAGGACATGAGATAATTTCCTAGTAATGTTCTACAATAATCTCTTCAAATCACTAGAACTATTTATAGAATGATTATTTAACTCAATATTCCATAAATCTTAATACCTGATAGAAGAACTCTAAACCAAGAATTGTATAATACTAATGTACTCCAAATCAATACTAATGAATACCAAAATGGCACCTACTCAATAATATTGACTATCATATAATATATGCATATTAGGGTAAGTGCAAAAAGTTGTGACATAAAAAGGGGTCTCAAGATGTCACTTTTTTTTTTAAATCAGAAAAGTTTGATGTTCGACGAGAAAATAAAGATAGTTACACTCAAAATTTGAAGATGAAACAAGATCAAGAGTTGTAGTGTTCTAAATCTACTTTCTAAACTACTATTTTTTAAAAGCATAGTGAAAATTAGGGGTTTGAAAAAGGGGGAGCACACAAAGTGGTCTTGTTTTTTTCAAAAGAATAGCATAGCATTTGTTGTGCTCCCCTTAAAACGTTAACTTTTTTCTAGAATTTCAAAATTCACTTTGGTGAGAAATTAACACCATGTAGTTTATGGTAATTTTTTCAGCTAAGTTTTTAATGAATATATAATATTTTTTTAATGAATATATAATATTTTACTAATTTTTGAAATGGACACATCCTAAAAAGTAGAAATTTGAGCATGCCCCCCCCCAAATTTTTTGAATACTAATTTAAAATCAATTTATTTTTTCAATACATGTAGAATGGAATCTAGTTTCTAAAAATGTAATTTGTTTCAAAATTCGATGAACGAGTAAAAAACTATACCCAAACTATCACATGTTGGTTTTTGACAAAAAATAGAGGCACTAGCAAAAAAAGTTAAAGATGAAAACCTTAACATAATCAAAATGTAAAAAAAAATTATATGGTTAGATAGCTAAGAGAGAGCTTAATTTCATCATAGTATTTTTATAAATTTTCATTGAAACACATGCAAACCTAATGGAGAACACGACCAAAAATGTGTAAAATTTTGTTACCCTTTCAAAAAATCATGTCTTTGGCATCAAAGGGTTGGTATTTCTCTCACCAAATGTGAATGATGACTTTTTAGAATGCATTTTCTTGAACTCTTTCTTTCTTCCATTGTCTTCCTCTTTCTTTCCAATGAAACTATATACATGAAATAAACATTTAACTATAAGTTGACATTTACATATAGACATTTACTTTATTATACTTTAAGTTATATTTCATGTATATAGTTTCAAGATATTTGATAGTGAATTCAGATTTCTTGGAGTTATAATGCAAATTCTATTTTTTGGAAGATCTTATAACATTTTAGACTTAGTCAAATTTTAGTAATCAACATGTCAAATTTTAGTAATCAAGAGGTCGAATTTTAGTAATCAGCAAGTTATATCATCTCTCTCTCTCTCTCTCCCTTACACCCACCTTTTCTCTCTACTTCTCTCTATCTAACCTATTCCTTTATACCACTTTCTCTCTCCCTCTCCCCCTTCTTCCCTCTCTGAATCTCTCCACTTTCATCCTTACCACTCTACTTCTCTCTATCACATCTCTCTCTACTCTATTTCTCTCTATCTCAAATCTCTCTCCCTACCTATCTCTCCCTCCCTCCCTCCTCTCTCTCTCACCTCTCTCTCCTTCCCTCCCTACCTCTCCCTCCCTCTCTCCTTCCCTCTCTACTTCTCTTTATCTCCCCCTCCCTCTCTACCTACCTCTCTCTCTTTTTTTCTCTCTCACTCCATCTCCCCTTCCCTCTATACTTCTCTCTACCTACCTATCACTCTATACCTCTTTCTATCTCCCTCCCTCCCTTCTTCCCTCTCTACTTCTCTCTAAATCACATCTCTACCTCTCTCATTATCTCCTTCCCTCTCTACTTCTCTCTATCTCACCACTCTCTCTCTACTTCTCTCTAGAGTTGGAGAGAGAGAGGGAGAGAGAAAGAGAGAGTGAGAAAGAGAGAGGGGAGAGAGTGAGAGAGAAAGAGGGGAGAGGGAGAGAGAGAGAAAGTAAAGAGGGAAGGAGAGAGTGAGGGAGGGAGAGAGAGAGGGGGGTATGGGTAGGTAGAGAGAAGTAGAGAGCAAAGGTGGGTGGAAGGAAGAGAGAGAGAGAGAGAGAGAGAGAGAGGGAGAGAGGGAGGGGGATAGAGTGATGTAGAGAGAGGACGGAGGGAGATAAATAGTAGAGAGGGAGAGAGAAAGAGAGGTAGTTCTTGAGCTGAAGGGGGAGAGAGTCAGATAAAGGGATGGAGATAGTGAGAGAGAGAGAGAGGTCTAGAGCATAATAGATAAATAATGAGTGGGATAGAGAGAGAGAGATGATACAACTTGTTGATTACAGAAATTTGATCTCTTGATTACAAAAATTTGACATGTTTATTACTAAAATTTGATAGTCTAAAAAATTATAAGATCTTCTAAAAACTAGAATTTGCATTATAACTCCAAGAGATCCAAAACCACTCTCAAACATCTTGAAACTATATACATGAAATATAACTTAAATTATAAGAAATTAAATGCCCATATGTATATAGTTTCACTAGAAAAGAAAGACAAAGACAAAGAAAAAGAAAAAGAAAAAAAAAGATTTCAAGAAAATGCATTCTAAAAAGTCATCATTCACATTTGGCGAGCACCAAATTTGGTGCTCACCAAATGGTCATTTCAAGTAAAAAACAAAATTGGCTTCTTTTTTGTGTCACAACTTTGTGCACTTACCTATATACATGATATTATTTTTATGACAATTTCTATGCAATAACTAAAAATTACTAATTGTTAATTACCAAATCATTAACAATACTATTAAAATTCCAATCACAAAATACATGTAAGGTAATGCATATCAATGTGATAACTATATAAAATAACAATTATCCAATCGATAAATGATATTCTAAGGACCATCAAATGATAACTAAAGAATTTAATGCTATTTGACTATCAATTCAATCACTATAACCCATAATGATATTAAGTAGCAAGGAAATTATCAACATAATAACAACTTAATATCCATGCATACAATAATTGAGACTATCAAAATGATAATCTATTAGATCTAATTATGAACTGTGATGGTCAAAATCATCCACATGGTTTAATAATGTAACTACAATGATACAAAATGATAATAATTGAATATCTATGGTAGTTAAATAAAAAATGTTAACCAATATTAATCAAAATAATAACCTCAAGACAACTATGTAAAATAATAGCCATAGAATGCATATGAATATCATAATGATAACTATGATTATAAAGTCAAGAAAAACAATACATAACACAAATTTCTATCAAATGATAACTATAGCATTAAATATTTATTGGCCTCTATATATGTATGAGTATTTATAACCAAAAACTAGTGGAAGCATAAACAAGACATTGAAAATGATTAGAAAAATGCAATAAAAATATTTTATTGTATACTTTATGACTTAAGCTTTATCATAGTGACCTCTGCATAAAATAATCCTTTCATCTATTTACTAGTATCATAAAAAAAAAAATTCCCTAAGCATGGATAACAATAGAACATAAGATATACAAATATGAAAACATGGTACTTGTTGTGCAGTTTTTGCACGCACACTCCGCTGAAAGCAGGGACCCTCTTTCGCTTCGGTTTTGGTTTTTTGGCCCTTTCTTTTTCAGGTTTTATCTTATCTTGGCATGTACTTTAAAGTTTATTCTAATATCCTAAGTGTCTCCCCTAAGTTATTTGTTGAAAATCCTAAGTTCTGGGCAAAGTTTGGGTTTTACTTGGATTCAAGATTTTCCACCCTGGTCGGATTTTCCCGGATCCCACTTGGACTCCGGCTAGACCTTGTTGTTCAGGGATTTTTGGTACTCACAGATTTTTGCATGGGCCAGATTTTCCCAGATTCTGTCCTGTCGTTGGCTTCCCGGGTTTTCTGACTGTCCTGTCAATTGCATTAATGGCTTCGTGTGTGCTTCAAAGGATGTATTTAACTTGATTTCTGGGATTTTTTTGTGCCATCATGCTTACTATTTGCTATTGTTTGAGTTAAGGAGTGCTTTCCTACGATTGATTGACTTCATTTTGGGGCGTTTGGGTTTGAATTGATTGATTTGGTGGTGATTTCTTATGCATCCCTACATCTATTCTTTGTGGATGCCATTCAGCTTCACATTTACTGCTTATGAGATCGATTTCCATGTTATAATGGTATGTTTTATTGCCCTGCCTTTGTTTGAGAACTATAAATGGAACTTTGATGTTATGAGAGCCTGTAGGATTTGATTTCCTATGTATTTGATCATTTCATGCTAGGGTTGTTTGGTATTGCATTATTTGTCATCTCCTAGGTGAGTTTTCAGCTCATTTGTCTATCTACATTTTGATGAATCTTGCCTAAGAGTAATTAGTAAACCCTAGTGATGACTTAGTAGTTGAATCAACTAAATTTTGAGCTTGCCTATGTGCTAATGGCGGATGAGTGGGGTTTCAAACTTAGGGCAGGGCCATGTCAGGTTATTGCATCTCAAAATTGACCTAGAATGTAAAGAAAATCTATGAAGGGTCCATCTCTGACTTGTCCTAAGTTAAACTATTGAAATTCATGATTGATTTGGTGTTTGGGTAAAATCGTGACTATCCGTCCCTTCCAAATTTTATTCACTGTGACCCTTCAAAGTCAAGGAGATGTCATATCGATCACCATGTATTTCGCCAAGAAGCCTTCCTAAGTTCATATTTGATCGCCGAGACCTTACCCCAAAAGAAAGTCTCTCATCGACATGTGTTTCCTTATACACTGTTGGCAAGACAAGCCCTAGTCGCAAGGAGGTCATAGTGGACTTCACTATTTTTCCATCGCTGAGACTGTTGCATTTGGTGACACCTTTCGGCGAGCTCACCCTATATTTTTCTGACACCTTCACTTTCGGCAAGACTACTGATGGTCGCCAAGACTTCCTAGCAATGCCTTCCCTTCTTGGTGAGCTCGAATCTTCTTTCGGGGAGACCACATGTTATCAGCAAGAGGTTATGCCAATGGGACTTCATCCTTCAGCAAAACATTATGCGGTCACCAGGACCTCTGGCTGAATTCAAACCTATCACTACTCGGCAAGACACCGCAACTTCACTGAGACCTCATATCGAAAAAACTTTAGTCTGGCTGAAGTGTTTGCTTGGACCCCGAAAGTCGGTGAGGCAAGAAGGATTCACCAGGACCTTATCTCGACTACCCTTTGGTCATATCAATATGTTTTCTATATCGCCATTCAGTGAGATGTTACACTGAAACCACCAAGTCCTGGCAAAACCTCTTCCGATGACATCCTTCGGCGTGACCTCGCAGAAGTCACCAAGACTTCTTAGCGAGATGATTGACTCTTGCCGAAACCTTCATTCCTAGAATTTGCATTGGTTCGGAGTTTTTCCTTATTTACAAATTTCCTTCGGGTTCGGATTTCTCTGAAATCTAGCATCTCTCTGATTTCCCGAAATTCCTCTTTGGCTCATTCTTCATGGGAATCCGTCTATGGCAGATTTTCCCAAAATCTAATGAAACATGAAGGAACATGAGATAATTGGATTTATTTATGATTTGTGATGCATTTAATCATCATTTCTTGTATAATTTATTGATTGATCATGATCAGGTTTAATGGTTAACTAGGTGTTTCTTGGTTATTCCATTGGAATCTGATCAGTCTGGAATTTCCCAAAATTCCTCTATGGCTCAGATTTCGCAAATGGTCTTGAAACCTGAAATTTGTTGTTATCATCTCAAATGAGTTTTAATAACACCTTGACTATATGAGGCTTATTCTAACGGTGTTCTCATGGATTAACCTTCCCTTTCTTGTGGTTTTTACTATGATTTCCATATTGAGTGTAGGCTGAATCTAGCAAGGTAGCAGTTGGGTCCTCAATGTTTGATGGAGAGAGGATTAAAGGGGACATTAGGAGCAAGGTCCCTGAGAGTAAGATCACTTCTGTTTGGTCAGAAGTCGCTGATACAAATGTTGGCCTCTAGGACTATGAAGAATTCAAAGGAAGGATGGCAATCGAGGATCTTCTCTTGGTAACTAAAAGAATGATGGAATCAGGCTTGTCACATGTTGCTGGTTTCCCTTCTATGGTGCAGTGTTAAGAGCTAGTCCTGGAGTGTGCAAGGCACTATGATCAAGACACACAAAGGATTATTGGTCCCCAAGGGAGAATTGTTGCAAATCTCAACCCTATCTCCATTGCCCTAACCTTTGATATGCCAGACAGGTCTCATGCACAGTGGGATTCACCATTCAGGAGAATCAAGAGTTCTACAATGAGCAAACTATGAAGTCACAATAGCTTATCAATTCTTGGCTGGAGAAACCCAAGTCTCACTATTCCAAATTTCCCAAGTAGCTGTTCTGAGCAAAATTCAAGGAGTACTATGATGCCATCATGTTTCTAAGCAGGTTGGTTGGATTGAAGAATGGTGGTACGTTTGAAAATTGGATGTGTCATGTGATCATTAGGATGGAGTAGAAGAAGATTAACTACCATTGGGCAGGAGTCATTAGTCAAGTAATTCACAAGTAGTTGTCCAATGTGTTGCAAACAAGGACCTTCACAATGACCTCATATTCGGTCTATGCACTTGCTAGATTCCATCCCTATAAAGGATTGAGCACAAGAGGCACCTTTGGAAAGGATATTATTTATGAATTTTTCCCTCAGTTGCACTTGGGAGGTTCAAACTATAGGAGGGAAAATGATGCATTTACCATGTATATCACTAGAATGCTTCAGGAGGCAGAGCATGTCAGGATTTCAAACCAGGCTAAGGAACTCATCAAGAAATATGGGGCATGGTTTATTCAGTTCCCAACTTTTTCCTACATTCGGATTAATGGCTGCTAGAGAGCTCCATACAGACTTCCAAGGTATCCCACTGATCACATTATATTGCTAGAAGTAACTAGGAAGATCTGTGACTTTGATGCCATTGTCAAGGGAGACAAGCATAAGACTGGATTTGGTGGAGACTTCCCCTTGAGGATTGGTACTAGAGAGGTTTTTCCTTCCATTGGTTCCGCCCAGGCTTCAAAAGAGGAAATGAGTACCCTTGGTTTATCTTTCCCCTCCAAGAGGTCCAAATTTGATATCACAAGAGAAGCTCAAAAGAAGCCCAACAAAGAGTATAGCCATAAGGTGAATTTGGAAGACTACTGGGCCAACTGCAGTGATGAATTTGAGGTCAAAAAGAAGAAATTCTCCTGGCTCCCAGTTGAGTCAGTTCGGTTGTACAATGTAAAGGCAGTTCCTAATCAATTGGAGGATGATGGGAACTTGATCCAGAATCATGCTTATGAGGCAATAAAAGACAAACCAATTGGTGATGTGGATTGGTTAGAGGAAGGAAAGACATAACTAAAACAACTAGTGGATCCCGTTCTCAAATTTACTGGGATGTGGCTAAGACATAAGCTATGGGAGTTGGAAAATAATGGTGTACAGTGCACCTATGCGCTAATGGGAGATTTGGATCCCCACTCCGCCTCTGAGGAATCTACCGAGCAGGATCCTAAGGGCAAGGGTAAGCTAGATTCTCCATTCAAAATCAAAATTAAAGGTGTTCAAGAAATAGAGGCCCAGGAAGTAGAAAAATAGAGAAAACCAAAGGCCAAGCAAAGGACAAGGACCAAGAAATCTAAGCAGAAAGGGATCGAAGGGAAGAATCCTGAGGTTGATCTGTCAGTTCCCAAGAGAAGAAGAATCATAAAATTGTTAGAGAAGGCAAGCTCCAAGGCTAGGGAGGAGGAAGTTGCCCCACCAATAATAAATATTGAAAGTTAGGAGGAGAAGGCCAAGGTATATGCAAGGAGGTCTAGGACTCCCTCTCCCAGGGACAATGTGCCTGAGGTAGATCTCCCCCCTGTGGTTTCTCATGAGGAACAACATGATGATGTGCCTTCCCCTCATGGAGCTCAAGGCAAGCCTAGTGGATCAGAGGATGTTGAGGATCATCTGGATACTGAAGGAGAGGAGTTTCATGAAGGTGATCTTCATAGTGTAGAGGTAGAAATTGAAAAGATAATGCAATCCCTTATGGTTGCATATGTGGATTCCCCTATCAGAACTAAAGAGGTCCCTCCAAGAGAAGAGGAAGTGGTGAAGGTTCCCTCACCTATACATGAAGAAGAGCATGTTGAGGAGAAGAAAAGCAAGATAGATGAGACTTCTGATAAACAAAATTTAAGTGAGGAAGCACTTAAAGATTAGTAGGAGGAGAAATAGACTGAGGTGCAATTGGAATCCACTGTCCCTGGTTGGTTGGAAAAAGAAATAAAGAGAAAACAAATTGTTGTGGAAAATATTCCACCGAATTGGGATGCACTACTAGCCAAAATTCGAAAAGATAAAGGTAAGAAGAAGGCTAGGGTGATCTCAAGGATTGAAAGAGACGAAGCTCATGATAGAGTTGTTCACATTGCCACCCTTGCTCCAAATGAAAATAGAGATGATGTGGTTGGAAAGGATTTCAATATTCAAACTTTCAACTTGGGGCCTACTTCTGTGGAGCAGGATATTGAAGATTATGAGGGATCTAGTGTAGTTATTGTGGATAGATTGAGGAAGGAAACGAAGACCAAGCAGGAGCTAAAGAAAGAGAATGAAAATCTCAGGAAATGCATGGAAGACTTAATTAAGCCCCTACAATCCATTAACCCTTTGATCTCTGATGTGAATCCTCTACCTCAAGAGACCATCACCGAGCTAGAAAAGATGAAAGCTTCCACCCTTGCCACTACAAATTGGCTGAAAGGGGTGCAAATAAAGGGTGATGAGGCTATTAAGGAGATTCTATCAACTGGGACGGATGCTGCAAGGACAATGGAGTGGTTGAAGCAGGTGTTGGCACAAGATAAAGGAGATACGGATCTCCTTCTGTAGAAAACCAGAACTATCATGGAGTACACTTGGGATAGGTTGCTAAATGATGGAATTCTTCCTTCCTCCAGAGCTACCAAACCATGGGAGTGGTATGAGGCACTACAGATCTGGCAGAAGGTGTTGAAGAATATTTATAAACAAAGAAGGAAGATTGATGATACCCTAAGTGGTGTATATAATGGCTCTATTGCCTTCTTTGAAACTATGATAGGAAGAAGGAAAATTGCGCCCAAGTACTTGAGCTTGGAACAGTTGAGGAATTGGTGGTAGACTGTTTACGCACCACTTGATGATGGTTCTGTTTCTGAGCACCAGTTGGATGACACAACTACCTACCTTATAGTTATTGACAAATACCTAATGTATAAGGTGGATTGGGATAAGATGGTTAAACGGTCAAGAGAAGAGATTGCGTCCATTGAGAATTGACTTAGGGTTTTGCCTTTGCCACCAGTAGCTGACTTGGATGGGACACTTTTGAGAGTTCATGAAGGGCCAGATCGAAATAGAGACAAAGGGGAAGGTAGTTAATGCCCAACTACTTCAAGATTTGTGCTTCCCCATTATCACGCCCTGTAATGGTCCAAGCTGCATTGGGAATCTCGGGCTGACCTGGGTGTAGTTTGCGCATTTAATGCATTCCTTCATTCCATCTCAACTTTCTCTTGGCTGGTCAGTGGTGCCAGTTAATGCTATAGGCTCTTTCTTGGCCGACGGGTTTTCTGGGGGGATTCTATATTTGGCATTTCGCCTCATTAGAGAAAGGGGGTTAGATAGTTAGAAATAGAAAAAAAGGGTTAGAAGATAGAAGTAGAATAGATAAAAAGTGAGTAGAGCAAGTTAGCAAGTAGTTCTGAAGAAAATATTGTAACAGAAAGCTGGAATTGTTGCTACAATGGACAATTTGAATGCAAGAAATAACATTGTGATTTGGTGCTATACTTGTATTCTTTTGTCTTGCATGGTTCTTGCTATTCTATCTTTAAGATTTCTTTGAGGAGGTTAATGTTTAGATTAGATTTGATTCAATAATTTTTGTGATTTGATACTTGAATGTTGCAGCAATCCTTCAGTCCATACTTTTTGCAACCAACTAATTGTTAGATGCTTTGCAAAGTTAGCTTGGACTTCATATTCAGTGTGCTTAGTTCGATTGTGAGGATTTTCTCATTTCAACAGCAATAGGGTTGTTGAATGAATGTTCACGATTTGAAAATCTTAACACCTCAGGAGATTGCACTGTTTTCTATAAGATTGCAGATTTATCTGGGTCAAATATATATCGGTTGTGAGGAATTGGTCCATTTCAAGTGTTGTTTATTTTCATTGTTAATCTTAGGAGTAGTATTAGATTTAGAAATCTCTTTGAAACCCTTATCTTTTTCTATTTCTTTGATTATTGGGTTAGATCTAGAATTAAAGTATCATCAGATTGTTAGATCTGATAAAATTGATTCAGTATTTTGCTTGTAGTAAGGTCCCATTGTGATTACCAGCATTTTCACATTTTATCACTAAGTTGTTTATGCACTGTCAAGACCTGACATTAGAGACCTTGGGGTTATCTCTTGAGGCTTGCTGATAGATATTTACCTTTCAAGAGAGATAGAATATTATATTATGTCTGAGTTGTTGCTATGCAAAAAATACCATCAATAGGATTGGCGCTAGAAGGAGGGCCCGAATAAGCAAGATGGATTGATTTTTGAATGCCATCTCTCCTGAGAGATTCAAAAGAAGAGCAAGATCTGCTCTAGGAGAGGAGGAATTTTAGGAATTACCAGACCCTGCTAGGTCAAGAAGGACCAACAGAAGGGGAGAATCATCATCATCCCATCCACCCCCCTCATCTCCATCATCCCCATCTTCATCAAGTTCATCTGAGTTTGAAGCCATTCCCAGTCCACAACCTCAGCCAGTTATAAATTAGCCATTACCACCCCCACCTCCACCAATGGCTTTCCTGGCAACCAACCCATCTCCATTAAGTTTTTCCATTTACAATGTTATGCCCAAAAACCCTTAACACTTTTGTTCAAAATTCCATGTCAATGATCCAAATAGGACCGCTGAGGAACACATCAGGATCTTTTAGACTAGCCTTAAGGATAGAGGGATAAACCATGAGGATGTAGCATGTAGACTCTTTCCTTATTCACAAGGAGAAGATGCATTTTATTGGTACAACCATTTGCCTGCTGGGTCTATCCAACATTGGACTAAGCTAGAGGCTGCCTTTTTGCAGAAGTTTTGAATTCCTATTAGTTCTAATGAGCTTTACCGTCAGTTCACTAATGTTAAGAGGGAGGTCAATGAGCCTATAGGATCTTTTAACAATAGGTTTCATCGTGCTTATACCAGACTACAAACCCCTTATGTTGTTGATGAACCCACTGCTCTAGAAGTTTATTATGAGGGACTTGATAGTTTGACAGCTACCTTTATGAAGTGGAGTAATAATCCTCCTGCTAGTGTACTTGATGCATATGCAGAGGCTGTGAAAGTTAGCACTAATCTAAGGCAACATCTCTCTAGGCCTCTGCCCTCATTAGGACCCGTTGCTCACCCTAGACAAGTTCTAGCTCTCAACCAGGCTCTAGCGAACCATACTCCAATCATGAATCAGGTACCTCAGTTGTCGCTAGTCCCTCACCCAGGACCTTTCGTAGGACAAGTTTCATCCACAATTAGTTACCCTCAGCAAAATGTGAATCAACCTCTACATATCCAACCTCAGGCTAGTTATCCTTCATACCTATAAAATTCTGAAGTCTTGAACCGGTCACTAAATGCCAATGATGTAGTAGGGTATTCTCAGAATAATGCAAATCAACCTCCATACAATAATCCTGACAAGGAAAGACTGGATGAATTGTCTGAACAAATAAAGAAGTTAAATATGGAGGTGACTTACTTGAGGAACCAGAACAGTCAGTTACAAGCTGCTCAGAGAAATATGCAGTCCAATCATAATAGAGAGAATCCACAAGGACAAAACTTTGATAGAGGGCAACGTCAGGACTGAGGATACAATAATGATAAAGGATACAACAATGACAGAGGATATAACCAGGATAGGGGATTCAATAATGACAGGGGATATAATAATGACAGAAGACAGAACTATGATAAGGGGCAACCCTCAAACCAGAACTTTGACAGAGGTGGCGGACAAGGATTCGAGAGAAGGCAACAATTAGGACATAATAGGACTTGGAACACAAGGCCCAATAATGGAGGAGTCCCCACCCCATTGGATCAACCAGTTAGTCAACCTGTCAATCAGTCTGCCTGTCAACCAGTTAATCAAGAGAAGCCTCCTAGCGGTGTATATCTAGCTAAGGCTGCTTTATCAGGGTGGTGTAGGCTCCACAAGACTAGTCAGCATTCCAAGTTAGACTGTCAAGAATTCCAAACGGCAGTCTCAATATTTTAGTACAAAGTGGAGAACAATGCAAGCTATAAGGAAATAGTACCATCCAACCCTTATGATTCACCGGTGTTGGTATTAAACCATGCTCATTTTTCACAAAGTGAAGAGAATGTACCCAAAGAAGAATCTGATCAGTTGAAGGAAGAGGCAGACCAGGTATGCAATGGGGATGAAATGACACAATTATTTAATGAGAATCCAGTGAATGATAATGGTCTGAGAGATGAAGAAGAGGCTTATGTCAAAGAGGAAGCTTACATTGAAGAAGTGCAGACCTTCCAGAGACCTATCAAGAAGTATGACTTGAGGGAATTGCCACATAGGAGCCCACAGGCTAGAGGCCCCTTTACTACTTCCATCCCACCGAATGATTTCAACACACCTCCAAACCCTAATGCTAGCAATAATCCATCACTGCCTCAGGTGTCCAAGCAATATTTATCCCAAGATCCAAGACATGCTGATGTACCAAAAGGAAGAAATGTTGATGCATATAAGAAGATGGTGGAATACCCGAGGGAGACTCCTATGGATTTAAATGAAGAATAATTGGCCACGTATTTTGCTGAAGAACTCCAAAAATTAAAGGTAAATCTATCTGCATTCGAGTTATTAAGAGCTCCATCCATTAGGAATGTTGTCTTAGGATCTTATAATGCAAATTCCATCTCACAAGATAAATTAGTTAGCCAGAGTGTCAATAGAGTATTTGATTCTCAGTCGGTAGGAAGACAAAATCAGACTCATAATCGAGTCCATATGCCCCCTGGAGATACTGTGAAAGAGAAAGACAAATCTCAAGTTGTTCAAGTAGATACTCCCTTAACTCTATTTCAAGGGAAGACAGATAATCCCCCATTCTTGATTTCTGTTCAAATATTTGGTAAGAATCTGCATAATTGTCTGCTGGATTTTGGTGCTTCAACCAATGTTATGCCTTTCAGTGTATGTCAAGCTATGGGAATTACCCCTATTGACTCACAGAAGAAGGTCACAAAATTGGATAGGACCGAAGTCAATGTTGTAGGAGAGTTAAACATGATTCATATGCAAGTTGCTTCTAATCCTAGGATTCAACAGGTTATCAATATCTAGGTGGCTGACATACCTGATGCTTATGGCCTAATCCTGGGAAGAGACTTTACCATGGCTTTGAATGGGTATGTTTCAACTGACCACTCCCATATGTGGCTTCCCTGGAAGGGAGTGCCAAACCAGATTAGAATTGAAAGAGAATCCATAATGAAGTATATGATTACATAATATCAGAAAACTTCTATTGAAATTCTAGTATCAGAAGTAAATATGGGTAACTATATGCTTGCTACTCCTCTTGGAGAACCAAATATGGAGGAAGTTCTCATGTTTCACACAACACTTGTTGACCTTATAGTAGAATCCAGTGGTACTAAAGTCCTGATCGAACCAAGTAAAGATGATAGTGGTCTGGAAGACAGCCAGCTCGGTTTGCTAGATAATTTTCAAGAGTTCATTCAGAAGTGCATTGAAGATCAAGTTCAGCTGGAAAAGGGAATGAACTTTGGAGAGCTACTTTTTCTCAATTGGTGCAAGGTACATAATTCCTCTCATTCAGAATTGGACTGTTGCTTATGCCAGGCTGCAGTGGAGCAAATACAGAAACGTATCAACCCCACTCCTGCAGTAAAAAGCGATATCCTGAATGTCCAAGAAGATCCCAAAAGGAAAAGAGTAGTGCCTTCTGAAGAACAATCTAGTAGTAACAATGCAAGTGAAAAAATAGGGAACTTTGCAACTGCTGGTTGTTGGACTTTAAGATTCGATGGGCCCAAATCAAAGAGTGGATCTGGGGCGGGCTTTGAGCTAATTAGTGTAAGAGGTAAGACATTTTTTGTTTCTCATAGACTTCAATTTCACTGTATGAATAATGTAGCCGAGTATGAAGCCTTGGTGCATGGACTGTTAATGGTATTGAAGAAGAAGGTTAAGATCTTGCAAGTTTTTGGAGATTCTGAGTTAATAGTCAAGCAAGTCAGGAGACAATACTCTTGTCATGACATGAGAATGACTAACTATAGACACCGAGTGTGGGACCTCATTGAAGGATTTGTTGCCTTCAACATTCAGTTGGTTCCACAAAATAAGAACCAAACAGCTAATTCTCTTGCTCAGGCGGCAAGTACCTTGCAGCCCCTATCTTTTTCGGGACTAAAGAAGTTTACTATGGAGTTGACCCCAGTACCATCAGTACCCGATCACATCACCAACTTCCAGGTATTTGAAGATGACAAGCATATCTTAGATTTTATTACTAGTACTAATGCCTTCGCTTCTCAAATCATCGACAAAACTAAAATTCAAGAAGATGAGATGGACTTGGAAGGGGTAGTTAATCTAAAGACCAACACAATTCCCAAGGGAATGGTATAACTAGAAAGGATCTTTGATCTGGACAAGATCAAAGATCAGGAATAGGATACTAGGAAAGAATCTATTAGTGGACAGTGTGACAAATATAATGTGGGATCTCAGGAGGATGTCAAAAATGTTCTCATTGGCAAAATGTGCACTCCAGAAGAAATACAAAGAATTATTGATGCATTACATAGATATCCAGATGTGATAGCCTAGAGCTTTGAATACTTAAAGACTTATGATACGCCAATCATAACCCATACTATTCCTCTCAATCCAGGAGTAAAGCCTTTCAGATAGAGGCAAAGGCCCATCAATGCTTTGCTGGAACCCATAATACAGAAGTGCAGAAACTATTGTCTGTAAGGATAATATTCCCAGTCAGACACTCTACTTGGGTTGCAAACTTGGTTCTAGTATAGAAGAAAAATGGTGAAATCAGACTATGTGTTGATTTCAGGAACCTAAATAGAGCATCAGAAAAGGATAATTATCCAGTACCCTCACTGGATGAAGTGTTCCATATTGTCAACGAATCTTAGATGATGTCTTTCCTAGACGGTTATTCAGGGTATAACCAAGTTATGGTGCAGTATGAAGATAGGCATAAGACTGCCTTCACCACCAAGTGGGGCACTTTCGCCAATAGAAGGATGCCTTTTGGCTTAATTAATGTTGGAGCCACATTCCAAAGAGCAATAGACATTGCCTTTAAAGATATAATTGGTAAGTGCATAATCATTTATATGGATGATCTAACTGTCTTTTCCAAGAAGAGAGGTGATCATATCTTAGATTTATGTAGAGTTTTTCAGAAATGTAGAGAGTTTGGGATATCTCTCAATCCAAAGAAATGTATCTTTGGAGTTGTTAGAACTGTAAAAATCTGGTGTTTTTACATTTTGATTTTACTCATAAAATTCCTGATTGGTCATACCGTATGCATATTTTTCCCATTTCTTGCCATGTAGCCCCATAAATTCCATCGAGTCTTGAATAATTCACATAACAATCCATATCGGCGTGAGATGGTCAAGGTCTCCCCGACCCATGTTGCATTTTCTGCTAGCAAACGTCTATGTTTCCTATCGGCAAGACGTTTTTGATAACGTGGAGATTGGATTTCATCTTCTGACTGTTATAGGCATGACAGTTTCTTTGTTTCGGCAAATGAGGATACATCGACAAGAGTTGCAGTGTCGATATAAGGTCCGGCGAACTCTTTTGGTCTCAATGACAAGCACATTAAGGATTCACTTTAGCCAAATAGGTTGCTTTCGGTGTGAGGTCACAACGAGGTCTTATTGTCTCATCGACCAGCGGTGGAAGATCTAACATATCGACAAAAGTTATTTGCATCGGTGTAATGTTATAACGAACTTGATATGTCTTACCGATTTGCTCATGCGGATCTATTTCGGCCAGAGTCATAGTATTAGGCATTTTGCCTTGGCAAGCCTGTTGGGTCTTGCCGACAAAGTCTAATGAATGGCTTTCGGTGAGAGGTTAGTTGTGTCTCACTGACCGACAGCATAAAAGGATGCAGTATTAGTATGAGTTAAGGTTCTCGATAAGAGGTCTCGGTGAGTGACCTTCGGTCTCGCCGATGGAAAACAATGAAGGACCTTGTCGGTGAGAGTATGATCTTGTCTCGGCGACTCAAGATGAATGAAGATTTTTGGTGAAACATAAAGTAATCTACAAGAGGTCTTCTCGATATCATAATGTTACAGCAAAGCGGATGAAGTGATGGGGGAACATTTTGGTAAGAAAACTGCTTGTGTCTCACCGATTGGAAGGAACATAACATATGAGTTTTTGGTATGACATAAGGTATTCGACATGATGTCTCCTCGACGGTTAACGATTACAGCGACATTCAAGAGGAAAAAAGGCTCTTGATGAAACATAATGAAATCTATATGATGTTTCCCTGACTCTGGTGGGTCTCGGCGAAAGCGAATAAGACAAAAGGAGTGACTAACGATATAATTGCCTTTGGAATACTTGTTGACTTGTCTCGGCGATTGATTAATTAAAACTCATATACTGTTGCAGGCCGACATGAATATGCTCGATTGTAACGGTTGGCCGACATGAAATTTTCCTGAATACTATGGTTGGCCAACATGAATTTGAAGTGATATGTTTCCTGATGCTGGTGTATAAATATGCACTCCTGATTGTAATTGAAACATCAGATATTAGATCAGATCTTAGAATAGATACAGTAGATTAGGGATGGACACAATAGAATAAGGTTCTCAATCTAGAGACTATGTTGCATGTTTTCAAATGGAGATGTCAATGAAATTCAGCTGGTGTGGTATTTTATTTCTAGTGTCAATTGTCTATTGAATTTATTGAAAATTATTGCTAAGTTGTCTCTAAGTTGATTCTTTATGGCTGTTTAAATTGATATAAAAAGCTTATTTTCAGTTTATCAATGCATATTTGTTGTATCTGTGTGATTAAGTAACTGGTTCTCTCAAGAAGAGATTAAATCCTTTTAGTTGATCATAGTAATCAGGGAGATTCATCTGGATTATTAAAGTAAAGGGTAGTAGTCATAATCCTGCATGTTTATACAAGTTGTAAATAGAACATATGCCAGCAATTTGATTTTTTGCCAGAATAAGTTGCCCACTTCTATTTCATTTGACTTCGCATACCCAATAAGGCACTGGTCTCTACAATTTCATCATTTGGATTCATTCAGTTTCTTTACATCTGTTTTACATTTGTTAATTGAGCACTTTAGGATTTAGATTAGAAGATTGCTATTGCTATCAAGTTTGATTTCATTTGTTCACTTCCATCTTCCATTGTGGACAAATTATTGCAAGAAGGATAACCATAAGTCAATTATGCTTTATTAAGAAAGGTACACCCACCTAGGTTTAGCAGCACCTGAAGAGTAGAAGGTTTAATTCATTTGACATTTTCTGTTACCCTAAAATGTTGTGAAAGCTTGGCAACCTTTTGTGGTTCAAACCTGTATTTTTGAGAGCTAACAAATTGGCAACTCTACTGGGGACAAGCATCAGAAAATTCAGTTGAAGACCATCATATAGAGTTAGTGAAGGAAGATTTATAATTTGAGAAGATTCAGAAAGAGTGATTCCGCTGGGAAAAGATCAAAAATAATCATTTTCCTACTTTTGGAAAATTAGGTGGCGACTGTCAAAAGGTTTGATGAAGAATGGAATGTGTGTATGGAATAGATGAGTACACAAATGTAGGTAGGCATTGGATTCCTCAAATGGCTGATAATACAATTGGAAATTCTCACAATGGAGGCAATGCATATCATGCACAATAGAGTACATACTTAGCACAGCCATCTCATGGTCAACAATATGTGCCACATCATCATACAAGCACTATAGTTCGATGTATCAGTATCAGTACCCACCTAGCACCGCCCATCACTAGCATACAACAATGATCAGACAAATTGATTTGGCAGGGATTCAATTATCCCCTTATCCAATGGATAGCAGTTGGAGAAGTACTGTTCCAAGGTTTACTGGGTATGATGCAGTCATTGTTGAAGAGCGTCTAAGAAGTTTCAATGCTTTCATCCAAGATTTGGATGTGCCATATGAATATTTACGCATGAGGTTGTTCATGATATCACTTATTGAAGATGCTAGGGATTGGTTCAATAGCCTACCAGCAGTCTCTATTGATTCTCTTCAGGGGTTTCAAGATCAATACCTCGAGCAACATGGGAATCTAGGTGCACCAGATGCTGCTCTTCATGAATTAATATGGATTTAGAAAGATCAAAATGATACAGTTTATGACTTTAATCGGAGGTTCAATAAGTTGCAGAATAAAATACCTCCTGGATCAAAGTTGTCAAACTCTGTAGCACTGAGTGTTTATTTGAATGCATTTGATCCTAGAACAAGGTATGAATTGAGAAATAGATTCCCAAGAGATCTAACTGAAGCTCAAAAGATAGCAATGACAATGGAAAACAACAGGAAGGCTACTGGGATAGTCAGTAAAAGAGACAATCCTAAGGTTCCTCAGCAAAGCAGCAATTATCAGTACAAACAGGAGAATACTTACAGAAATGAGAGGCTGAGGTTGCATGACATGCCTTATAATACAAACTGGAAGGACAAAAAACCTATAATAGCTAGGCCTGGAAGCAAAGAGACTCCTGATCCATTGAGCAAGAAGGGAACCTATATGGTAAGCAACAATTATTTCTGTGAAGTTTGTGATATGCCACATTCCCCAGATTATTGTGTTGTAGACCAGAGAATGCAAGAAGAGGGAATGTTGATGGGAAACAGTGGAGAAAATCACACAGTGTATTTGACTTCAAATACGTTTCACCATGTTGAGGAGAGGTACTCATCTTCAGAGGATGAGGGCTACGAATATGATGTTTCAAATCAGAAATACAATGTCCATATGGTTGAATAGCAGATCCTTTCTAGTTTTGAGGATGATTATATAGAGCCACATTCTATAGAGATGCCTGCTCAATACATTATAAGGAGACTCACCAAAGATGAAATAGAAAGACTAATTGTTGCTGCAGCTGAGGAAGCAAAAATTAAGTATTAGTTGAGAAATAGGATAGCAAATGAGAAGGAAGGTGCCCCCAGAGGAATCTTTATGAAGGATTAGAAGGTGACACAAGGGACTAGGAAGAAAGCAAAAAATAGACAACATGATAAAAGTGAACAGAATCTTGTCCAAAAGGAGGAAGTTAAAGAGCTGCGCAAAGAAATGCAAGAGACTAATCAGAAGGAAGAAAACAAAGGAGAAACATTGGATCAGAAGAAAAGGATTAAGGCAGAAGGCTCCTCTCTTGACTTCATTCAAGCGTTATCCCAGGGGAAAAGGTATGAAGATGGTGGTGATATCACGGATGAGCATCAGGAGATCAATCCAATAGAAGATGAGACATGTGCAAGTAAGAATAACTCATATGTTAGATTGCATGAGGAAGATGAAGGTGCAAGGCATCTCTCTTGCACAACAGATTGTGATAGGAAAAGTAGTGCATGTTGTGAGGAATCCGGTGAATATTCAGATTTTGATGATGAACCTAAGGATTTTGATCAGCAATCAAGGGATTCTTCTACCTCTTATGAAGATCAAGATGAAGAGGCAATGGGAAATATTGATCCATCTGATAGTAGGTATACAATACCTCTAGCTGTAGTTGAAAGCTATGAAGACACATTTGATGAAAAAGAGGTTTGTACATCTAAAAATGGTTTCCAAACTTTTTCAAACCCATTGTATGATAAAGAGTTAAAAGAGGATCCAGTGATGTTTTGCAAAGGTATGTCCAAGAATGAACTTCAAGTATTTTCAAATCCACTTTATGAAAGAGAGGAGATAATTTCAAACAAGCAAAATGATGGAATAAATGACTGCGCTGATAATGTTTTTGATTTCTCATTCTCTGATGGTCTTGGATTTCTTTTTTATGATGAAAAAAGTAAAGAATATAACTGTAGTGATGAAAATGTTGAGACTTGTTCACTCAACAGTGAGAAAATCTTAGATTTGTTAACTCCTAAATACCAGGGATGTGCACATGAAGGTGATCTTGAAGTTTTGTGTCCAACTTACATTTGTTTTGACAGTGAAAGATCTTTGTGTAAATATTCTTATGAATCCCTATGCATTTCTTGGAATGATTGTGAAACCTTTGGTGTTGATCAAAAGTCTATTTCCATTTAGGATGAGGTATGTGATTTTGAAATTTCTAATTCATGTGAAGAAAATGTTTATTTGCATGCCAAGGATGATAGAATTCCAGCTTTGATTGGTTCACATATGCATGATATTAAGGATATGAGTCTGATCCAGTGTTGTCTCTGAAAGGAGATACTGAAGAAGTGCAAAAGGTTTCAGATTTTTTTGTTTCAGACAATGTTGGTTTGACAAAAAAATTTGATTCTCAAAAGAAGCACTTTGATGGTCAATTTTCAATACAGCTGGGAGGGTGTTTCATAATACATAACAGTGAGAAAGATAATGAGGAATTTTTCATTGAATATATCTGCATCTTGTATGTTGAAAATAATAGGGGTTTGTCCCATGATGATGAAGAATTTGAACTACAGAATGATGAAGGGAATTTGGGCCAAACTAAGCATGATGATTCTCTAAGAACTTGTAATAACAGTGACAAAGCAGGTTGCATCAATGTCTTCAAGAGGAATCTAATGAGCTCAAGACAAAACTAGGTATTTAACAGGGGAAAGTATGGTTTTAGTTTCAGGTCATAACAACTCAGAACAGGTAAAGTTGAAACACAGAGAATTCAGGGTTGCCAGTGCATGGACAACTCTTAATGGTCCTCTTTTAAAATTATTTTCCATGCACAATAGTTTAGGGTTTTTTTCATCTCCATCTTGCATTCATTTTCCATTTGTGTCCTTTTCCATTCTACTCACTGTTCATCATTTTGTGTCTGGTCTGCTCACCCAAAGATCCGGATCCTTGTAATGATCTCACTATCATTCATCCCCAGACGGAGCCACTGTTAGAACTATAAAAATTTGGTGTTTTTACATGTTGATTTTACTCATAAAATTCTTGATTGTTCATACCGTATGCATATTCTACCCATTTCTTGCCATGTAGCCCCATAAATTCCATCAAGTCTTGAATAATTCACATAACAGTCCATATCGGTGTGAGATGGTCAAGGTCTCCCCAACCCATTTTGTGTTTTCTATTAGCAAACATCTGTGTTGCCTATTGGCAAGATGTTTTTGATACCATGGTGATTGGATTTCATCTTTTGACTGTTATTGGTGTGACAGTTTCTTTGTTTCGGCGACTGAGGATACATCGGCAAGAGTTGCAGCGTCAATATAAGGTCTTGGTGAACTCTTTTGGTCTCAGCGACAAGCAAATTAAGGATTCACTTTGGCCAAACAGGTTGCTTTTGGTGTGAGGTCACAACGAGGTCTTATTGTCTCATCGACCGGTGGTGGAAGATCTAACATATTGATAAAAGTTCTTTGCATCAGTGTAATATTATAACGAACTTGATATGTCTTACCGATTTGCTCATGCGGATCTATTTTGGCATTATGTCTTGGAGAGCCCGTTGGGTCTTGCCAACGAAGTCTAATGAATGGCTTTCGGTGAGAGGTTAGTTGTGTCTTGTTGACCAATAGCATAAAGGGATGCGGTATCGGTATGAGTTAAGGTTCTCGATAAGAGGTCTCGGTGAGTGACCTTCAGTCTCACCGATGGAAAACAATGAAGGACCTTGTCGCAGAGAGTATGATCTTGTCTCGGCGACTCAAGATGAATGAATATTTTTGGTGAAACATAAAGTAATCTACAAAAGGTTTTCCCGATATCATAATGTTATAGCAAAGCGGATGAAGCAATGGGGGAACATTTCGGTAAGAAAACTGCTTGTGTCTCAGTGATTGGAAGGAACATAACATATGAGTTTTTGGTATGACATAAGGTATTCGACATGATGTCTCCCCGACAGTTGAAGGTTATAGTGACATACAAGAGGAAAAAGGCTCTCGATGAAACATAATGAAATCTATATGATGTTTCCCCGACTCTGGTGGGTCTCGGCGAAAGTGAATAAGAAAAAAGGAGCGACTAACTATATAATTGCCTTCAGCATACTTGCTAACCTGTCTCAGTGATTGATTAATTAAAACTCATATGATGTTACAGGCTGACATGAATATGCCTGATTCTAACGGTTGGCCGGCATGAAATTTTCCTAAATACTACGGTTGGCTGACATGAATTTGAAGCGATATGTTTCCTGATACTGGTGTATAAATATGCACTCCTGATTGTAATTGAAACATCAGATATTAGATCAGATCTTAGAATAGATACAGTAGATTAGGGATGGACACAGTAGAATAAGGTTCTCATTCCAGAGACTATGTTGCATGTTTTCAAATGGTGATTCAATGAAATTCAGCTGGTGTGGTAGTTTATTTCTGGTGTCAATTGTCTATTGAATTTATTGAAAAGTATTGCTAAGTTGTCTCCAAGTTGATTCTTTCTGGTTGTTTAAATTGATATAACAAGTTTATTTTCAATTTATCAGTGCACATTTGTTGTATCTGTGTGGTTAATTAATTGGCTCTCTCAAGAAGAGATTAAATCCTTTTAGTTGATCACAGTAATCAGGGGGATTCATCTGGATTATTAAAGTAGAGCTTAGTAGTCATAATCCTGCATGTTTATACAAGTTGTAAACAGAACATATGCCAACAATTTGATTTTATGCCAGAATAAGTTGCCCACTTCTATTTCATTTGACTTCACATACCCAATAAGGCACTAGTCTCTGCAATTTCATCATTTGGATTCATTCAGTTTCTTTACATCTGTTTTACATTTGTTAATTGAGCACTTTAGGATTTAGATCAAAAGATTGCTATTGCTATCAAGTTTGATTTCATTTGTTCACTTCCATCTGCCATTGTGGACAAATCATTGCAAGAAGGATAACCATAAGTCAAGTTTGCTTCATTAAGAAAGGTACACCCGCCTAGGTTTAGCAGCACCTGAAGAGTAGAAGGTTTAATTCATTTGACCTTGTCTGTTACCCTAAAACGTTGTGAAAGCTTGGCAACCTTTCATGGTTCAAACCTACATTTTTGAGAGCTAACAGGAATAGCAGAAGGTAAATTGTTGGGACATGTTCTCTCTAAGAAGGGAATTGTCATTGATCTAGAATGCATAGAAGCCATTCTTAAGATTCCACTGCCTACCAGTAAAAAAGAAGTGAAATCATTCTTTGGCAAGATCAACTTTGTGAGGAAATTCATCACTAGGTTCGTAGAAATAGTTAAGCCATTGAACGCAATGTTAAAGCAGGAGGCCAAAGTTGAATGGAATGCAGAAGAAAAATAAGCATTTGCAGAGATAAAGAGGGCTATTGTTGAAGCTCCTATTTTGGTAAGTCCAGACTATGCTAAACCATTCTATATATATTTGTTTGCCTCCGATCATTCCTATGCTACTATGTTAACTCAAAAGTCGGATCAAGAAAATGAGCATCCCATAGCATTTATGAGTGTGCCATTGAAGGATGTGGAGTTGAGATACCCAAGTGTGGAAAAGCAGGCCTATGCCTTAGTCAGGGTTGTGAAGAAATTCAGGCATTATATCTGTAGATATCGAAAATATACTGATTTGACATCGTGCACCTGATCCCAACTTACTAACACCATTTCTTCCTGAATCATCCCTCGGTCTAACCATTTAATCAAATTCCCCTATCTAATTAAATTTATCAATATTCGTCCTTTAATTAAATAAATTATTTTATCTAATTAAGGTCATCTCTTTTGTTAATTAAATCAATCCATTTGATCTAATTATATCTATTTAATTAAATAATCAATTTATTTGATTAAATCTCTAAAGTCTATCCATTAAATTAAATAAATTAAAACCTTATTTGATTTAATCTAACATCATCCCTTTTAATTAAATAAATCAAAATCTTTATTTAATTAGCCTCTTATCATATTCCTCTCTTATTTGATTTAAATAAATCCATAAATCTAAGTCAAATAAGTCACATCATCAAATCTCTTGTTAAATTAATTAACCCTTGATTAATTTAACCTCATCTCATGTCACATCCTCTAGATAATGCAAGTTGCACATGAAAATAGATTTAATTCATTTATTAAATCTCTATTTTCCTCACAAGGCATCTTTTGGAATATTCTCTCAATTTGAATTCAAAAATTCCAAGTCAACATGTACATCAATAAGGCATTTAAAACCTCGACATGTCCTTTGCCTTGAGCCAAGTGGCATTTATTATTTTTCCTTCCCTCTTACATGTCATTTCAACAAATTTTGATTTCAAATATTGGCATTTATTGGCACAAACCCCAAATCTTGCACAACCATCATCCATTCATAGCTTGACAAGTGGCACCATATCATTGGATGAATGTTAGTCCCACATTGCTCAAATTTGGGCATTCATCCATATTGAAATCCTATAAATGAAGAGCTCCTCTCCTCATTTTATCATCCACAATCCAAGCAAAGTTACCATGCTAAAATACTTAGCCATTTCCATTCATCCATCTTGAGTTCTTAGCAAGGTTATAGCAGATTTTGTTTGGAGCTCTCACCATTTCATCAAAAGTGGATCATCAATCTCTTCAACATTTGAATCTTGCATCTTAGGGATTGGGAAAGGGCCAAATTTCCACATCAAATTGGCACCAATTCCCCCATGGGAATGAGAGTTTGCATATCTAATTAAGATTTTATCTTGTTTTTATCATTCACATTGTGTTCTTCAATATTTTCATTCCTAGTTTGATTTGTAAATGGATTTCATGGGGAATCCTTCTTTTAGCTTGTAATTCCTTGTCTAACTCATTTATTCATGTTGTTTTGCAGGTACTAGGAAAAGGGTTCGTACACTATCATCAAAAACAAAATCTTTGCAATAGTTCCTAATTCGGCGGTTAAGTTGTTATTGATGGAGAATGAGCTGGGGGAATGCAAAGCCAAATGGGTGACTATGTTACAAGAGTATGATATGGAAATTCAACCCATGAAGTTGGTAAGAGGGCAAGGACACACACACACAATGGCAGAGACAAGCCCTGACCTTATAGCTCAGAGTTATAATTTAGAGGATGTTTCTGCTGGAGAGTGGTACGATGATATTGTTCATTATCTCATGATGCCCTAATAATCGCAATTCAGTACAAAGAAGGGCATTGCACTTAAAGAGTGACAGTTTCATGTTGAAGGGAGCTATTCTGTATAAGAAAAATCATGAGGATGTTTATTTGAGGTGCCTAGGACAAGCAGAATCTGCAAGAGTGATGTTGGAGTTTCATGACAAATATGGTACGGGCCATGGATCAACACCTTCTATAGTGAACCAGATTCTAAGAGCTGGTTACTATTGGCCTACATTGTTCAGGGATACACACAACCATGTCAGAACTTGTCATGTGTGTCAGACTACCGCCACCAGAGAGAAGTATGTCGCACTCCCACTCCAACCAGTATTGAAGGTAAAACCCTTTGCACAGTGGGGAATGGACTTCATAGGTCCAATCAATCCACCCTCCTCTACTAGACACAGGTATATCCTTACCATTACTGATTATTTTACAAGATGGACTGAGGCCCTTGCTTGTAAATAGTGCACTTCAAAAATAGTAATTAACTTCATCGAATCAGGTATTCTTAACCATTTTGGATGCCCTATGTCTTTGGTTTGTGATAATGGTCCTGCATTCTCATCTTTGAAGTTTTCTAACTGGGCTTTTGACCATGGGATTATAATTAAATTTGCATCCAACTATTACCCTCAGGGTAATGGTTTAGCTGAGTCATCCAACAAAAATCTCCTGACTGTTATTCGCAAATTGTTAGAAAGAAACCCGAAGGATTGGCATACCCAACTTAGATTTGCTCTGTGGGCAGATCGCACCAGACATAATACTTCCATAGGAATATCACCCTATCACTTGGTTTATGGATTAGAACCTGTGTTTCCCATTCAGTTAAAGATCCCCACCTTGCAGTTCATTAATGAATATTTTTATGAGGGAGATAAACGTGAGGCTAGACTTGCTGAATTATTACACCTTGAGGAAAAGAGAGACGAAGCCCTGGAAAACTTTGCTAAACATCAAGGGGTTGTCAAGAGATGGTTTGATAAAAGAGCCAAGGTTAAATCTTTTAGGATTTCTGACTTGGTTCTTTACTGGGATAAAGCCCACGACCGTAAGGGAGAGCATGGAAATTTTGATAAACTTTGGCTTGGCCCTTACCAGATCTCAAAAATTCTGGGAGATAATGCTTTCCGTTTGAAAACTCTCACTAGAGAAGATATCCCACTGCCTATCAATGGCCAGTATCTAAAGCATTATTTCTGGTCTTGAGCTGTTTTCAGCTCTTGTCTTGTATATAGTTAGATTAGGTTTCCCTTTCTGGTTTTCTTTTGGTTTTTTTTCTTTTGCTCTGCTCTTGCTTTGAGGGTTTCTATGTTTTCGCTTGGATGTGTTGTACCTGCATGGAAAATGTATCATTATCTAGAATTGTTCTAGGTATTTCATTGGTGGACTTTGGTCTTGCATCTTGAAAGGATGGTTGAAATCTTTGCTATTGCCAACAGTCTCAATGCCAAATTTATAGAAGATTGATCATCGGCTTTGATTTGAATTTGAAGTACTCTGAAATCTTATATGTCTCATATATTTTAAGAATCCTGATGTTACTATAGGAATCCTTGTAAAGTTTTTTCAAGTGAAAAATCTTATTTCTGCTTCAGCGCCACTATGGTTCTTAGCCCTAAGTTTGAGCTTCATTGTTCACAGGTTGAAATGAAAGTGACATATAAAGAATATCAAAAGAAAGAAAATGAAATATTGAATATCAAAAGAATAAATTCAACTTATCAGGGGTACCTGAATATCTCTACCGGGGCTATGGATGCCTAATAGGCAATAAAGCTATGTTCAGGAGAGTCACAGCAATAACCTCGTCGGGGCTATGGATGCCTGACTGGCAGCAAGGCCCTATCTAGGTTACTTTTGAAGTTAGAATCCTTACGTAGCCTAACTTGACTGAACTTGGTTTCTGTAGTAACTTAAGGAGGGAAATGAACTCATGTGCACACACTTGGATTTTAAGTTTATGGAAGGTTCAGTCTACCCTTTGGTTCTGATTCTTTAAATCTTTGCATTCTGACTTGTTTGTTTGATGGTGAGATTGAAACCAAATATTCTAGGTTCTCGATTCATGTTCGTCATCAAATGCTATGGAGCATTTTCCCAGCAGAAATCACCATTTTTTGTGCAATTTTTGCACACACGCCCCACTGAAATCAGGGACCCTCTTTTTCTTTGGTTTTCATTTTTTGGCCCTTTCTTTTTGAGGTTTTGTCTTATCTTCACATGTTCTTTCAAGTTTATTCTAATTTCCTAAGTGTCTCCCCTGAGTTATTTGTTGAAAATCCTAAGTTCTGGGCAAAGTTTGGGTTTTACTCGGATTCAGGATTTTCCACCCTGGTCGGATTTTCTCAGATCCCGCTTGGACTCTGGTTGGACCTTGTTGTTCGGGGATTTTCGGTACTCGCAGATTTCCGTGTGGGTCGGATTTTCTAGGATTTCACCCTGTCGTCAGCTTCCTGGGTTTTCTAACTGTCCTGTCAATTGCATTAATGGCTTCGTGCGTGCTTCGAAGGATGTATTTAACTTGATTTCTGGGATTTTTTTTGTGCCATCATGCTTACTATTTGCTATCGTTTGACTTAAGGAGTGCTTTCCTGCGATTGATTGACTTCATTTTGGGGTGTTTGGGTTTGAATTGATCGATTTGCTAGCGATTTCTTGTGCATCCCTGCATCTGTTCTTTGTGGACGCCATTTAGCTTCGCATTTGCTACTTTTGAGATCGATTTCTGCATTATAATGGTATGTTTTATTGCTTTGCCTTTGTTTGAGAATTATAAATGGCACTTTGATGTTATGAGAGTCTATAGGATTTGATTTCCTATGTATTTGATCATTTCATGCTAGGGTTGTTTGGTAATGCATTATTTGTCATCTCCTAGGTGAGTTTTCAGCTCATTTGTCTATCTGCATTTTGATGAATCTTTCCTGAGAGTAATTAGTAAACCCTAGTGACGACTTAGCAATTGAATCAACTGAATTTTGAGCTTTCCTATGTGCTAATGGCAGATGAGTGGGGTTTCAAACTTAGGGCAGGGCCATGTCAGGTTATTGCATCTCAAAATTGACCTAGAATGTAAAGAAAATCTATGAAGGGTCCATCTCTAACTTGTCCTCAGTTAAACTATTGAAATTCATGATTGATTTGGTGTTTGGGTAAAATCGTGACTATCCGTCCCTTCCGAATTTTCTTTGCTGTGACCCTTAAAAGTCAGGGAGATGTCATATCGATCACCCTATATTTCTCCAGGAAGCCTTCCTAAGTTCATATTTGATCACCAAGACCTTACCTCGAAAGAAAGTCTCTCATCGACATGTGTTTCCTTATACACCATTGGCAAGACAAGCCCTAGTCGCCAGGAGGTCATAGCGGACTTTGCTATTTTTTGTCGCTGAGACCTTCGCTTTCGGCAAGACCTTTTGGTTAGCTCACCCTGTATTTTTTTTACACCTTTGCTTTCGATGAGACTATCAACAGTCGCCATGACTTCCTAGCGACGCCTTCCTTTCTTGGTGAGCTCGAATCTTCTTTTGGGGAGACCACATGTTGTTGGCAAGAGGTTATGCTGATGGGACTTCATCCTTTAGAGAAACATTACACGGTCACCAGGACCTCTAGCCGAATTCAAACCTATTGCTAGTCGGCAAGACACTGCAACTTCACTAAGACCTCATATCGAAAAAACTTAAGTCTGGCCGAAGTGTTTGCTTGGACCCCAAAATTCGGTGAGACAAGAAGGATTCGCCAGGACCTTACCCCGACTACCCTTTGGTCATATCGATATGTTTGCTATATCATCGTTCGGCGAGACATTACACTGAAACCACCAAGTCTTGGCGAAACCTCTTCTGATGACATCCTTTGGCGTGACCTCGTGGAAGTCGCCAAGACTTCTCAATGAGATGACTGACTCTTGCTGAAACCTTCGTTTCCAGAATCTACATTGGTTCGGAGTTTTTCCTTATTCATGAATTTCCGTCGGGTCTAGATTTCTCTGAAATCTGGCGTCTCTCTGATTTCCTAAAATTCCTCTTTGGCTCGTTCTTCACGGGAGTTCATCTCTAGCAGATTTTAATGAAATCTGATGAAACATGAAGGAACATGAGATAATTAGATTTATTTATGATTCGTGATGCATTTAATGATCATTTCATGTCATATTTTGATTTCACATATAATTTATTGATTGATCATGATCAGGTTTAATGGTGAAGTAGGTGTTTCCTAGTTATTCCGTTGGAATCCGATTGGTCTGGAATTTCCCGAAATTCCTCTCTGTCTTAGATTTCACGGATGGTCTTGAAACCAAAAATTTGTTGTGATCATCTCAAATGAGTTTTAATAACACCTTAACTGTATGAAGCTTATTCTAACGGTGTTCTCATGGATTAACCTTCCCTTTCCTGTGGTTTTTACTATGATTTCCATATTGAGTGCAGGTTGAATCTAGCAAGGCAGCAGCTGGGTCCTTAATGTCTGATGTAGAGAGGATTAAAGGGGACATTAGGAGCAAGGTCCCTGAGAGTAAGATCACTTCTGTCTAGTCAAAAGTCACTAATACAAATGTTGGCCTCTGGGACTATGAAGAATTCAAAAGAAGGATGGCAGCCGAGGATCTTCCCTTGGTAACTAGAAGAATGATGGAATCAGGCTTGTCACATGTTGTTGCTTTCCCTTCTATTGTGCAGTGATATGAGCTAGTCCTGGAGTGTGCAAGCCACTATGATCATGACACACAAAGGATTATTGGTCCTCAAGGGATATTTGTTGCAAATCTAAACCCTATCTCCATTGCCCAAACCTTTGATATGCCAGATAGGTCTCATGTGGTGGGATTCATCATTGAGGCAGCTCAGGAGTTCTACGATGATCAGACTATGAAGTCACAACAGCTTATCAATTCTTGGCTGGAGAAACCCAAGTCTCACTATTACAAATTTCCCAAGCAGTTGTTCCGAGAAAAATTCAAGGAGTACTATAATGCCATCATGTTTCTTAGCAGGGTGGTTGGATTAGAGAATGCTGGTACATTTGAAAATTGGATGTGCCATGTGATCGTTAGGATGGAGCAGGAGAAGATTAACTACCATTGGGTAGGAGTCATCAGTTAAGTAATTCACAAGCAGTTGTCCAATGTGTTGCAAACAAGGACCTTCACAATGACCTCATATTTGGTCTATGCACTTGCTAGATTTCATCCCTACAAAGGATTGAGCACAAGAGGCACCTTTGGACAAGATATTATTTATGAATTTTTCCCTCAGTTCCACTTGGGAGGTTAAAAATATAGGAGGGAAAATGATGCATTTACCATGTATATCACCAGAATGCTTCAGGAGGCAGAGCATGTTAGGATTTCAAACCAGGCTAAGGAACTCATCAAGAAATATGGGGCGTGGTTTATTTAGTTCCCAACTTTTTCCTACATTCGGATTGATGGCTGCCAGAGAGCACCATATAGACTTCCAAGGTATCCCACTGATCACATTATATTGCTAGAAGTAACTAGACAGATCTGTGACTTTGATGCCATTGTCAATGAACACAAGCATAAGACTGGATTTGGTGGAGACTTCCCCTTGAGGATTGGTACTAGAGAGGTTTTCCCTTCCATTGGTTTCGCCAAAGCTTCAAAAGAGGAAATGAGTACCCTTGGTCTATCTTTCCACTCCAAGAGGTCCAGATTTGATATCACAGATGAAGCTCAAAAGAAGCCCAGCAAAGAGTATAGCCATCAGGTGAATTTGGAAGACTACTGGGCCAACTACAGTGATGAATTTGAGGTCAAAAAGAAGAAATTCTCCCAACTCCCAATTGAATCAGTTCAGTTGTACAATGTAAAGGCCATTCTTGATCAATTGGAGGACAATGGGAACTTGATCCAGGATCATGCTTATGAGGCCATAAAAGACAGACCAATTGGTGATGTGGATTCGTTAGAGGAAGAAAAGACAAAATTGAAACAACTAGTGGATCCTATTCTCAAATTTACTAGGATATGGCTAAGACATAAGCTATGGGACCTGGAAAATAATGGTGTACAGTGCACCTATGCGCTAATGGGAGATTTGGATCCCCACTCTGCCTCTGAGGAATCAACCGAGCAGGATCCTAAGGGCAAGGGTAAGCTGGATTCTCTGTTCAAAATCAAAATTAAAGGTGTTCAAGAAACATAGGCCCAGGAAGTAGAAAAATAGATAAAACCAAAGGCCAAGCAGAGGACAAGGACAAGGAAATCTAAGCAAAAAGGGATCAAAGGGAAGAATCCTAAGGTTGATGTGTCAGTGCCCAAGAGATGAAGAATCATAAAATTGTCAAAGAAGGCAAGCTCCAAGGCTAGGGAGGAGGAAGTTTCCCCACCAGTGATAAATATTGAAAGCTCAAAGGAGAGGGCCAAGGTGTATGCAAGGAGGTCTAGGACTCCCTCTCCCAGGGACAATGTGCCTAAGGCAGATCTCCCCCCGGTGGTTTCTCATGAGGAATAGCATGATGATGTGCCTTCTGCTCATGGAGCTCAAGGCAAGCCTAGTGGGTCAGAGGATGTTAAGGATCATCTGGATACTGAAGGAGAGGAGTTTCATGAAGGTGATCCCCATAGTGCAGAGGCAAAAATTAAAAAGATAATGCAATCCCCTATAGTTGCATATGTGGATTCCCCTGTCAAAACTAAAGAGGTCCCTCCAAGAGAAGAGGAAGTGGTGAAGGTTCCCTCACCTATACATGAAGAAGAGCATGCTGAGGAGAAGAAAAGCAAGACAGATGAGACTTCTGATAAACAGAATTTAAGTGAGGAAGCACTTAAAGATCAGCAAGAGGAGAAACAAGCTGAGGTGCAATTGGAATCCACTGTCCCTAATTGGCTGGACAAAGAAATAAAGAGAAAACAAGTTGTTGTGGAAGATAGTCCACCAAATTGGGATGCACTAATAGCCAAAATTGGAAAAGATAAAGGTAAGAAGAAGGCTAGGGTGATCTCAAGGATTGAAAGAGACATAGCTCATGATAGAGTTGTTCACATTTCCACCCCTGCTCCAGATAAAAATAGAGATGATATGGTTGGAAAGGATTACAATATTCAGACTTTCAACTTGGGGCCTACTTCTGTGGAGCAGGATATTGAAGATTATGAGGGATCTAGTGCAGTTATTGTGGGTAGATTGAGGAAGGAAATGAAGACCAAGCAGGAGATAAAGAAAGAGAATGAAAATATCAGGAAATGCTTGGAAGACTTAAAGAAGCCCCTGCAATCCATTAACCTTTCAATCTCTGATGCAAATCCTCTACCTCAAGAGACCATCACCGAGCTAGAAAAGATGAAATCTTCCACCCTTGCCACTAAAAATTGGCTGAAAGGGGTGCAAATAAAGGGTGATGAGGCTATTAAGGAGATTCTATCAACTAGGATGGATGTTGCAAGGACGATGCAGTGGTTGAAGCAGGATTTGGCACAAGATAAAGGAGATACGGATCTCCTTTTGCAAAAAACCAGAACTATCATGGAGTACACCCGGGATAGGTTGCTAAGTGATGGAATTCTTCCTTCCTCCAGAGCTACCAAACCATGGGAGTGGTATGAGGCACTGCAGATCCAGCAAAAGGTGTTGAAGAAGATTTATAAACAAAGAAGGAAGATTGATGATACCCTAAGTGGTGTCTATAATGGCTCTATTTCCTTGTTTGAAATTATGACGAGAAGAAGGAAAATCGTGCCCAAGTACTTGAGGTTGGAATAGTTGAGGAATTGGTGGTAGGATCTTTATGCACCACTTGATGATGGTTCTGTTTTTGAGCACTAGTTGAATGACGCAGCCACCTACCTTGCAGTTATTGACAAATACCTAACGTATAAGGTGGATTGGGATAAGATGGTCAAGTGGTCAAGAGAAGAGATTGCCTCCATTGAGAATCGACTTAGTTTTTTTCCTTTGCCAGCAGTAGTTGACTTGGATGGGACCCTTTTGAGAGTTCATGAAGGGTCGGATCGAAATAGAGACAAAGGGGAAGGCAGTTAATGCCCAACTACTTCAGGATTTGTGCTTCCCCATTATTGTGCCCTGCAATGGTCTGAGCTACATTAGGAATCCCAGGTCGACCTAGGTGTAGTTTGTGCATTTAATGCATTCCTTCGTTCCATCTTGACTTTCTCTTGGCTAGTCGGTGGTGCCAGTTAATGCTGCAGGCTCTTGCTTGGCCGACAGGTTTTTTGGGGGGATTCTATATTTGGCATTTCGCCTCATTAGAGAAAGGGGTTAGATAGTTAGAAATAGAAAAAAAAGGTTAAAATATAGAAGTAGAATAGATAAAAAGTGAGTAGAGCAAGTTAGCATGTAGTTCTCAAGCAAATATTGTAATAGAAAGTTGGAATTGTTGCTAGTGGACAATTTGAATTCAAGAAATAACATTGTGATTTGGTGTTATACTTGTATTCTCTTGTCTTGCATGGTTCTTGCTATTCTATCTTTAAGATTTCTTTAAGGAGGTTAATGTTTAGATTAGATTTGATTCAATAATGTTTGTGATTTGATACTTGAATGTTGCAGCAATCCTTCAGTCCATACTTTTTGCAACCAACTGATTGTTAGTTGCTTTGCAAAGTTAGCTTGGACTTCATATTCAGTGTGCTTAGTTCGATTGTGAGGATTTGCTCATTTCAATTGAAATAGGGTTATTTAATGAATGTTCACGATTTGAAAATCTTAACACCTCGGGAGATTGCATTGTTTTCTGTAAGATTGTAGATTTATCTGGGTCAAATAGAGATCAGTTGTGAGGGATTGGTCCATTTCAAGTATTGGTTATTTTCATTTTTAATCTTAGGAGTAGTATTAGATTTAGAAATCTCTTTGAAACCCTTATCTTTTTCTATTTCTTTGATTATTGGGTTAGATCTAGGATTAAAGTATCATCAAATTGTTAGATCTGATAAAATTGATTCAATATTTTGCTTGTAGTAAGGTCCCATTGTGATTACCAGCATTTTCACATTTTATCACTAAGTTGTTTATGCATTGTCAAGACCTGACATTAGAGACCTTGGGGTTATGTCTTGAGGCTTGCTAATAGAGATTTACCTTTCAAGAGAGATAGAATATTATATTTTGTCTAAGTTGTTGCTGTGCAGAAAACACCATCAACAGTACTCTTATGTAAATATTAATAAAAATTAAGGACTTGCTAAGTAAAAAATCAATTTTTCCTACGTCCTCAAATTTTGCAAAGTAGAAAGAGAACTTGATCTCAATGACATAAGAAACTATGATAAGCCAAGGTTCTCCCTAAGTGATCCATGCTAAGGTTATCTAAACATTATAAAATCTAGTTGACAACTATAACTATCTAAACATTATGAAACATAGAAAAAGGGGGAGGGGGGACCCTAAAGTTGAATGTATAAACCCTAGGGTCAATTAGTTTCCCTTTTCCAAAGTTTCATTAAGAATGTAGATCAACAAGGTGAATAGATTGACTTTCAACCAAGAAGGTGAGTCAATCAAACCTGGATATGCATTCTTGGGGCCTTGAAAATGGACTATAGATGATTTGGAATTATCAACCTAATTAATCTATATGACCTAATATGATAAATGCAATATGCCAAAAAAATGGATTGAAACAGTAAATTGTAGGAAGATTTGAGAAGTAATGGAGAATGTGCACCTATCACAAAAAGTTGGATATGGCATGCAGAGGAGGACTCAAACACCTAGGGGCATATGGGTCCCTAATATGGGGTCCTAAAACTGATTTTGTAGTCCTCTAATGTTGGATCCAACCTTTTGCTTCCTAGTTGTAGAGTTTATGGAATTTCATCAACTCTGTACACAAGTTTTTGTGGCTTGAAAACTTTTAGAGCTTTGAATTCAACCATGGAAAACTTTCCTTCAATCTTCCTTCAATCCTCTTTAAACCCATAACCTACAAATTCAAAAAGAGTGAGAATGTTGTGCCATTTAGGGGCTTTCCTCAATCAAACCCCGTGTAAGTGTTTCCACTTCAACAATGGCAATGTCAATGGTAGAAATGATAATTGAAAGGAATGAATGATGAAATCACAAAGTACTACAACTCACCACCCTTCAATGGCTTCCTTGAAGGACTGAAGTCATACACATCACCTCAAATTCTTAGATCTTTCTTGCTTGATTTCTTGAATGATTGAATGCTTTGGCAACCTACAAAAGGGTTAGCCTTCACAAAAAATAAACACACATAAAATTTGACATGATGTTGGATCTTGAATTATTGCAATAAATCACTAAAATATTGCTCTTGACTTCCTCTTGACAATAATATTTTCTCTATAGATGCTTGATAATTCTTGTTGTTAGATTTAAAATGATAAAATAACTAGGTATTTATATGTAATTGTTCTAATTTCTCAAAAATTAGATCCCAAAATCTGACACTTAAAATTTGAATTTTGAATGTTAAAATGTTGCCAACAACATATTTAAAATTGGCCCTTGGTAAGATAGGGGGACCCATACGCTAATGGGAATATGGGTCCTAGCCCTATCTTCTAGGACCTTGAGTGTAAGGATCAAAACATTAATTGCTTGCATTTATTCAATGCTTGCAATCCTTCAAAAAATGGTAAAAATAGGCCTTGGAATGCATAATTTAGGAAATTAGGGACTTAATTAGGTCCAATAAATTAAGGGGGAAAAAACATGATGTGAAATTGTTAAGGGTGACAATTTTTTCAACTACATTTAGCCCCCACTTTAGTGAGAATATGAACTTACACTCAGACTCACACTAAAGTAGAAAAATATATGCCAAGAGGGGTTCAAATGTACAAATGTTGAAGAGATAATATAACTAGGGATCGAGGGGGATGATAAATCTCCAAAGATCTAATATCCCATGGAAAACCAACATAAGCACAAAGGAACACAAACCTACATGTAAGATATGCAGCAAGAAAACATACACAAAAATACATGACAAAAGACACGAAGCACACACAGTATAACATAATATATGGATGATGATGAAGTGAAAAAAAACATGATGTAAACACAACACAAACACAAAGAAAAAAATAACAAAAACACACAATAAAACACAAGGTTAGTATTAAAAGGATTCGAGTTGGTAAGGTAAAGAGACCTCAATCTTAAATTGACTCAAATACCAAATGCCATCCATTGAATAAATGTTAGCTCACATGAGGACCACAAAGTTATGTTATGCCACATCACTCATGAAATGCATGGCTCCACTAGCAAGCAAGGTGTGTTATGCTAGGTGGCCATTTTAAAATGGATGCTCAAATTCATGACCCAACAAGATCCTGTTATGCTAAATCCATGAAGTATCTTTCAAAAAATCACCTCAAGGGGTGCAACAAAACTCACCTTACAGGGTGAATTAAACTTAACCTAGGGGGTGCAACAAAACTCACCTCAAGGGATGCAACAAAACTCACCTCAAGGGGTGCATAAAACTCACCTCAAGGGGTGCAACAAAACTCACCTCAGAGGTACATAAAACTCACCATAGGGGTTACAACAAAACTCACCTCAAGGGGTGCATGATAATACGATACTTGGCTAAAACCTCAAGGGATGTTGTATCAAAACTACCACAAGAGACAAAGGGGATTTTATCAATATACAAAGGCCACACCTTAGGGGATATCACTCATGACATCACCACCAAGAGAGGACAAGTCATGGAAAAATAAATTCATGCCTTAGGGAATACTATCCATAGCAATACCACCAAGGGGAACATCAAATGCCAAGAAAGGTCACTCTCTTGAGGGATTTAAAGCCTAATATCACCACCAAGGAGACACTAATCATTGATCAAGAAGGACACACTTTGATTAACAAGGTCACACTTCCTAGGAGATGTATTCTATCATCACTAAGAAGGGACTATTCTTATGCAAACAACTAGCGGGGGGACTACATGCCCCAATGATGAGAAAATTGATTGCAGAACTTAGAAATGTGCTTGTGAAATTTGTCCTTGTAGCCTACTTTGGAGGATCATAACTTTAAACCTATTCAATTTCATGCCAAATGACTTGACAAGAACATACATCTACCATATATGAGTAGGTATGCATGATTTTAGCTTCTTATGATCAGATTTGATAAGGTTTTGAAGCATCAGGTTGGAGGGTTTTGGAGGAGTTTTGATGTCTGTACATTATTAGACATGTCAAAGTGGTTAACTTTAGAGGCCAATAGTTATCAGCTGCAGAATTTTCATGACAAACCAATTATTGTTTGAAATTTTCCCCATGTTAATATACTTCCATTTCCATTTTCAAAGCCCTAGCATCTTTTATGATATTTTTTCTAAGTCAAAAGCAAATAGAGTTTCCACAATTTTCATGATTGCGTTTCCAAAAAGTTTCAAAGGGGTCAACTTTGACTTTTAATATTTTGTGAAGGAAGTGCATTGGGTAAAATCCCTTCTGCACACGTGTTCATTGGACTTAAATGAAGTAATTCCCCAAGTGAAAGCCTCCTGAGAAGAGATTTGGTATTTTTCCAAAATGATGATTTGGTGAGTTCCAGATGGTTTTTGACAGGTGCGGTTCCAGAGACAACTAAGTGAGTTCCTTTGAGCATTAATATCTTGTAATATCTATGACTTTATGCAAATCCATTTGGAAATAATGCTTCCATATCACCAATCAACATGTTAGTGTATTGTAGTGGCTCTGGGAGAATGTTTGATCAATTTCCCAAGGTGATTTTGGAGACAACCTGACTCATTTTCACCATAATGCAAGTTGTCAGGAAGAAAATTCTGATAATTACCCACTCAAGTATAGAATGTATTTTGGATCTTTGATGGAGTAATTGTAAGAGATAAGGTATCATGATATTCTATAATTAGGGATTGTGCTCCCAATTTTTTTATATACACCATTTTAGACAAAGGATTATGTGAGAGAAGCATAATAGTGAACCAAAGATTTTTGTATATGGGCCTCTCTTACACTTCTATGGTTTTGAACCTAAAAGGAGAGAGATACAAAAACCTTAATGGCTCACTCAATAACAAACCCTTGACATTCCAATGCAAGCAAGATTGAAATCTATCAAAGGGGGTTGTCCTGAAGGCTAAAAATAAAAAAGAGGGGTTCACCACCAAGTGTAAACTTGGGAAATGCAAGATGTTTGTAAACATAGTGTGAAATACAAAAAGACCTAAATGACCTATAAAATTCTTTGAAGATGAAATTAAAATAGAACAAGAAAATATAACAGTAAATGATGTGCACTTGGAAATCTTAGAATGACTGAAAGTAGCTCTGAAAATCTAGAAATATTTGCTTTTAGGCTAACTGGGACTAATTCACCAACCTGGGCGAATTAGTACCAAATCAGGGTTTCTGCCCAAAAATTTGTTTTGAGGAAAAGGGTACTAGAATCTACAAACTAATATGACAAACACCCTCAGTGGGACTCATTCGCCACTAATGGTGAATCAGTCTTGTTTTGCTTTTATGAAAATTGAAATCACTAATCTGTACTCCAACACCTGCACTTTATTCCCAGATTGAATCCAAGATCTAGATCTTTGAAAACACCTGTAAAACATAATATAATTTGATTTTCTAATGGGGGATTGCCTCAGTTAAACCCATAGTTTGGTAATTAAACCTTGAAAGAGAATGAAATATGCAGAAAAAACCCTAGCCTTAAGTGTGTCTAAGACTAGGAAATCTGAAGCAAGATGTAACCCTATTCTAATATGTAAGAACAAGATGCATAAATGAAAATTAAATGATACAAGAATCACTTTAGGAGATCCTAAATCACCTCAAATGAATATCAATGACATGAAAACCTTCCTTAGGCTAAAAGTAGAGAGATAATAGAAGATGGAATCACTTAGAAAACAAGCCCTTAGGCTTGGCTTGATGGCTAGTTGCATCTCCCCAACCTAGAATTCTTCATGATTCTCCATAAGAATCCATGATCAACCCTTGAAAATGCTAGATCTAGAATAAAAGTGAGCTTGAAGACCTACAAAAATCTTTGAATGCTACCCCAAAGCTTCAACTTTTCTACAAATAGACTTGTGAATGCTCTTGTGAAATATTCTCAACACTTGACTCTTGAATTTGCTTATTGAAAAATTTCTTAGATGTCTTGAAAATGACCTAAAAACTTATATTTATAGGCAATAACACCTAATTGTCTATTATTTAGACCTCAAAGGCCGAAATCCACTAGAAAATTGAATTAAGTCAGTAAATTTCCTACTCAAACTTAAAAAATGCCCCAAAAGGGACTCATTCGCCTAAGATGGCGAATGGGTCCTGCGTAATGTTTTTGAGGTGGGATTTTCATATTTAAATGATTTAAGTGCTATTTTCAGGATTTATATGAATTTTGAGTGGAATAAGCCTCAAGATCCAAAAATAATGGGTCCTAGGGGCCTATAAATGGTGATTTTAAAGAGTAATTAATGCAAGGGTGCCAAAATAGGTCCAAATTAAGCATGAAATTGCATCTTTCTTCAAAAGTACAATTTTCTACACTACAAATAGATCGAGCTTTGGAACTATTGATAGAAATAAGGTTACATAGGTGCAATCCTAATATTATAACAAACAATACTATCCTTGATTACCTATGCAAACAGGACAGATTGGATAAAGCAAAGAGATGATTTGTTGAGATATTGGAGAAAGGCATCAAATTTGATGTAATTGTTTACAGTACCCTAATAGATGGATTTTGTAAACATGGGGAACTATCAATGATTCTCAAACTTTTAAAAGAGATGCAAACAAAGGGATGTCCTCCCACAAGAGGAACCTACAATATATTGATGCAAGGTATTCATATTAAAGGGGAGATAGGTAGGGCTTCTAAATTGTTAGAACACAAGCAAAAGAAACGTTATGCACCTATACCTATGGTATGATAATGAATTTTCTTTAAAGGAAGCAGACTGATCAAAGCTCAAGCCCTTTTAGAGGAGATATGGTAGAAAGGCATTATCCTCAATGCTTCTCTATTCCACACACTCACTGATGGTTTTTACAAAGCAGTACAAGTTTGTATGTTGGTGTTGTAACTAGCATACATAAGCAGGGCTTATTTGTAGAATTAGACAAGAATGTGTGGATTCTCCTTAGCCATCAACCTCTTACTCAAGTGTAAGGACTTGGAATGGGGTTCTTCTTGCTTTGATGCATGTCTACTTCATAAAGATATAGTTCGCATAAAAGAAATATTGTTGCTCGGTGCTTCCTTCAGGTCACATGTTGTCAAATCATTTTCACCCCTTAGAACAGTGTTTGATATTAGACCTCATATCAAGTCTCTTCCTTTTACAGTTTCCTTTTGGGTGATAATCATAGCCATATGCTTCAAGTGAAAATTTTAGAATTTTTCTCTAAGAAGGAGATTCTAGGCTCAAAGAGCATGAAGGTATGGTCAAGAGATATGTTCAATTTTTCCTACTCTCTATTTAACTTGCATCCAGATTTAATGAAGGAATTCCTCAACCACAACTCTTGCCTAATAGGCAAGCCAAGTCCAAGCATATTTAATTGGTCACACTAGTAATTAAGTTTTGTAGCCAAATTGAGGTCATGTGGATAGATCATTTCTTTATAATATGAACAAACAAGAAACATGATTCTAAAGAAGTTAGTATTCTACGATGCATGGTAGGAGGATCAGGTGTGAATAAAGATGTTGAGTATCATTGTTTTACTTGTCGAATCATTTAAAGTGGAGAATTAGGTGTTGTTCTCATTAGCATTTTATAGGTTTCTCACCAATCAAGAATTTTGCAATTGGTGGATGCAACAGGAGTGAGTATTTAGCTTATTGATGGTGACACATAAATATCATATTTCTAAAAAAAGCTTGTTCTTGATGTGCATCAAATAATAGTTATGTGGGATCATTTGCTAAAGCTATTCTCCTACCATATAGTATTGTTTCTAAAGGTGGTAAAAATAGTTGCTACATCAAAAGTCAATCAAGGCATGATACTAATGATAAGTTAGGACACAAGATATTGCCATAGTGGGTTGTACAATCTGTTGTTTTGAGACAATGAAAATGGTAGAATCCAAGACAAGAAAGGAACATGTAGTGGATTTTGAGAACTATGCTAGTTCAAATAAAAAATTAAATATGCTTTGTGATGTGCATACAATGAATGAGCATAACTTGTCTTGTTTAAAAACACTGCAATCCAGAACTTCTACGTAATAAAGCTTTCACAAAAAAGTGTGATGTATTCAATTTTGGTGTTATAATGTGGGATTTGTAAACGTTGAAGCACCCTCGGGACAGTGTCAAACCAATGCATGTGGTTTATGTTGTTGCCTAGGAAGGGGCAAGATTGGATATATCTGATGTGTCAATGGGAAAGTTGATCTTAGACTACAGGAGCAAGAGAGATTAATGTGGACTAGACACATGAAAATGGCAAATCAAGAAATAATAAGGAAATCAAAGCGATGAATGTCTTTAGAACAACACTTGCAGAATTAGCAAAGGAGTCACTTAAACCAACATGGTGAGGAGGCAAAAAAATACATATTACCATACCTAAAAAGAAATAGAAGGTGTCTCGAAGCATTTCCTATACCCTCGCAGGAAGGAAAGCAAGAAAATTTAAAACCAATGCGGTATTGTGGTAACTCAAAAATCCCACACTCCCCCAAAAAATCAAGCCATGAACCCTAAACGCAGTGCGGTGTTGTGGTGGAATGATAAGATAATATTTTACTGCATTGAAAGGTGGTCAATATTTTTTATAAACTTTACCGCCGATATGATCTAAAGGATGTGTACGATAGTGGGTAATGTAAAACTCTCCCCGCATCCCCATAAAGCCAAAATCAAAAACTCAAAAATCCCTGTGGTATCATGATGAAGACACAAGACAAAATTTTATTGCATTTAAAAGTGGTGAATATTTTATACTTAAGAAAATTTATTAAAGTCACCACATTAAATTTATTATGAAATATAAAAGTATGCAGATTAAAGATTGTCAACTTAAGAAAAGAAAAACATCAGTTGTCAGTGCTTTTTCTGGTTTTCAATCTTCTCTTTCTTTTCCATTTCGTAGATTTCTCATATTCTTATATGCTACATGTTTTATGTAAATTATGTTTATATATATTTGAAATTTATACCTAGGATCATCGATAGATGAGAAAGTAGCAAAATATGGGCCACATCACCATTGTAGGACCTTCAATCAATCTACTTATAGCATGCATGAAGGTGATAATAGATCTGGTCAAAAGGTGTATGTTTGACATTATTCAATTATTGGTCTTTTAATGATTTTTATGTGAGTCCATGTCTAAAATTGTTAGGCTTTTGCAAGTTTTTTGTGGACCAAATTCCAGTTAGAGTACACAACCACATAGAGGCTACTACCCATGTGTTTCCAAGGGAGCAAGGAATGTACATGTTGTAAAGCATTTTGGAATGCAAATAACTAGGCCACTTGAGGTGGATTGGAGAAAACAAACTGGGCAGCAACTCCTTTTGTTTCTTCTTGTACAATATATTTCATAATCTGGGCTGCAAATGGGATGATTATTTCCCTGCATGTATTGCTACAATTATTGAATGGGAGGATTTTCAAGATGTTCTTCCATCATATTGTAATATTTGTTATTGACTTAGTTTATTTTTTATATACAAAAATTATGAGAAATTAATACATGCAAATGTGTATATTCCTTAATATATGCCTCAATTAAATGTGTATATTAAATTTAAAGTTAGTTGTAATGGTTTATGGTTTACATTTAAATTTTTCTTGAAGGAAAAGCATCTGGATTTATGAAAAAATCTAAAACAATGCCCTCTATTGTAGAAAGGTATATTTTCTTTCTCTTCTATAAACCGTTCTTGAATGTTCTTCATAGCTGCTCCTAAATGCACTTTTAGCAGACCTAGCAATGAACATTCTTAGAGACCTTGATTCAACACAATGTAAAGATAGTGTGAATATCATGGAAGACTTATCTAAGGGACTTGAATGGTCATAACAAATTTTTTGTGGAGACTCAACAATGCAACAATTCATGGGGCTTACATGATTTGTGTTGTTCAAACTAGGAAAGACAACATTAATGGCCTAAAGCCAAATCAATAAAGATTGCTTCAAACCCTCAACCACTGACTTAGAGGCCTTTGTAGAACATTTCAAAGGTGTTTCCATCAGGTATTCACTACCAAGAATCATTCAAAGCACCAAATTTCTTGGGCACTAGCACCTTGCTTATGACTACAAAAACAATCCTCTTGGGACAGTCATAAAATGACTTGTATTAACCCTTCAAAAATGTTCAAAACCCTAAGGTACAGGTTTATAAGTCCTCTCCACATATTCCCAACACCTTTACCAACCACAAAGAACCCAAACCACTCCTTATTCACTCAAAAATCATAAAAAAAACTTGCTTCAATTCATTCCAAATTTGAAAAAGAACTACAAACATGCTTCTATGATGCAGAGGTAGGGTTCACTTGCTTTCAACAACAATGGTTAAGGGCTTCTAGGACTCCAAACATAGTTGACCATTCAATGGCTTGGTCATGGATTTGTCTTAGGACTTCTTGGCATTATTGAATTTGATCTTCCTATGTCATGATTAGACTTTGAAAATGTGAATTTTATAGGTCAATAACTCATTCATGTGTGTTGTCATCCTACTAGACACAACAAACTACCTTTTGATTGTCTCCTTAGGATAGTATACTTGCCTTGTCAAACAATCCCATAGGACAGTCAATATAAATGCAAGGAAATGACCTTTTAAAGGCTTCCAACTTCTTGAAATAGGGCTACAAGGCTTCCATTACATCCATTCTTCATCTTTGCTTCACAAATGCACTTCAAACATGTTCTTAGGCACCTTGGGTCAAAATTGCCTTATACAATCCTAATAGGACAGTCACATCAGATTGACACAAACTTCTTATCATGGCTCAACTACTAATTGAAATAGGTTTGTATGACCTTGGCACACATTCCGAACACCTTCTCCAATTCCAAACAGGACCCAATCATGCCTTGATCCACCCAACTTGCTTTCCAATGAATACACAATCTGATTTTCACTATGAAATGCAACAAACTGTCATTAATAACTTTCACAAAACACCTAATGAATCCAATCACTTAAATGAGGTTGAAGATAACATAGTTACATAATTATCCTCAAATTTTTACAAAGATCTAATAGTGGAAACAAAAGTTATGACATTTTTCCCAAAACAGATAACCCTAGGTAGGGTTTCAAGTGAGTTTTAATAAATTTGCAATAAATTTCAAAATATTCAATAAAAAGGAACCAAACCAAATGAAAATGGAAGTTAGTTCATCACTCTATCAAAAAAGACCAATCTCAAGACTGTACCAATCTGTACCAGTCTGTAACATAAAATGGAGGAGCAATATTGTAGAAAAAAACATAGAAATAGCCTCCACATTGATTCAAATTTCATTCAAATCTTCAACCAACCCCCCTCCAATCCTTGGGTCATGCATACAAAGAATATTTATGCTTGTACAAACAAGAAAAAACTCCCAACCGACCCTCAACCAACTTCTAACAACTTTTCAAAAAGTTGACATTACAATAAAAAAAGTTGTTATTGACAACATCAACAACAATTGAACAATTTTTGCAACTTTTACACAAATGACACAAAACTTTGCAAAATGACCCCAAATGATGGAAATTGGCCAAAAATGACCTTATTAACATGAAAAAATACAAAACAAGACAAAAACTAAAACTTTTCCTCCTGTAGATATCAGGTCCTGAGGGTGCTCCTACACTATTCCATTCAACCATTACAGCCTATTCATGTTTTTTCTATCCATTTACAATTGATTCCAATGATTAGGAACCATTTTCTTGATTGCATGTAATCGTTACTTGACTTTTGACAACTTGCTAAAAATGCATGACAACTTTTCTTGCCCATTTGGCAATTTTTTGTAACTTTTAAATCAACAACCCTCTAAGCACACTAGAGTGGATTACATGATTTCACATGGTCATGAATGACCGTAGGAAACTCCTAAACACACCAAACAACTCTTCACCACACCAAAAAATTCCTAAAACCAAAATTACACAAAATACTGAAAGGGAAAAACAACATGAATAATGGGGGAAACAATGTTTCAATACCCTCCAACACCTTTGACAACTTTGAAACATTCTTCAACCAACCAATCTCTCCAAATAGTCTCTTGGAATTTGGTGTTCTTCTCAACTTTGGCAACATAGTCACATGGCCAATAGCACAAACAAAGGATGGAACAGCATGAGCACATACCAAGTGAATGCAATTAGAGTCAAAAGGTCAATGGAATGGACTTCCAAGTGAATGTTTCCAAGACACTTCATTTGAAGCAAGCAGATTTCCAAATTTTCCAAGGATTTACACGTGTAGTAACAAATAGTTTTTCAGTAACTTTTAGCTTATTTAGGTGAAGCACTGATTTTTTCTCCAAGCTATGTTCAATCGATAGAATCCCTTATAAGTCCAAAGTATAAAATGGCTGCAATCTTCAGCGGGTTGTTACTCGAACACTGTAAAGATTAGAAAATTCTCGTATGAGGCTACGGGATCACGTTGGGCCCCTCTACAATAATCTCTCTCATTTTTTGCTATCTTAGATGTATTTTCCCATGGTGGTGACATTTCGCTTGGGGAGAAAGTTGTCAAATGCAAGTAGTGCAAAGTTGCAAACTGGTGCAACTTTTGTTATGCAACTCTTGTGACCAAACGAATTGTTCCAATGTATCTGTGCAGTACGTTTATGTTAGGCATGGTCCTCTTTCACACCCAAACATGTCAAATCGCTCTAAACTACGTTCAACTGACAAAATCCCTTAAGAGTCCAAAGTGCAAAATGGTTGCAATCTTCGATAGACTTTTACTCAAACACCGTGATTCTTAGAAACTTCTCATATGATCCTATGGGTACATGTTGTGCCCCTCTACAATAAAATCTCTCTTTTTTTGCTATCTCAGAGGTTTTTTCCCATGGTGGCGAATTTTTACTTGAGAAAAAAGTTGTCAAATGCAAGTAGTGCAAACTTGCAAAGTGGTGCAACTTCCGTTTTACAACTTGTGTGACCAAACGAACTATTCTGATGCGTTCGGGTGGGTATATTTACACTAGGTATGGTCCTCTTTCACACCCAAACATGCCAAATCACTCCAAGCTACATTAAACCAATAGAATCCTTTAATAGTCCAAAGTGCAAAATGGTTGCAATTTTTAGCATGTTGTTACTCAAACACCATAATGATTAGAAACTTCTTGTCTAAGCCTATGGGTTTGCATTGAGCCCCTCTACAATAAAATCTCTCAATTTTTTCTATCTCAAAGATGTTTTCCCTTGCTGGAGAATTTTCACTTGGAAAAAAAATTGTCAAATACAAGTAGTGCAAAGTTGCAAAGTGGTGCAACTTTCGTTCTTCAACTCGTGTGACCAAATGAATTATTTTGATGCATCTAGGTGGGTACATTTACACTAGAAATGGTCCTATTTTTCACCCAAACACATTGAATCGCTCTGAGCTACATTCAACCAATTGAACTCCTCAAGAGTCCAAAGTGCAAAATGGTTGCAATCTTTAGCATATTGCTACTCATATATCATGACATTTAGAAACTTCTTATCTGAGCCTATAGAATCATATTGGGCCCCTCTACAATAACCTCTCTTGGTTTTGCTATCTCAGAAACATTTTTTGTGGTGGCAAATTTTCAGTTGGGGGAAAAGTTGTCAAACACAATTAGTGCAAAGTTGCAAAGTGGTGCAACTTTTATTTTGTAACTCGTGTGACAAAAGGAATTGTTCCAACACATCTAAGTGGGTACATTTATGTTATGCATAGTCCTCTTTCACACCCAAACATTCTAAATCACTTCAAGCTACGTTTAACCGATTGAATCCCTTAAGAGTCCAAAGTGCAAAATGGCTGCAATCTTTGACGTGTTGTTACTAAAACATTGTGACACTTAGAAACTTCTCGTCTAAGGCTATGAGATAATGTTGGAACCCTCTATAATAACCTCTATCAGTTTTCCCTATCTCGGAGGTGTTTTCCCATGGTGGAGAATTTTCTCTTGGAGAAAAAGTTATCAAATGCAAGTAGTGCAAAGTTGCAAAGTGGCGCAACTTGCGTTTTGCAACTCGCATGACCAAATGAACTGTTTCAACTCATTTGAGTGGGTACATTTATGCTAGGCATGGTCCTTATTGATGCCAAAAATTGACGAGGTAATAGTGCCTTATGGGAAACTCAGTTCAAGGGGGACCCTTTTGCGCCAAACTGAGTGACCTTCGGGTTTTAAAAAATCTGGCTTCTTCTATAATGGGTTTTTGAAAAGGGAAAAAGAAACGGATATAATGAAGCAAAGTCTAATCTAAGGCGATGTGCCAAAATTTGTTGATGGAAACGATAAATCATAGATTTAAGGGCCTGAATGGTGTTGTCGCGTTCCAAAACATCAGAGACTTAAAGCTATAGCATAAACAATTCATTTATTGACATAAAATAGTATCGCATACATCTTTACTACTAAGAAGATTCATTTAGACATGATTTAGATAAGCAAGCTTGTATTCAATATATAGAAGTCTTGTCAAATGAAATGCTTAAGACAATAAAAAGAACAGTTTACAATTTAATCAATACATGAAAAATAGAAAGGCCAAACAGTTGGCATAGTCTGAAAGTTTTTTGCAAATAAAACATATAAAAGAGGCCTGGTGTCTCTTGCTAAAACCAATATCTTTTTTCTTAATTTTTTTTTTGGACCCTGCTCTCGTCAACAGATATAGTATATATAGCTGGAGAGAAAACTCCCACCACTTAGGAGAGTTGTAACAGAAAAGATCCCACAATCTCCTGCAATGATGCCCGAATCAGAAGATTCTCAATGCCGTTACAATGACAACAAGTTAGAACACAGCATCTGGTCATCCTGGTGCAGGTGCATCCCTCGTAATGATGGCAGTGGTTCCAGCCAGGCCTGAGGCTACAAGTGTCATCCACCACTTTAGAAATCATGAAGAGTGGCACCCAATAGCATAATCTCCCTCAGCCAGCCTATCACCTACTTCGAGGATCAGCGTAAGGCACGTAGCAGCCAGTCGCTGCCCGAATGAAAACTTCTCTTACTGTTTCCGAGAGATTGCAAAGAAGCAACACGTGTCCAATGGGCTGAGGTCTTTGGTGTAGTGGAGAGAGAGCCACATCAACTAGGTGCGAAAGACACGTGGCAGCATTTTGCAGCCCGTGGTTGCTCACCTCTCTACTATGTTGAAAAGATGTGAACGGTTGCCACCTAGCAGGAGGTGGGGCCTACCAAAAGTAAAAGAAGGCCTGTGGAAGCATTTCATAGCCCGCAACTACTTATTTCATTCCCGCATGAAAAGCTTGCAATACGCCGCCACGTAGCAAGATGTGGGTCCCTCCGACAATCTTTAGAAATGACGGCCCCCACAGAAGGCTTTCGCGACCCGAAGAGACCTCAAAGCAAAAGGAAATAAAAACCTCTGCAAACGAGACACGTGGACGCCCAGCGCAGCTCCTCAGGACCCGAAAGGGAAGCCGCTACCCGAAGCTGCGAAGAAGAAATGCGCAAAAGGGGGAGATCAAAATTTGATGGAAAGCTGACTAAACTCGGCGGCTCACAGGCTGGCGCACACACATTTACAAAAGAAACTCGAAGGGAGCTGTTCAAATATTTATTTTAACAGCTTTTGGCGACTATCAGGGGCGTTTTGGACAAGAAACGTAGAACCCAAAAACTCTCTAGTTCTGCAGACCAGAGCTTTATCTGTCAGGCGAATGGAGTCAGAGTTTGGAAAGAGCAGCCTGCAAGGGCGACCATTCACCTTCGGACGGCTTTGCCATACTGCGCAAATTTTCTTGTGCCCCGCAGAGATCAATAGCTTCCTTGTGAGGCAGCACCTCAGGTAGGCCAGCGCCTGCTTGGATATGGAAAAGCAGCTGGGAGAGTGGATGAATGATCACCTCAATGTCGGCTACCGTCGGGGAGCTGCCGAATTCCCTGAATGTCTCTGGGTCATTCTCCTTCTGCTCAATAACCTCCACAATCTGTGTAGTTGTGGCAATGGAGCCATCCTCGAGGAATGGGGATGGCAGCCCCAGCTTGCCTAACTCAGAGAAACTTCCCCGTATTCCATCAAGCGCCTTGCTTAGAAAATCCGCCGCTGCCTTAGTGCGCTGGAAAGTGGAGTGACAATAAATGAATTTATTGGCAATTTGAGTAGCAATGTCCCAATCTTCGATACCCGCCCCAGCAAGGATTTCATCCGAGACGGAGTATAGCTTGTTGAGCAAGTCCCTTGCCTCAGGAACCTTCTCCAGGATGAAACATGGGAACTACTCAATTGTGTCATAGGCCTCTTGATTGAGCCTTGATGCCTTGTCGATAAATCGGAGGGTAGGCTGTAGTGTTAGGCAGAAGGTCTTGACTTTCTCCCAATGAGAAATGTACAATTGCCTAACCAGCGGAATGACATCAGGTTGGGCAGGGGCAGGTAGCAAAGAGGCTTTAAGCGAAGAAATCTCTGCGTCTCTTGAAATAAGGGCCTCAGCTAATTTTGCCTTCTTCTTTTTCTCGGACGCCAACTGCTCTGCATAGCTGCTCATTTCTTTATTCCAATTTTGTTCAGCTTAGGAGTGGTTAGCCGATTGCTCCTCCAGAGAAGCCTGTCTCTCAGAGCTCCTCTTCCAACTTAGCCTTCAAGTTTTTAAATTCGGCCTCTTTCTCTTGTACCTTTTGTTGATACTGCTTTTGTAGGCACTCCAACTCCTCACCCTTTTGTGCCATCCCCTGACTATACTCAAGGCGGATGCGTTCAAGCTCTTCCTCTTTTGACCGTAGGCTCTGCTATGCTGCTTGGTTCTAGCTCTGTAGTTTTTTTACTAAGTCTGGGTCAGCAACCTGGGTTTTCGCAATTTCACCTTGAAGCCTGTTCCTCTCATTCTCCACTATTAGCGCCCTTTCAGTCATTCGGGTGATATCTGCCTCCAAGGATTTATCCTTTGTCTCTAGAAAGCTCACCCTTTCCTTGGCTACCTTGAGCTGCTCATCCTTCTTCTTTAACTGGTGGCTAGTTTTGAGGAAGTCGGAAGTGACCACCCATTGCGTCTCCTCCATGATTTCGACCTTATTTTGTGGCCGGGCTACCTTCATGTCAAGTCCGATAGCATAGATCTCATAATCTTTGGGTTGCATTTCTCCCTGAGGCTTGCTTATCCTTGGGTACATGGTTGCGAATTTTAATTTTTGTCAGGCCTTATCATACAAAGCTTGTACTCTTGACTCGGTGGAAGCATTGTCATCCTTTGCCTTGCGTCGCCTCATTCTATTTGCGCGTGCCTCCTTTCCACAATCTATCTGTGTTATGAATTCGGTTGGTGATGAAACTAGCCCACCTGCAAAAGGAACACCAGAAGGCAGGGCATAAGGATAGGTAATTTTCATAGGTGCACGCATTTGCTTCTTCTAGAGAGTGACAGTTTGTGGAGAAAAGTGTGGCACGTTCCAAATCTTGGCCTGAGAACTATCAGCAGAGCTAGGCATTTGTAGCAGCTGAATCAGAGATTTAGTCGTAAGGCTCATTGGCCCGGGAAGGGGAGCTACTGACTAGATGTCAGCTTGTTGCAATGGAAGAGGATCAATAAGCATAGCGAAAAAAGAATGGGGGCCGACTGGGGGAACATTTTCCGAAAGCAAGGTGAGGAAATTTTGAGCAGCAGTAGTAGGCGTAAACATACTCAGAGGAGTAATTATAAACGGTTGGGCCTGTGAAAACTAGGCAAATCCGACCGAATGAGCTGGACCAGAAGCAGAGGGTGGAGGGCTCGGACCTATGGCAGGAGTTGCTAACGGAGCAGGGGTGAATACGAAGGAATGAGATGCAAGAGAGGAAGGAGCGAAATGTACCTGTTGACTGTTCGACGGTGGTTCCAGGATCATCCGTGACTAGCCCGCAAACTCTGGCATTTGGCTAGCAGTGGGCACTTCTCCTCCGACGGGTTCTTGCAAAACCCCTTCGATAACACTTTCTGTGCGCTCCATTTTTGCAGGCAGACACTCGCTAACCTTGGCAGTCTGATCCTTCTGCTGAGGCGTTAGCCTGGCTGGTTTAGCGGCCCAAGTGTGTGTATGCGAGTCTCTTGATATATTAAAGCGTACGTTAGTGGCCACATAAGCAGCATGCCCGGAGACGTTGCCCCCTGTGCTGAAGAGGATGATACCGTTGCTTCTTCTTCATGCTCTTTGGATCCCTCTCCTTCTTCACTCCTGTCAACACTAGAGATCGGGCTGGGGTGGCCTTCATTCCACCATTTTTCAAATTCTAGGTCGTCCTTTAGCTGATTATAAGGAGCATTCAACTGTGCTATTTCCTGGCGATACCTCTAAAAAGCTTTTATTTTTTCATCACTCCATTCCTCACCCCTCTTCAGCTTGTTATACATGTTGCGCTCCATCAGAAGATTGTCCCTAGCCACGGCCATAGGAAAGTAGAGCTTGTGCCATGGGCCCCTAGTGTCTGGCATAGGGATTTGCGCTAATTCCACAAAATCTTCATCTCTATCTGTCTGCGGATTAAGCCATTTTTCCCAGTATGGTCGGGGAACATGGGTAACTTTCATATGTGGCTCCGGTAAGTCATTGAAAGGGTTGTACTCCCACTTATCATTTATCAGTACCAACTCTAAATGTGCTAGCTTCTCTTCTAACAATTTGTGCGATTATTTTTTAACCAGTGTTACTGACTTGAAACTCTTCAGACAAGTGAAGAATCCCTTCTTCTTAACACTTTCGCTACTACAGAAGGTGAAATCAATGACACACACCTGTCGGAAAATTTACAATGCGAGCATTCTATCGGTGACGCAAGCCAGAAGCAGGAAAGGTTTGCCAGTAAAACCCCGCATTCGGAAGATTGTAAAATCCCTACCTAAGAACCAGTCACAAGCAGGGGTATAGCTCTACATAAATTTGATCTGCTCCTTAGTGAGTTAGACGATATCTCCTTCTCTGATTAAATCATTTAAAACTAGAGCTATGAAGTAGTCTGCGAATGCATAATAGTCGTATGTTGTGGAAAGGAAAGGTGTCCATGTAGACACCGACTTTCTTTTATTTTGCTCATCAAAAATTGATAGCAGAACAAAACGGGCAAAAAAATTCAGATTCTGTTGTAGGAACATATGGACCAGGTAAGAAAGAAATCTAAACTTCTTTTCCACCTGATAATTCTCCATTTGATGTATCATTTCTTCAACCATGAACTCAGCAAAATCATACCAGAAGAGTTCATGCTGCTTGCGAAACTATATTGCAGGGCCCAGTTGAAAAGCCTCGATCTTCTCATTAGAGTCTCGGCCGCAAACAAATGTCAGCATGGACATGGTATCCTGAAAATTATCACGGAATGAACCACACGATAATGGGATACTTGGTGCTTTAGTGGACACGATACCTTTCTTATTAGTTTCTTCTAACAAGAAATCTAAGCCGATTTTATTTTCTTCCATATTTTCTCCCCCTTGCTTAGGCGAAAAGGCTCGATAGTCTCCTTTCTTTTGCTTGGATCCAAGATACATAACATGTGCCAGATGGCTTTTGGGCTGATATGAACCCTTAAATTGCGACCTTTAATGCAGTGGGTATCTGGATTATAGCGCTAAAAAGCTGCGTTGACCACCTCCGGGCAATAGTGCACCAATGGGACCATGTATTGTGGGAGACCACTATACCAAACTCCACCTGTCGTGGATTGGTCCGCCTTTGTTGCTGATAACCTTGCACAGGCCGCCTCTCTGAGGGATTTAGAGTTCTTTGCAAGCTTTGGGTCATAGATATTGTTCCATTCCTCTTTAACCCTTTTCTGGTTACTCCATTCTTTGGGTTTATTTAGCTCTTTCGTGTGGGCTCTTCTCGTCTTTGTTGGTATACCAAGCATTGCATATGCTACATCTTTGTATACGTATACCTCAACCGAAGAATGAATAGTCGTGAACAGTTCCTGGCTAATCTCCTCTTGCATCGGCTGAGCCGAAGATTCTGACATTTTTCTTTCTCTGCAGAATTTGTAAGCTCTTGGCCTGCGAATATGTTTGCTTTTGATAGACTGATAGAAAACAACTCTGCACCTCCTTTGTGTTTGTAAAAAGGCTTTGAAATATTAAGCCTTTTCATACAATAATAGAAACTTTTCCTAAGGTGGTAGGTGAAAGCAAGCCTTTTGCATTTAATTCGGCATGTACCATTAATCCTGCAACTCATGCAAGATGAACTGATTGCTATTTTGAGGCGGCTGGATTTCATTATTACTTTTAAGAGATCATGTGATACGCCTTGATCTCCTTGGAAATTGAGCTTGTAACTGGCCTTTTAACCTTGTGTTAGCATGCATTGATAATTAATATCCTGGCTGAAATGATTACGCCAAGTAAACGATCACTGCTTGAAAAGATATGAGTATTGCCTTGGGCTTCGAGACGCGCTTGAGAGATGACACAATAGCCTACGGCCATACGTCCCTTCATCAACAAGTCCCACCTTTTTTAAAGCTAATTAATCAACTTCATTTAATTAAACACGCCTTGAGCCGTGCTATCATGGATGTATTGGCCCAGAAATATGAACAAACGTAGACTCAGTTTTCGAGAAAACAGCTAGCATAATATCACATTTTTTAGAGGTGGATCGGCATGTGTTCTGTCAATTTTTCTATAAATAGGCCAGTCGATAGTGAGCAAAACAAACTTAGCATTTGAGAAGTGATAGGTCAATAGCAGAGCGTTAAACAAGTATTTTCATAGGTTAGGTGGTGCACAATTTTGGCATTAACTTAGGAGCCCAGGGACAGTGTCAGGAAAAATGGATACACCAATTCGCCTAACCTCGTTTAAATCACAGATGGAATTTCTAGGTGAGATTTCCATTAGGAGGCTGAAAAGGATGACGAAGAACAAGCATTCGCTAGTTCTGGTAGCCATTAAGTGGGTCTTAGGCAAGGATTGCGTAGTATATGAGGATAAGTATAGGGTGAATACTGACATATGCTCACACTTTGTAGCGTCCATGCTGGACATTTGCATTCCCCAGCCACTTATCCTGAAGCTGGTTAAAGAAATTTTTCTGAAGAAATACTTGAATGGGCTTGGTGAGGTCGTTGCACATGCTACATATGGGATAGGCCTACCAACAGCCAGCGACCTGCGTCGCTTTATCGAAGAAGAAGCTATTGTCGTTTGGCTACCATTTCTCAGCGAATTTCGCCTACAGACCCGTGACTAGCACCAGCAGAGGGTTACTCAGGCCCTTCACTTCTTGTTTTGGAGCTACAACATGATACCTTTCTACGACATAGACTGGTACACTGACTTCAGGAACCTGGTGTATCCACTGCCAACGACGGTCGCGTCGAATGATGCTGCCAGTGCCGCTGAGGAGCCCATGGACGAGGAAGAAGTGGACATTGCAGTGAATGCGTCGATTGCTACCAGTCATCCCTTTAGATAGATAACCCCTTTGCTTGCTTGCTCAAAATGTAACTCTCTTGCTTAGATAAACCTGATAAAAGGCTATTGTATATAATATACCTTGATACTTGTACATTTTGGAAATCGGCCTCCCAGCCATTTTGTAACCAAAAAAATATATATATAAATATATACTTCTCATTTTTAAGGAAAATCCATGCACTTTTTGCTTCTGTATTTAAAATTTTCTGGGTTTGCAAGTCTTGTATGCTATTTCTCTACGTATGAGTGTATTTGTGTAATATCAACTCCGATGTTTTACCCGCCCATGATAATGAACAAATGTGTAGAAAGACAACTGATTAGAAAAAGAACAGGCCAAAAATAGGAAAGGAAACAAAAGTGTTATTTACATCTGTACAAGGTAGAGTTTAATGCCTAATGGAGCAACTTAAGATGAATCTCATTGACTAGGATTCCTAACGGCTCTTGTTCCATATTTTCTAGCTCAAAAGCGTTGTGTTGCCTACACTGAATGATTTTGAAGGGTCCCTCCCATAGGCTATCAAATTTACTGTGCTGACCTGCCTTTGCAACCCTGTTATCATATTTTAGCACTAAGTCTCCACTTTTCAGACCTTGGTCAGAAGCCTTCTTGTCAAACCATTGTTTGACCACCTGTTGATGATTTGTCATTGCTATTAGGGAATTCTTCCTTTTTTCTTGTACTTTCAACAGTTCGGCGAGCCGAACCTCCATGGCTTCATTTTGTTCTATCTCAAGGGATTTCAACAACTGTATTGCTGGGATCTCCATAGAGATAGGCAACAGCGCCTCCTTCCCATACACCAGCTCATAAGGCGAAGTCTTAAGGACTTGCTTAGGGGTTATGCGGTTTGCCTAGAGCGCTTTTCAGATATTTTTATGCCATTCCCTCTGGTGTTCTGAGCCAACTTTTTTAAGGAGTTGGACTAAGCTTTTGTTTGTTGACTCGGCTAGGCCATTTCCCTGTGGATAATAGTTTGATAAGGCCTTAAGGAATATGTCATTTTTTAACGCAAAGTGACATACCTTTGTACCTAGAAATGCTCTGGTGTTGTCTGAAATGATTGTCTTCGAAGGGCCGAACCTTGTCACTAGTGTTTCGAGGAAGTCTACAATCTCTGTTTCTGTTGCCCCCTTAAGGGGAACAGCATCCGCCCACCTTGTGAAGTAGTCTGTAGCCGTTAGAATCCATTTATGTCTGGCACTAGAAATCGGGTTGATCATTCTAATGAAGTCCAGACCCCATTGCGCAAATGGTTCATCCACCACGATAGGTTTGAGCCCGAGCATCGCTGAATTCTTCCTTCTGTCAGAGAAGAATTAACATTTCTTACAAGCCCTTACCAGAGAGTAGGAGTCACTAAAAAGTGTAGGCTAGTAATATCCAGCTCGCAGGACTTTGATGGCGGTAGTTTTGGCAGAGAAATGTCCACTTTCGTCATTATTATGAAATGCGTCGAGGATCCTCTGCGCCTCCCCTGAAGTAACGCATCGCAGGAACACACCATTGAAATTTCTTTTGAAAAGGACTTCTTCTATCAGCATATATCTGTAATTTTGAAGTCGGTAATACCTTCTTTTTTGGGATGAGAGGCCTGGCGGATACCTTCTGGTTTGCATGAAGTTCATTCTATCTATCAGCCAATCGTCTTCCGATCCCGATGCATTTATCAGGACGAACTCTGGTTGTTCCCCCTTGGCAGGTACCTCCTCGTTCTGTGTCATATATTCACACAGTCCTCTACCTTTAATAGTCTTAGTAGGCCTGACCTCGATGTCATACTCCAAGATCTTGGTAATCCAATTGGCCCTTTTTTCTTTGATCTCTCCTTCCATAATGTATTCCCACACACTAGAATGTGCGACATATACCAGAACCTTGTTGCAGGAAATTAGATGGTGGAATTTTTTAAGTCCCTTTACTATTGCAAAAGCCTGTCTTTCGACAAAGTTATGACTCGCCTCATATTCCTTTAGGGTTCGGGAATAGAACGCCACTGGATGCTCTTCCTTTCCTTCACTATCCTTTTGAGTCAGAACAGTAGCAATACTGGACTTGCTACTAAAGGCATACATTATAAAATATCTACATTGATCTGGATTAATCAGCACCAGGGCTATAGAGATCACTTCTTTGACCTTTTCAAAAGCCTCCCGAGCTTCCATTGTCCACTTGAAAATTTGATCATTTTTCAGCATTAGGGTGATCGGCCTAATTATTCCTGCAAAATCAGAAATAAATTTGCTGACGAAATTTACTTTGCCGAGAAAAGACTGGACGCCTTTCTTATTTACCGGAAGGGGAAGTTCATTGATAGCCTTTACTCATTCAGGATCAATTGAAATACCTTCTTTAGACACAACATGCCCTAACAGCTTACCCTACGGTACTCCGAATACGCATTTATTTGGATTTAAGGAAACCTTGAACTCCTGGCATTTTTTAAAAACTAATTCCAAATTATCAAAATGATCATCTTTAGATTTAGAAAACACAGTAAGGTCATCCAAATAGATTAGAATAAACTTATTGATCAGTTCGTTGAATGCGATGTCCATAGCTCGCTGAAAGGTTGCCCCTGCATTGGATAAACCAAAGGGAATTTTAGCATATGCAAATGTTCCCCACTTGGTAGTGAACGTAGTCTTGTGTTGATCTTCTTCTTTAACTCGAATCTGGTTATAGCCAGAGAAGCCATCCAGCAGAGAGGACATTTCTGATCCTATGACAGTCTGGAGGATCGACTCCATAGAAGGCAATGGATAGTGATCTTTCAAAGATGTTTTGTTCAGGTTTCGGAAGTCCACGCATAAGTGGATATCACCATTCTTCTTTCGGACTGGTACTAGATTTGATACCCAAGTACTATGTTTGATTGGGAAGACAATATGTGACTTAATGAGCTTGGTTAGCTCTTATGCCATCAGGGCCTCAACTTTAGGGTTGACTAGCCGTTGTTTCTGTCAGACTAGTTTTGCACCTTCTGTTAGCTCAATAGTATGTTGAATGATGCCAGGATCGTAACCCTCCAGATCATCGTAGGACCAGGCCACTACTCCATATTTTTCGCAAAAACTGATAAGCCTTTCTCTATCTCGTTGTGGGACATCTTTTCTGACCCGGAGATTCCTGTCATCGGAGACCCAAAGGTTTTCATAATCACTTTTGTCTGCCATGAATTTCTGCTTATCATTTCGGGTGTCACTACAATTGAAAAAATTCTCGAGAGTAACTAATCATTTTGGAAGTTTATTTGACTTCAGCTGCATTATTTGTCCTTCATAGGCCTCGGCGATCTTTGGTTGAAGTTGATCAGCAAATTCCCCTGAGTGCTGGATAAATGAGGTGATGTGCTCATCGCTCTCAAAGACTTGCCAACTCTAATCATTGTCAGGAATCGCTAGTCAAACAAGCACTCGCACTCAATATTTGTTCCGAAGCAAGTCAGAGACAGGATCAAACTGAGCACCGATCACCGCCATGCGATCTGCATCATTATTCTGCATTCAAGGAATGGTTAGGATGTTGAAAGCTTCAAAACTTTCAATCAGGTCCCAGATTCGATGCCGATAGGATCTCATTCGGACATTCTTCACTGTGAAAATTCCCCGGACCTGATTAACTACCAGTTCGGAATCTCTGAACATAATTAATTGCTTAATACCCATTCGTTCAGCTAGGCTTAGGCCTTGGACTAACCCTTCATATTCAGCTTCATTTTTTGAATAGGCGAATTGGAATCGAAAAGACCTCAACAACTTTTCATCCTGTGGGGATATTAGACATACCCCGGCTCTAGCTCTAACTTTCCTCCTTGCTTCATCAAAATATAATGTCCACAGCTCATTTGCTTGGTTATCGTTGGATTCTTTGATGACCTTTGGAAGAACTTGGTCTTCATCATAAATCACATACGTGCCCAATCCGGTAGCATGATAATTCCCGAAAGGATCATTGTTTATGTGTTCGCTCAACAGAGCATCTTCCTTATCATTTCGGTCTCCACTCACCTTCTCCTCCTCTAGCAATTCGACACTATACATGTCCTACTTGGTGATAGAGGTATGTGTGGCCTCAACATTGATCAGGGCCTCGTCTGCCACGTGTTCGAAATGTAGAGCTTCTGATTCTATCTTCATTTTTGTGCCATGCTTGGTCCTAAGTATTAGATGTGACCAATCTAAAAATAAGTATCTGCCGACCTTTGAAGTAAATTCTCGAGATAGACAGAGACCAAACATAGGTGGAACATCTATGATCACTGTATCTTGCAGGACTATGATACTTGGGTAGGCAAATAGAGTTAACAAAAGCGCTTTGATGACACCCACAGTATCAACTTTATTTCCATCTAGCTGCATCACCCCCTTCTTCATAGGTTTGTAGCTAAGTCTCAAGGCTTCAGCTATCAGTTTTGGCATAACCGTTGTACTAGTGCCAGAATCAATCATAGCATTGTGTAATAGTTTTTCCCCTACAATGAGAGTCAAGAAGAAGGGTTGAGGTTTTGGCCTACCTTCGCCTTCCGCATGGGATTCCTTCGCTTTGTCTGCAAGAACCTTAGCTAGTGGAATTTGGTAAACCACCTCTGAACTGGCAGACGGAACTATTGGTACTGAGCGGATCTCTTGCTGAAGCACCTTCTGTAGCATAGTTTTTTGTTCCAGGATAACTAGAATGTCCCATAAAGACACATTAGCGGATGATTTATTTAATTGCTCCACCACATTAAAAGGTGACGAGCTCAGATATTTCTACTCCTTTGTTCTTGTTATGATAATTTCCTTCTATGGTTGAGAAGACGAAGAGGTGGTCGAAGCACCAGGAATTTGATCGGACATGCCTTTGCACTGCAGGCTGTCCGGAAGTGAAACAACAGGCTCACTGGTGAATCTCCTCTTTGAGCATGTGTTATAGTCATATTGCACCTGCAGTGTTTTAGATATGGATGCATCATTAGCAAACATTGTTTCCTCCTCTTCCATCCAAGAGAAGAGCGCATGATCCGAAGCAATGTCAGACTCTTGCTCTAAAGACATTCCTTGCATTTGCGCGGTAAGGACCGCACTCTCCACTGGTGAGTCATAAACATGTCCTCCATTTTCTGTTATAATACCTTGATTGCGTTGTTCTGCCACCTTCTATTGTAAGTTGCCACGTGGACAATTTCGGGGCATATGTGCATCATTGCAGGGGAAACACCATGGATTGATATCGTCAATAAGATTGTTTTGTCCCACGGTTAATTCCCTACTCGAGCTTGGTGACACACTTGTGAGCGGAGTAGGCACCGAAACCATTTGGTTAGTAGTTGGCGCTGTTGGATTAGTGCGAGGCGCACTCTAATATTGATTTTGCTGGTAAGTGGACCACCCACCTTGATAGTTTTGATATGTGGGTCGTGGGGGCGTTGTTTGGTTCCGCTTGAGAGTTGTTATATCATTTGCCATAGTTCGCCACATCTCCTTGAGGTCGCCTATTTCATCCTTGGAAGAACCCGATGTAGAAACCAAGCCTTCAGGAGCGGTTGCATAGGAGTACATCGACTGGGGAATTTTTGCCACACTAGTCGATGCAACCTCTTGTGCTGAGTTTGATATTTCAGGAAATATCAGGATAATAGGTCGAGGAGGCAACTTTCCGCAATCTATCAAATGATTCTCAACTTTGATAGCAGTAGCATAAGCATTTGGTAGAGTGGCTCCTCCCAAAGACTTAATCATCCCAGAAATGTCAGGGTTAATGGACTTCAGATAAAATATGAATGCCAGCTCTGGAGTCAGGCGAATAGTCAAAGGAATCCTCTGCCAACTTGAATGAAATCGGGCATTGAAATCCGTCAGAACCTCTTGGGGCGTCCGTCTTATGACAAATAGCTGATAATATAACGAAGAACGATCTCCATCATTTGAGAACCTTTCATAGAACGGATCTTCGAGGTCATCCCAAGTACGAATTGTATTAGGAGTCAGTGTTCGGTACCAGTCCAGAGCCTTGCCTTTGAAGGATGCAGCGAGGAGCCTCAGGGCTACATTCTATGCTGTAATACCATGTACCAGGCATACATCCGCTACATCCTGCAAATGTTCTGCTAACGTTTTTGTGTTGTCTCCGGAAAATTTGGGAAGAGCTTTCAAGGCCGAAACTGGGATAGCCCCCCAAACAGCAGGTGCTACCGAAGCTACCAGGGGACTTCCAGCATCCCATCCTACATAGTTTCTGTTCGCGGCTGGTAACATGGTGAGAGGAATGGGCGGTGGGAATGGAACGATTACTAACTGATTTGCGGCCTAGACTATCCCTAGCGGAGGTACTAGTAAACCTAGGTTATTTGTAGTTTGGGATCTAGTTACAGGCCAATGGATCATACACCCCTCTATAAGGAAATTTCATTAGTTCAGGTCCCACTAGGCGTGCCAGAAAAAGGACAAACTGTTGACGCCAAAAATTGATGAGGTAACAGTGCCTTATGGGAAACTCAGTTCAAGGGGGACCCTTTTGCGCCAAACTGAGTGACCTCTAGGTTTTAAAGAAGTCGGCTTCTTCTATAATGGGTTTTTGGAAAGGGAAAAAGAAACGGATATAATGAAGCAAAGTCTAATCTAAGGTAATGCGCCAAAATTTGCTGATGGGCACAATAAATCATATATTTAAGAGCCTGACTGGTGTTGTCACGTTCCAAAACATCGGAGACTTAAAGCTATAGCATAAACAATTCATTTATTGACATAAAATAGTATCGCATACATCCTTACTACTAAGAAGAGTCATTTAGACATGATTTAGATAAGCAAGCTTGTATTCAATATATAGAAGTCTTGTCAAATGAAATGCTTAAGACAATAAAAAGCACAGTTTACAGTTTAATCAATACATGAAAAATAGAAAGGCCAAACAGTTGGCATAGTCTGAAAGTTTCTTGCAAATAAAACATATAAAAGAGGCCTAGTGTCTCTTGCTAAAACCAGTATCCTTTTTCTTAAATTTTTTTTTGGACCATGCTCTCGTCGACAGAGAAAGTATATATAGCCGAAGAGAAAACTCGCACCCCTTAGGAGAGCTGTAACAGAAAAGATCCCACAATCTCCTGCAATGATGCCCAAATTAGAAGATTCACAATGTCGTTACAATGGCATCGAGTTAGAACATAGTATCTGGTCATCTTGGTGCAGGTGCATCCCTCGTAATGATGGCAGTGGTTACAGCCAGGCCCGAGGCTACAAGTGTCATCCACCGCTTTAGAAATCATGAAGAGCAGCACCCAATAGCATAATCTCCCTCAGCCAGCCTATCACCTGCTTTGAGGATCAGCGTAAGGCACATGGCAGCTAGTCGCTGCCCGAATGAAAACTTCTCTTACTGCTGCCAAGAGATTATGAAGAAGCAACACGTGTCCAATGGGTTGAGGTCTTTGGTGCAGTGGAGGGAGAGTCGCATCAACCGGGTGCAAAAGACGCGTAGCAGCGTTTCGCAGCCCGTGGTTGCTCACCTCTCTACTGTGTTGAAAAGATGCGAACGGTTGCCACCTAGCAGGAGGTGGGGCCTGCCAAAAGTAAAAGAAGGCCTGCGGAAGCATTTCGTAGCCCGCAACTACTTATTTCATTCCCGCATGAAAAGCTTGCGATACGCCGCCACGTAGCAAGATGTGGGTCCCTCCAACAATCTTTAGAAATGACGGCCCCCGCAGAAGGATTTTGCGACCCGAAGAGACCTCAAAAAAAAAGGAAATAAAAACCTCCACAAGCGAGACACGTGGACACCCAACACAGCTCCTTAGGACCCGAAAGGGAAGCCGCTACCCGAAGTTGCGAAGAAGAGATGCGCAAAAAGAGGAGATCAAATTCAATGGAAAGCCGACTAAACTCGGTGGCTCACAGGCTGGCACACACACATTTACAAAAGAAACCCAAAGGGAGTTGTTTGAATATTTATTTTAATAGTCCTCTTTCATAGTCAAATATGCTGAATCATTCTAAGCTACATTCAACTAATAGAACCCCTTAAGAGTCCAAAGTGCAAAATGGCTGCAATCTTTAGCATATTTTTACTTAAACACCGTGACACTTAGAAACTTCTCATTTGAGACTATGGGTTTTCATTAGGCCCCTCTACAATAACCTCTCTCAGTTTTTGCTATCTCAGAGGCATTTTTCCGTGGTGGTGACTTTTTGCTTGGGAAAAAAGTTGTCAAATACAAGTAGTGCAAAGTTGCAAAGTGGTGCAACTTTTGTTTTGCAAATCGTGTGACAAAATGAACTATTTTGACGTGTCCAAGTAGATATTCTTATGCTAGGCATGGTCCTCTTTTTCACCCAAACACGTCGAATCGTTCTGAGCTACATTCAACTAGCAAAATCCCTAAAGAGTCCAAAATGCAAAATGATTGCAATCTTCAGCATGTTGTTACTCAAACACCATGACACTTATAAACTTCTCATTTGATCATGTGGGATTGCATTGAGCCCCTCTATAATAACCTCTCTCGGTCTTTTCTGGCATTTTTCCATGTTAGTGACTTTTCACTTAGGAAAAAAGTTATCAAATGCAAGTAGTGCAAAGTTGTAAAGTAGTGCAACTTTTGTTCTACAACTCATGTGACCAAAAGAACTATTCCAACACATCTGGGTAGGTAGATTTATGCTAAACATGTTCCTCTTTCACACCCAAACATGTTGAATCGCTACGAGCTACATTCAATCGACAAAATCCCTTAAGAGTCCAAAGTGCAAAATGACTACAATCTTTAGCATGTTGTTATTCAGATATTGTGATGATTAAAAACTTCTCATCTAAGCCTATTTGTGTTGCGCCCCTCTACAATAACCTCTCTCAATTTTTGCTATTTCAGAGGCATTTTCTAGTGGTAGTGAATTTTCACTTGGGGAAAAAGTTGTCAAATGCAAATAATGCAAAGTTTCAAAATTTTGCAACTTTCATTCTGCAACTCGTGTGACAAAATGAACTATTCTAACATGTCTTGGTGGGTACATTCATGCTAGGAATGGTCCTCTTTCACACCCAAACAATCCGAATCGCTCTGAGCTACATTCAACCAACAGAATCCCTTAAGAGTCCAAAGTGAAAAATGGCTACAATCTTTAGTATGTTTTTACGTGAACACAGTGACATTTAGAAAATTATTGTATGATCCTATGGGTTTACATTGAGCCCTTCTACAATAACCTCTCTTGTTTTTTTCTATCTCAGAGGCATTTTCTCGTGGTGACAACTTTTTATTTAGAAAAAAAGTTGTCAAATGTAACTAGTACAAAGTTGCAAAGTGGTGCAACTTTTATTCTACCACTCATGTGACCAAACGAACTGTTCCAATATGTCTGGGTGGGTATGTTTAGACTACGAATGGTCCTTTTTTTTCTCCCAAACACACTGAATCACTCTAAACTACCTTCAACTGGTAAAATCCCTTAAGAGTCCAAAGTAAAAAATGGTTGCAATCTTCAACATGTTGTTACTTAGATATCATGACACTTAGAAACTTCTCGTCTAAACCTATGAGATTTTTTTAGGCCCCTCTATAATAACCTCTCTCGATTTTTGCTATCTGAGAGGTGTTTTCTCATGGTGGCGAATTTTTGCTTAAGAAAAAGTTGTCAAATGTAAGTAGTGCAAAGTTGCAAAGTGGTGCAACTTTCGTTTTACAACTCATGTGACCAAATGAACTGTTCTAACATATCTAGGTGGGTACATTTATGCTAAGCATGGTCCTCTTTCACGCCCTTAATATTATTGCACATCTAGTTATGAATAGTCGGCTTGTGGCTATCTTAACTCTCTATTAAGTCATATTATCATTATTATATTGTTATTTAGTTGTTTAGGTTGGCCTAAGTCTTATATAGGTGTGTCTAAGTCAGCCTAAGTGATATCCTTGGCATAAATAGGTATATATAGGAGGTTGTGAGTCTTATTTTCATCATCAAGTGTGAAGTGTGTTCTCATTAGAGATATTTGGAGGTTTTCCCCCTCAAAGTGGCTTGTTATTCTTAGTTATTATCAAGTATTTGTAGCATATTTCATATCATATTCTTCTATTGTGCAAGTTATTTCATAACAAGTGGTATCAGAGCATGATCTTGGCACCATAGAGGCAAGGTTTTTCTCAATTTTAAAGGCGGTTTTGGGAAGAGCATATCTTCTAGATTTTGGTGATTTTTTTTTATAATTTTTAAAGGGTTTTTGAATAACATATTAAAGAAGCTACAATCCTGATTTCAAAAAAATTGGAGCATAATTAAGCGAATTATTACAGAATTAGGGTTTATACACTTTTTTTTTGAAATCTACATATCTCATACATCTTGTTGAATTGGAGTCTAATTTTTATTGGGTTTTTGAAGACATATAAAGGAGATTACAGTAAAAATTTGAGAGAATTTAAGTTTTATTTGTGTGATTTATTTCAACATTAGTGGTTTCCATCATGTCGGGGCCTTCAACAAGGGGTAAAAAGAATGTCACTCCAGGGAAGACTCCTGATAAGGATGGTGAAACAATCAAGGATATTACTCATAATGAGGAAATCAATAAGGTCAAGGAAGACATTTCCTCAATTAAGATGATATGTGTGACCTAAGAGGAGATATATCGGACATACGAAACATGTTAAGCACCTACATGGCAGAATCAAGAAAGGAGTTCTCAAGTAGCCAAGGTGAAAATTCTAGGTCAGCTACTACTGACACAAGCTTTAGTACTCCTATGGGATCTAGGAATTTATTTCCAAAGGTGATATGCACAAGTTCGTGGAAAGGATTCTCTAACATGGAAAACCAAATGGAGAATTTTTTGAGAGTACCCGTCCCAAATGGACAAAAGGTCACAATGGCTTCCTTATCTAGAGAGGATCAATTCATTTGGTATCGTTGGCTTTGCACTCATTGAGTAAAAGGCTCACGAGTCTCGCTTGGTCAATTTTGCGGAGGAACTCCAAGCACAATATAGCAATAGCGTCCTGAGACCAACTTCTTGACTATTAGCTAAACTTCAACAAACAGGATCAGTTAAGGATTATATTCAGCAATTCCAAAATCTATCCTTAAGGGTGGATACAATTACGAAGGAAAACTTGAATGACTTATTCTTGGGTGGTCTCAAGGATCACATTCAACATGAGGTACGCATGTTTAGCCCTAGTTTCATAAATGAGTCTTTTATATTAGCACACAGGGTAGAGGAGAAGTATTTGATTCCTAAGAAGCAAGGGGCTAATGTGACAAGAGAGAGAGGTTATTCAACACAACCTACTAAGTTGACTCCACAAAAAATTGAGGAGAAAAGAGCAAAAGGCTTGTGTTTCAATTGTGATATGCGTCTGATCGAGGACATAAATGTAGTGAAAAATTTGTTTTATATTGAGGTCCCAATGAGGAAGAAGGAGGAACCTTACTAGAAGATGAAGGAATCGGCCTAGGTGATATCCTAGGCATAAATAGGTATATATAGGAGGTTGTGATTCTTATTTCATCATCAAGTTGTGAAGTGTGTTCTTATTAGAGATATTTGGAGATTTTCCCCCTTGAAGTGGCTTGTTACTATCAATTATTATCAAGTATTTGCGGCATATTTCATATCATGTTCTTCTATTGTGCAAGTTATTTCACAACAAACCCATTATTTTTTATCTAGAGGCCTATTTCACCTGAGAAATCACCTAAAACCAAACAAACAATAGTTAATTCTTTCATATCATGAAATCCCACCTTCAAAAGTCAATAGTGGGACCCATTTTCCACCTTGGGTGAATGAGTCCCCTTGGTGGTACCTATTCGCCAAGGGTAGCGAATGAGTCCCTTTTCAGGGAAAATTCAATTTTGAGGAGGAATTCTATTAATTTAACTTAAATTTCTAGCGAATTTCGGCCTCTTAGGTCTAAATAATGGGAAAATTAGGTGTTGTTGATTATAAATACTCATTTTAAGTCATTTTACACATCTTTTAGTCATTTCAAAAAATAAATTTCTAAGTCAAGTCTTCTACAACAAGTTTCATTAGCAAAAGTTGAAGTTTTAGGGCAGCAAACTAGGGCTTTTGTAGGTCTTGAAGCTCACTCTTTAGGTCAAGATCTAACATTGCAAAGGGTTGATGATGGATTCCTATGGTGAATCATGAAGAAATCTAGGTTGAGGAGATGCAACTAGCCATCAAATTACACCTAAAGACTTGGTTTCGAAGTGATTCCATCTTCCATTTTCACTCTATCTTTAGATTAAGGTCTATGTTTTGTTTACTTTCCATTTTCATGTCATTTTATCTCCATTTCCAATGTGTTGTAAGGTTTCTAGGGTTGAGATCTTGCATTACATAAATCATATTTTCATTTCTTATTCTTGTACAATAGAATGGGGCTTTTTTCATACTTCAAACTTTCTTAGTCTTTAACACATTTAAGGCTAGGTTTTTATGCATATTTTTCTCCATTCAAGGTTTAATTACCTAACTAGGGGTTTGGCCAAGGAAAACCCCCCATTGGAAAAACAATTTTAAGTTGTTTTGTAGGAATTTTCCAAGATCTCGAGTCAGGTTTTTGTCAAAAATTACTATGCAGGTGTCAAGGTGTAGAATAGAGATTTGAAGTTGCAGCAATTTGAAAGTGGACTAATTTTCCATGCATGGAGAATGAGTCCCTCTTGAGATGCAGTTTTGAGTCAGATGCAGATCCTAGTTCCCAGTTGACAGAAAATAGCTTTTGTGTAGAAAAACCCAGAACTAGGACTGATTCACCCAGGGTGGCAAATGAGTCCCAGTCAGCTCAAAATCAAAATTCATCAATTTTCCATATTTTTCTCCAGTCTTCTTCAATTTCCCAAGTGCACACATTCTGAAAAAAAATCTTTTGTTTAGTTTACTTTGCATTCTTATTCAATCTTTCAAGCTTTTTGCAAGCCACACTGTGTTTTCTAACATAGCTTAAATCTTAAGTTTTGTATTCATAATCAGTCATTTAGATCACTTAATTGAATTTATATCATTTCATTTAGGCATAAAAACATCACACATTGCATAATTTGAATGAACTTAGCTATCATTTTTGGCCCTACTCTCTCCTTTTAGGTGAAAAACCCTAGAAGAGTTAGGGAGTCTTATGGGTGCCAAAAATATACGGTTCAATATCATAAACATACATCTTGCATTGATCATCATTATCATTTAAGTTGTGATGAATAATATATATTTTTTATTCTAAGCATCTTAAACTGTTGCATACATATCATGAACATTTACATTATCCATCCATACATCCATATGCATACATCATCATATCATAAAGCTACATAGAAAATACACAAAAAGAAATGCATCCATATCATTTGCATCATAGCATAACATTTACATATCATATCATGCATCCCATAACATGTCATGAAAAGATACTAAAAAAGAATATAACATTGCATCCATCCATATCATTGCATCAAATCACATATACCATCACACATCGCCTAAGTATAAAAAAAGTGCACCCATACATAAAATATAAGCATAGATCATTATCTCACATCATATGCATCCATACATTCATAAGCATGAAATAAGGTGAACACATCACATCGCATATCAAATACATATCATCATATATATCAAAAAATCATAACTTCCATGGTCCAATATCTGAATTGGTGTATGAATAATGATCATGAATACAATATCCATGAGGCTATCAAAAAGGAGCCCATGAATGTATATCTGTATAAAAGTATTGGGAAGTCATTAAAAAAAAATTGTACACATGAGCTAGCCCTAATGGTTTCTCCCCTCTCTCGCCTATCTCTTTGGTTGATCCTTTGCTCTAGGGTGGGCCCTGGTCCTCTAGGAGTAATCCGGCTGTCTAAACACTGCAGGGACATTCCTATGGTAATGCATCCTATAGTAGGCTACCTCAGTAATGACCTCTTTGTATAAATTGGTAGACACTATCCATCCTTGGGATGTAGTTGTCATCGAATCAAGCTACTGACAACTCTTGACCTCTAGCGCTAATTGCATCTCAGTAGTCTGTCTGAGCTACTGCTCATGGTATCGCTCTATCATAACAAACTATACTACTATTGTGCATGATCCCTCTTAGTATTAATCACCAAAATCTATTGATGGGCCTGATCCCTCTCACCCATAATGGTTTGAACCTACTATTGATCCACTAGTGGTGCCCTGGGAATCTACCCATCTTGGCCATCCTGGCTATCATGTTCCCTCCCTCTACCCTTTCCTCTGTATACACACCTCCCTCATGGTCTCACTCATGAAGGTGCACCCATTAGATCTGTCAACCGATGAGGGGGTGTGAACCATGCATCATATGCAGGCGTCATCTAAGCATCCAACTATCCTTGATCGTAAGCCCATGGATGAGCCACTAATTGTTGAAAACCCTCAACCACCTTAGGAGTTGGGATCATAGGTCCCCATGTAGGTACCTTTCATGTAGATCTAGAAAAAATGGCTTTGCATGCATTGTCTAGCCTATCCTGCCTCTCTCCAAACTATCAAGATACCTTGTCTTGCAAGTATCTCTCAATGATAGTGTGCTCTTGACCTTGCATATACCAGGTGTGTCTGGGAAAGAAAAGTTTTTGCACATTGTCCAACATGTTGGAATTTGTATCTAGGGTCCCCATCTAAATACTCTCATATCATCAAACACTCGGTGCCATTATGGAAACCCAAGCTGCCCAGTATGTTGTAAAGTGATGGAACCTTTGTATCACCAAACCGTTGGATCATCTGGCTCTACATCAACCATCTAAATGATTGATCAAATCACAACAATGTACTCCCAATCCCAAATGTGTAGCAAGGTGACCCCTGTATCGATTTCCTTACCATCATAGTACATAAAGTTGTGCATATCATGATACAATGAGGCCAACATCACTAGCCCCCATGTAAACAATGTCTTATAGAGCATCCTATGCAATACAAGGCCCCATCCTAGGTTAAATCCTTTGCTTTGTAAACTAGGAGCAACTAAATTTGAGATGATCCCTGCAACTATCAACCTAAAAGTGGGAACTCGACCTCTATACATCTCGAGGTCAACCTATGCAGTGACTAGAACGATGTGCTCAATATCCATCACCTCATGGCAGGCATCGTAACCGCCATCAGAGTCATAGATCACACACACAATTTAACCTTAAAGCTAGGGTTTATCATCATTTTCACACATATTTCCAATCTAGGGCTTATTTTGCATCATTTTTTGCATTTTTGGCATGTTTTTTGCATCCTAGAGCCTTTTTGACACCCTGAGGTAGTTTTTTACCTTTGTTGAGAAATCAACCCAAAATTCTAAATTTCCACTATATTTTTCAAGGGGGTAGGGAATCAAGCTAATCCTTCTACTGGGGCATCTAAAAAAAATAGAATTTTTTTATTTTTTGATATAAGTAGTAGTTTTCATTTGAAAAGGAATCAGTCTCTGAACCGAAGTAGTAGGTACCTTGCTTCAAAGAGGGGCAAAATTAAGACACTGAAAAATATCTCAAATAATATCATACACTCCAATCAGGTATACTAACGTCATTTCCTCTTCAAATCCATTCTCTTTTTGCTTAATTGATTAAATTAGCCTAGCTATTTAATTAATTGGATAATTTGCATTTATTAACCTAATCAATTTAATCAGGTTAATTCCCCCCTTTCATGCTAACATTTCTTCCTATTAAATTAAATAAATCAAACTATTTAATTTAATTCCCTAATTATTCTTATTTAATTAAACAACCCTAAGTTATTTAATTAAATGTCATTTCACAATTCCCCATTCATTAAATCAATTTATTTAATGAATATCATTTAATGCTTCTAAATCTCCTAATTGAATTAATTAACATTGTTTAATTAGAAATTATATAACTAATCCAATTCCCCCCACTTGCAAGGGAATATTCCAAAGTAATATTCCTTCCCCTTTTGCGCAAATTAATTTAGTTTTAATTAACTAAATATCCCTTTTTCCTCCACCCTTGATTATTCCAAGGAATATTCTTTCCTCACTCACTTGAAAAAGGGAATATTCCTTTTTCTCAACAAACTTACTTAGCTTCATATGCAAGTTATCTCCAAAAATTCTTGTGCAAGTTAACTTTTTACCTCTTGTACAAGTCAAAAGTGTGTTTGTTTGAGGGAATGTGAACCCTTGATTAAATTTCATCTTGAATTATCACCCATTGATGAGAATCCATGATCCATGCCTCCAATTTCTTCCATCCTTAACTGTTGATTAGCTTTTTCAATCTCAACCCTCCATTTCTCATTTGTTTTCCTATAAATATAACACTATTTGGAGACAAATGGATCCATCTTTTTTTAAGAGCAAACTCATGTTGTTGAAATCACTCACACTCACACTCAGTTTTAACTCACTTTTAGCATATTTTAGTTCATTTTAGTTGCACAATAGCTTAGCTTCCATTAATGGATTCCATAATTCATTCATTTAGCTAATTAGAGAATTAGAAGTTTGAATCCTTTTAGTTTAAATCTCATTTAGTTATCTTAGCAATTTCATATTTGCATCTTTTAGCATGAAATCATGTTATATTAGCTTGTGCAACATACTGATTTTTAGCATAAATCATGTTTTCATTCACATCTCACAACCGTTTCATCAATTATCTTCAATAGAATCAATTGAAACAAGTTCACTGATCAAAAGATTGGGAAAGGGTTGTCATTTCACATCAAAATGACACCAATATCAAAATGAGATAAGTTTCAAATGGGTTAGAATAGAAATTTTAATGTTTTCATAATTTAGAATGCTTTGTTTTAATGAATGTTTAGTTTAATTTTTAATTCAATTGATTTTATTTAGATTGAGTATTAGTGGAATGAATGTTTTGATTCTTCATGGATCAAGAGTAATCAACCCATACTAATATCCTCTATCGACAAGTTGCATCGGGTATGGCTTCCTACAAAGCCTTCACAACCTCATTTATCAATTCTTCACTCTTTTGATGAGTCTCAATTATTTCTTTCTAGCCATATGTGTGGAAGAAATCTCCTAATTGAAGCTTCTAGAGTAGAAAGATCTTGTCCAAGTCCACATTCCCCTATTGCATAAGCAATTGTAGCAGTTGGGCGGACAAAATAGGCTAGAACTACAATTACATAGTAGATTCTTTAAAGAATCTCTAGGAGGGCCAAAAGATTCACTAGTTTCCTTCAAGCCTTCCTCTATAGCCTTCTCTTTCAATTCCTTCTCCTTGTCTCTAGTGTTAATCAATGTCTCCACTTTTGTCTTTCCTTCTACATCACTGAAGGTATCTTCACTCTTTTTTCTCATCACCCTTTTCTATACCATTTGTACCGTTAGATAGTTATGTGTTATCCAAAGGGATGATTGTCTTTTGTTGTCCTTGAGTGTTTTCTATATTTCCCTCAGATACTAGAGGAGGTGTAGAATTATCCTCCTTTGTAGTTTCTTCTCCAGTAGCTGCTTTTCCTTCAACATCTCTTTCAAATTCTACGTTTTCCTCTATAGTATCTGTTGTCACCTAGAAATGCACCCTATGTGAAGTTATAAGAACTAAGCTCTCTAGTGAAACATGGGATCATTTCAAGGCTGTGAGTCACCTGAAGTTGAAATGAACCTCTAGAGAAGGCCGACTTCCTTTGGTGTCACCTAAAACTAATAATCTTTTTGAAGGAAAAAGGAGAGAGATAATGCATAAAAATGAAAATTAAACTCTAAGGTGATGCACCGAAATGACAGGAACAATGAGATACTCGAGCTACACTTGAATACTGGTGACATCCATGAGACTGCACAACAAGATCCTATGGATCACACATTCAAACAGGTTTGACATGCACATGCCTTCAAGAAGGAAAGGAATATTTTCACAAACTAGAAGCTCATGTGTAGGATTAAGTAAACACAGTTTGTAACCTACATGATACTACTTCTGCAAAGAAAGGTACGACATGAAACAAAAGCTATAAGGAAAGAGAATATTTCACTAAGTAGCTCAATGAATCACTTAAAAAAAATACACTATACTTGACAAGAATCAAAAGGAAGAATGATGGGCCATCAATGGTAACCAAGGTAGATTTTGTATATTATGTTCCAAATTAAGTTACAGAAACCTGCTAGTCTGAGAGAGGACTGCAAAAGGGTCACAGAATTTAGAGGAGCATACATCAAAACTACTTACAGAAAGGAAAAAAATGCCTTATATATAGAGAGTGTCGGCCCTTTAGGGCTTACAAAAATATCGGTCTCAGAAAAATCTATCCTAAGATCTTTTATGGAGTTAATGTTGTCTACCATTGTGTCCCTATTATTCATGTCGGTGTGAAATATTTCCTTCAGGGGAAGCCTTCAAATATTTTGTTGTATTAATTCCTCTATCTCTGTGTCCTCTTGAACCTCCTCAGTTGAGCTACTTTGAATGTTTGTGAGCTCATGGCTGATCCACGTAGTGCTTACTCTATTGATCTTATTGACAGGGGGAGTCAAACAATCGAATTGTCAAAGGTTCATATTTGGCTCCTTTAGATTGGTCAAGCTCACTCCACATAGACTCTTTGGGCAGTCAAAATCTCTCCTATAGAATCACATGTTGGTGAGACACCTATCATGTCTCCCCGATGCGATTAAATCCTCCTGCAACCAATCGGTATAGCTTGGAACTATCACCGAGAGCTCCTATCGAGCCTGAAGAGTCATACTGATATCGCCTCGAGACCATCGGCAAGATGCAAATTCTTCGTTGAGACATCATGCCGACTTCCCCACTTTACTGAGCTCTACACTTCTTTCGGAGAGACACCTGGGAACCAGGAAGACTTTATAGCGAGGTTCATGTCATACCGATATTGCCTCTATGGTGGCCAAGACAATTACTATCAGAAAGACCTTTTGTCGAGCTCCCTCTACTTTTTCTGAGATCTCCCTATCATTTGCTGTGACTTTCACCGGTCGAGAAGACATCATGGCGAAGTCCACCGGTCATACCGATTCCTGTTTTTATCACTGAGACCACCTTTGTTCATCGAGACATCTCTCTAAATGCCTTGTTATGCCAAAATATTTGTTTTCTGGCAAGCTCCCTTTTTCTGTCGGTGAGACTCTGACTGTTCACTGGGACCACTCACTGAGCACCATAAGTTATCTCGAAGCTCCCGATTGAATGGCCTATCGGCCAGAAAAATCCACATGATAAGAGGTCATACCGAACCCTCAAAGTTATGGCGATAGGTTTTGTAGCTTCATTCAGTAGGATAGAAACTAGGTCATAGCAACCTATTCAAAACAGAATGTATCAAGTAGCCAGTCAGCCAGACAGTGAAGATGTCATGCCAACCTAGCTCTAATGGAGGCTAAGCATAGAATATTGAGGCATGCTTCCAATAGATCAGGCCTCCCAACTAAATTCCCCATGAAATTTCATCAGATGCATGAAGTAACCCTTAATGGAGACATCCCATCTCACCCCTTAAAGACATCTGCAACATAGATGTTTTGCCTAATTGAGCCTAAGGGTGATAATTAGGTAACATTTTTGGTGACCTTTGCTAGATGTTTGCTTGCTAAACATGAAGACCAGTAACCTGGGCCTATCCATTGGGCATGGAGTCATTGGGAAAAACTTAGGAACAGACTTGGAGCAGCCTTGCACATGACTAAAGCACATTGCTACTTGAAATATAGTTCACTTGGAAACTTATTGAAAACTAGAAAAACTGCTAAATGGAAAATACTAACTGTGTTGAAACAACACTTAGGGAATAAAATCTATAACTAAACCTATTCTACCCTAAACTAACCAGTAAGAAAACTAGTTAAACAAAACCATTCACAGGATGGTTAAAATAGTTTCCTTTTCTCTTCAATGTACAATGGCCTTCAAGCTTAATGGTAGTTGAATAGAGATGGTATACTGAAAAACGTTGAAAAAAGAAATGCACTGCCTCATGAAAGAGGGTAACAAGTTCACTTACCTCTCTAGATAGATGATATGTATTGTCAACCAAAGTAGGATAAGTGAACTAAACATTCTCTTGATTAATTTCCAGTGCATCTTGGATATCTTCTTTTGTTGTACCTTCATGTGTAGGTACAAGATTGGTGCTTGGTGTTGTTTTGGGCTCCACCTAAGCTAGGTACCTAATTGGATAGCCTTTGGTAAGGGTAAAAATTGAACTTTCCTTGCTGGCCTCTCATTGATCTCTAAAGACTTCATCTTTTCCTTGAAAAGATTCCGATTGGAGGTAATGTGCAGGTTGTTCATTGGCTGCTACATTTTGATCCTCTTAACTAAGGAGTTGATATCCCTGCTAGATAACTGAAAAACAAATCTTCAAACTGTGGCTCCTTATGCTCTTTTTCCATGACAGAATACACCTCCTCTTCAACAAGGTGGGGAAACTCATCAAATAAGTTCATAGGCTGCAAGGTATTATCTTCAACAACTTCTTCACTAGTCTCACTAACTTGAATGGGCAGATCACATGCTTCTGTTTCATATGATACTTGTTCATCATTTATGTTGGAACAAAAAACTTCTATGATATCATCTAACTCATAATTTAGCATTAAATCTAGATGAGTTTTATCATTTAGTTGCTCCATACCAGGAATAGATGCTATCATGCATGTGAGATCTTCATCTTTATTAACAAATTGAGGAATTTCATCGAACAAGTCAGCAATATTCTCTAGCCATTCCAAATCAACTAGTAAATCAGGAACCTGCATGCTCTCTTCTGCTTGCTCAACATAACCAGGTAGTTGATCAAATAAAGAAGTTGATTGTTCTTCTTCATGTGGTTCCTTTTCCAGAGAATTTGGGCATCCTATGTCTGCAAGTGGAGCTATTTGACTAGTAACTCCTGAATTCTACTTTCAGCCATCTTATAAACAACATCAGAATTTTTTTCAAATGAATCGAAATCTAAGGGGTTCAACAATGAATTTGTTTCAACATCATCTGCACAGGTGCTATTGTTGTTTTGCTGACTGCCATCGATCGACAACTCTCCAATGTATTCTTGTTGTTCAATCATTTGCTGCTGTTGCTTTCAATATTCCTCCATAGCTAGATGCAACAGATTTGGAGTTCTAGTCCCTTTCGTGGTGAATGAACCAACTTGATCACTAGGCTGCTCTTCCTCTGTGACAACTCTCTTCTCCTTGGAAATACCTTCAAGGTGCCTCTTTTGAAACTCCTCCATCAGTTGGTGCTGATAATCTAAGTAAGCTTGAGTATTCCACACATGAGTAGAGAGTAGCTTCATTTGTTCTTCCTTAGCATATACTTCCTATTCAAGGCATTCCTTGAACTAGACTCTCTTTGCCACTCTTTCTGGATCATAAAAATAGACTTGTTTAGCCATCTCTTGTTGCTGCATAATGGTACCCTACTGCACCTTGATATCAACCAACATCTTAGATAGGTATGCAGGCACCTTACTGATATCGTTAATCTCCATATTGTGAAGACCTTGATTCAAATCCCACAAGATATGGTCAATCTACTGGAGCAGGTCCAAAACATTCTGGTATGGGTGTGTAGGAGCAGCAACATACTCATTATATGGAGGGCAATAGTGAGCATCTTCATGAATATTTGACATCTTTTCAAACCAAGAGCTGGGAACTCAAAATTAATAGATTATTTTGACACATACCAACACTTGTTCCTGTGAAACCAGAAGATCTGAGCTCGGAGTCGCAAGGTGTTGTTCACTTTTCCTCAAAAGGCTAAAAGATACTGAGGTAGACACCAAATCCCTCAGTATGCTAAATTTCTCAATGATGCACAGGTACACGGAGTCACCATGATATGCTGATGTTAACCTCAGAAAGGCTTGAATCTTACTGGTTACATATCAACACCCTATAATAGATATGAAAATTCTCAAACTGTCTGCTCGACAGTCTCACCAGGCGTGCCAAAAATTGTTGTCACCTAGAAATGCACCCTATTCGAAGTTATAAGAACTAAGCTCTCTAGTGAAACATGGGATCATTTCAAGGCTGTCGGTCACCTAAAGTTGAAATGAACCTCCAGAGAAGGCTGACTTCCTTTGGTGTCACCTAAAACTAGTGATCTTTTTGAAGGAAAAAGGAGAGAGATAATGCATAAAATGAAAATTAAACTCTAAGGTGACGCACCGAAATGATAGGAACAATGAGATACTCGAGCTACACTTGAATACTAGTGATAGCCATGAGACTACACAACAAGATCCTGTAGATCACACATTCAAATAGGTTTGACATGCACATGCCTTCAAGAAGGAAAGGAAGATTTTGAAAAACTAGAAGCTCATGTGCAGGATTAGGTAAACATAGTTTGTAACCTACATGATACTACTTCTGCAAAGAAAGGCACGACATGAAACAAAAGTTATAAGGAAAGAGAATATTTCACTAAGTAGCTCAATGAATCACTTAAAAAGAATGCACTATACTTGACAAGAATCAGAAGGCAGAATGATGGGCTATCAATGGTAACTAAGGTAGATTTTGTATATTATGTTCCAAATTGAGTTACAAAAACCTACTAGTCTGAGAGAGGATTGTAAAAGGGTCACAGACTTCAAAGGAGCATACATTGGAACTACTTACAAAAAGGAAAAAAATGCCTTATATATAGAGAGTGTCAGCCCCTTAGGGCTTACAAAAATATTGGTCTTAGAAAAATCTATCCTAAGATCTTTTATGAAGTTAATGTTGTCTGCCATTGTGTCCCTGTTGTTCATGTTAGTGTGAAAGATTTCCTTTAGAGGAAGCCTTCAGTTCTTTTGTTGCATTAATTCCTCTGTCTCTATGTCCTCTTGAACCTCCTTAGTTGAGCTGCTTTGAATGTTCATGAGCTCATGGCTGATCCATGTCATGCTTACTCTATTGATCTTATTCACAGGGGGAGTCAAATAGTCGAATTATCAAAGGTTCATATTTGGCTCCTTCAGATTGGTCTAGCTCACTCCATGTAGACTCTTCGAGCAGTCAAAAGCTCTCATATAGAATCGCATGTCAGTGAGACACCTATCGTGTCTCCCCAATGTGATTAAATTCTCCTGCAACCAATCAGTATAGCTTGGAACTATCATTGAGAGCTCCTATCGAGCGTGAAGAGTCATACCGATATCCCGTCGAGACCATCAGCAAGACACAAATTATTCATTGAGACATCATGTCGACTTCCCTGCTTTACTGAGCTCTACACTTCTTTCGGTGAGACACCTAGGAACTAGGAAGACTTTATAGCAAGGTTCATGTCATACCAATATTTCCTCTGTGGTTGCCAAGACAATCGCTATTGGAAAGACCTTTTTTCGAGCTCCCTCTGCTTTCACCAAGATCTCCCTGTCATTTGCTATGACTTTCACTGGTTGGGAAGACATCATGGCGAAGTCCACCGGTCATACCGATTCCTGTTTCTATCGCTGAGACCACCTTTTTTCACCAAGACGTCTCTCTAAATTCCTTGTTACGTTGAAAGATTTGTTTTCTAGCAAGCTCCCTTTTCTATCGGCGAGACATTGAATATTCACTAGGACCACTCACCGAGTGCCATAAGTTATCCCGAAGCTCCCGATTGAATGACCTATCAGCCAGAAAAATCCACGCGATAAGAGGTCATACCGAACCCTCAATGTTATGGCAATAGGTTCTGTAGCTTCATTCTGCAGGACAAAAACCAGGTCACAGCGACCTATTCAAAATGAAATGTATCAAGTAGCCAATTGGCCAGACAGTGAAGATTTCATGCCAACCTGGCTCTAATGGAGGCTAAGCGTAGAATATTGAGGCATGCTTCCAACAGAGCAAGCCTCCCAGCTGAATTCCCTATGAAATGTCATCAGATGCATGAAGTAACCCTTAATGGAGACATCCCATATGGCCCCTTAGGGACATCTGCAACATAGATTTTTTGCCTGATTGAGCCTGAGGGTGATAATTAGGTAACAATATCTTCCACATCAAAAAGAACATTATCAAGTGTGTATTGCCCACTTCTGTTACATGCTCATCGTGAGCATAATCAAGATGTACATCTTCTTCAACATTCTCATTTGGAAGAGGAATCTCCATATTCATTTCTTCTTTGTTCTCCAGGGTTATCCCCAATCTTTGTACTAAGTCTACAACCTTTTATGTGGACTCTTTTCAAAGCCTCTTGAGATCATTTTGATCTCTACTCATGAGGTTTGCCAACATTTTCTTTGTTCTAAATTCATTATTGATCAATGTAGCCAATTTGGCTTTATTTTCCTCAAAAAGAGGAGCACTAATCTTTTCCAATGCATAGGATTTCAATTTAGCCTCTTCCTCTATGGCTTCTTATCTTCTCTCAATCAATACATTCCACAATTCTACATGTATTTTTTTTTCTATATTCCACATATCTACTTCAAGAAAATAAATATATTTTCCAATAGCTTCAACAATGGTGGCCTTGTCCATGTTATCTACCTTGGTGTATAGTACAATAGTTTCCTCTAACATTTCATGTTGGAGAATACCATTGAAAGTGCATCTACCTTCATAGGACTATGATTTCTTACCAAAGGTTTCTTCTTTTTCTTTTTCTATTATTTCGGCGTTTTCTTCTTCCTATCTTTTTCCTTCTCTCTCTTGTTGATCACAAGGGATTTTTTTTCTTTCTCTACTTGAGCCTCTTCATCTATATCGACAATATCAATTTTTTTCTTCTTTATACTTCCTTCATCTTGTGAGGCTTCTCATTTCCTCTTATAGACCAACTATGGCCCTTCTTCTTCTTGATCATCCATGTTCACACCCAAGTACTGCTCTTTTGTAGCATTGGTCTTCACTCTCCTTTTCACAGGGACAAATTGTTGTGCTTTTGGAGAATCATTTTCCTTCTCAGGCCTCCTTTATTGTTTTATTGAAGAAGTCTTTTCCTTCACTGGAGCACTCTTAGGTACTTTCCTCTTCTCTTCTAAGGTAGGCTTAGTCTTAGAGGATTTATGAGAAACTAAAGGAGTGGTAGCTACTCTACTAGATCTTCTTGCACTTGATGAACCGCCTAGAGCACTAGACATAGCCTTAGCTTTTTCTACTTGTTATTTAGAGAGGCCCATAGCCTTCACAAGTGTTATAACCATTTTATCCACTATCTTATTTATTTTTTATTTCCTTTGGTCCAAGTTGACTTCCATTGATTTATGTTCATATGTTCTATACCTCTCTTCGAAGATGTCTCTTAGCTTTCTCAACATGTAATCTATAGACCCTACAATATCCTGCTCAAAAATTTCATATCCCATTTTTGAGATCCACAATGTTTTAGGTTCAACAACCTATATGATAGATTCATCCTTTTTCACCAAGAATTTAATGTCATTCTTGTACTTCTCCACCATCTTTCAAGGAATCCTTTCCCTTTCTTTCATTCTCTTCTAAAACATTGAAAATAATGCCACAAGGGAATCATCCTATGCCTTAGCATCTCTAAGACATCTTAAGAAATCTCCAATATAGTGTGCTATAGGTCTACCTTGTAGCCACACAACCCCCTTTATTCTTGGGATTTCTTTCAATAAATAAAATAACAAACATATGACTAGTGTGCCATATCTGAAAGGATATCTTGAATCGTTTTTCTTTTGTAAATTCTCCATCAAGTGTTATCTCAAAAGCTTGCAAAATTCATAGTCAGCTCCTTTCTCTACCATTTCATAGGTAGTATTGATGGTGGTGGCCAAAATTTTTTTTTCCCTCTTTCGAAAAGTATATTTTGTAGCCAATCATCATTGTGACATACTTCACCATAGGATTCCTGGTGTTCTTTACTATTAATTTCCTCTTGTCGTATGTCACATGGGTAAGTTTGATCACAACCTCATTCTTTATCGATTTAAGCACCAAAAATAGTCTAGTTGAGCATAACCCTTTAACTTCCCTAATCACTTCCTTGTGATCTGTTGAAATGATGGATGCACAATGTCACTGAATCTCTAGCCTTCAAGAGGACCTTTTCCAAGAAGATATTCAACCATACAAAAAGTGTTGCAACTATAGGCATGCAAATGGAGATTATCTGATTGATATCTAGAATATGATTACAAATGTACATATGCCCTGATTATATAGGCATGAATGAGATACAAGATGCAATATGATGTTTCCATGTGTCATGATCTAAAAACATGTGACAACATGTGAACCCTAACTAACTACCTAGGGAATGATAAAGTGATTGAGATAATTTCTAGAAAAGACAACTCATCTTCTAGAAGGAATCTTATCTCCTACAAACATGGAAAGGGTAATGACCCCATTATTTATGATTTCCTAATGATGAAACCTAGGACTTAATTAATTAAATAAAAGACCTAAGTAAAATTATGCTAGTGTAATAAATAATTAATTACACTAACACCCCCCCATAAGTGCAACTTATGGAGGAAATGAAAAATGCAATGATGATGATGATGATGATGATGATGGTTCCCGACTACATGATTGCCATTTTCGGTACCCATTTACAAATGAGAATGATAATGCAGCTAATCTCCTAAAAATAGATAAAAGGTGAAAATTGAGTGGGAAGAAAACCCCTCTCCAAAAGGGAGATGAAATGCAGAAAAGTGAGGAAGGATGGAGGACTACATGATACCCCCCAAGTACACCATCTATCACATGGATACAATACAATCAATATCCCCCCATAGGGATGAAATAGAGAGACTATATAGCCCCCCCATAACATGTGAACACCTACAAGAATGGTAAGTTTCTAAAGACAAAACATGATCCAATGTCGACAAACAACTTGTCTCCCTTTCAGAAGAAACAAGACCAAGTGCAAGTGTAGGGATTCCTCCCATTCCAAATAGGAATTGAAGGAAGGTAGGATGAATATGAATGATGATGATGTCTCTAAACTCTTCTCATGTGTCTCCTTGCCTGATGAAGATGAAGATGCCACAATCAAATCAAGTACATGGCCAGATAATGTAGAAGGTGACAAGCCAAGACTATGCAGAAATTAATGTTGAACAAGATTCAAAGACTGCAATACTATATTTCCTCCCCATAATGAAGTGTCCTCAAAACCACTGAAAGAATTTTAACGCAACAAAGATTTCCAAACCACATGTCCCCCGCTAGGAAGAAGAAAATCCAATGGTAGATGTTGAAGAAACTCCAACTCCTGAATGGAATGAGAGGGAGGAAGTTTCATACATGAAATCTCAGAAGAGAAAACAAGTGCCTCCAAGATAGTCTATGGGTCTCCAATCAAGGTCAAGACAAAGGGATGTAGAGACTCAAGAAAACTCTCCAAAGTAGGATCTGAATGGAGGAGTGATATACCCTTAAGAATGTCCTCCAAACCTGTAGAAATAGCCAATTCAGTAATCCCTAAAATGAAGCCATCCTATGATCTCAAGTCTAGAAAACTGAGTGTGTCTTGATGAATGATGGAAGCCTCAATCAATGACTCTAGACAAGGAATCACTAAATGTGAAGGGATACCAATAGTCTTTGATGGAGAAGAAGGAACATCTAAAGAAACCTTGTCAACCTCTTTAGAAGATTCAATACAATCCAAACAAACAACCTCCTACACAACAATATCATCATGGGGTACTTGATTAGAGGAATGATATTTTGAATCATGATCATCAGGGAATGGTGGAGTGTTTAAATCTCCATATAGCTCCCAAATATTAGTCCAAAGGATGTGACAAAAATCACAAGGATTAATAGATCTCAAAACATTACAATCAACTTGCATTGAAATGATCTCCAAGATAGTGAATTTTTTGCAACTCCAAGCAAGTTGATGAATACCTCACTTGGATGGGGAACTATATGATACATATGTGGAAATAATTCAAGTGATTGGAGATGATGGATGATCCCATCTTGCCATTGTTTATAGTTTCCTTTGTGCAAAATAGTCAAAGAAGGATAATATGCAAGCCCCATAATGTACTATCAAAATTATTCCAAAAATAGAAAGACAATGCACTTCAACAACAAATATAAACTTCCAAATATGATATACAACTAAAGTGATGCCACCCAATGCAACTATCCTTTTCCCAAGCTTCAGGATATCTGAGTTATTTAATAAATGCACCAAATTGAAAAGATATAATGCAAGATTACTTGGAGCTAAAACTGATCAGAGTGAATGGACTAATGAAAAAATCTCTAAAATATCTTCTTAATGCCATTGGAATCATTGGATTTTGACAATTTGATGTGAAGATATTGGCTGTTGAGTCCAAAATGAAGGTTTGAGTTTAGTTGACTATATATTTTTCTGATAGTAGAATATTGCAAAATAGATGTCACCACTAAAAGTAGAGAAAATCCTCTTTCTGATAGTATCTAATTTACTAAAATTTGATACTCTTGTGAAAAGTTATGAAAAAACCAAAAAAAGGCCTATATTAGGCACTCTATAGGCTAATTAGGGGAAAAAAATTGGCCCCTAGGTGCTAAGCACTTGGTTCCTAATATGACTAGCATGGAATATAAGGCAAAAAAAAGTGCTCCCTCTTGGAGTGGCGTGGGGGTGGAGCAACTTGGGTGGAGAGCTTAGTGGTGGCATGGCTAGAGTCAACAAATCCTCCAGATGAGATAACTAGTGGTTGGGGCCACAAAAGACTTTGGCATTGTTGGCAGATGGGAGATAGTCAACAACAACTGGTGAGTAGGCTGGAATGGGTAAGCAACACTAATGTAGGGTTTTCAGATGACCAGAAAGATGCCAATGATGAATGAGCGGTGGATGGCTGGTGGGGTCGTTGATGTGATAGGCCGACTAGGATATGATCCCCTGCAAAAAACTAAATGTGGTTGAGAAGAAATTTTTGTTGCAGACTATGAAATATAAAATGGCCAAAAGAAAATTAAAGGGTTTGGTTTTTAATATTGCCAAATGGCAATTAAAAACCAAAAGAAAATTTTTAGTATATTTTATCGACCATACAAAACATATTATTTGCAGAAAATAAAATAAACCCTATGATATATATGTCGACTAGGAAATAAAAATGTCGATGACAATATATTATGCCCAATGATTTAACAAATTAAATCTTTTATGCCAACAAAAGAATAAAATTGAAGGCTGCTTGTAGAAAAATATTTTTTTCTGCAAACTATAGGAAATTGCCAAATATTTTTTTTGCCAAAATAATAACAAAAGCCTTGATTTTTTCTGAAAATGAAAATGGCCTATGTCTAAAAAAATTTGGCTATAGAGGACAATTGATCGGGGTGATTTTTTATTGCAAATTTGTATGGATCGTACTAGTTGATTTTGCAAACCCTAAAATACCTCTGATGGCTCCTAAGATGATAAATCTAAATTTGATGAATGAACAGGAAATCCTAGGGTTTTGAGGCCTTCTGAAGACAATGGCGAGCTCGGATCTGACTCAATCTACTTCAAAAATCAGCTTGGTCCCTGGGTGGAGTCAAGTAGCCTGCAATGGAAACCTTCAAGCCTAAAATGAATCTATCTCGCCCAACTTTTTTGATCCTAAGATGAACTCTCAATGTAATGAATCTAATACCATGTTGAAATGATGAATGCACAATGTCCTCGAAGTTGTAGCCTTCAAGAGGACCTTTTCCAAGAAGAAATTCAACCACATAAAGTGTTGCAACTAAGGGCACACAAATGGATATTATCTAATTGATATCTAGAATATGATTACAAATGTGCATATGCCCTAATTATATATGCATGAATGAGATACAAGATGCAATATGATATTGCCATGTGTCATGATCTAACAATATGTGAAAACATGTGAACCTTAACTAACTACCTAGGGAATGATAAAGTGATTGAGAAAAGTTCTAGAAAAGACAACTCATCTTCTAGAAGGAATCTTATCTCCTACAAACATGGAAAGGGTAATGACCCCATTATTTATGATTTCCTAATGATGCAACCTGGGAATTAATTAATTAAATTAAATACCTAAGTAAACTTATGCTAGTGTAATAAATAATTAATTACACTAGTATGATCATCTCGGGCGTATCCATCCACACAAACTTGTCATCAATGTGGCTCAATGCAATTCTCACCCAAGCATTACTGTGGAGAAAGTTGGGAAACCCTTGCCAAACATCGAGCTTCTTCACAACCAAATTTGGATATTCTAGCTTCAATGAAAAGTCATCACTAGTGAGCTCATTTTCCCACACATCATGAAGCTTCAAATGATCATACTCTTCTAATTTTCCATGCAATGTAGATTCTTATGTCCTCTATATGAAGGACACCATAAGGAACCCTAGAAAATGCACCTTTCGAGTCGACCTCCATGGACTTATTAGGATGTTTCTTGAATTTAGGATGGAATCTTTCTATGACCTTAATAACCCTTGGATTTTCCATTGAAAATTCTTTCAAAATACATTTTTTAAAAACTAGGGTAGGAGAAAAACTATAAATACCTTCTGCTTCACTTTCCGGCTACGGTTTTGTGTGTACTAAAACTCAATCACTTCAATCACTCCAATTCATTTTTTCACTGCTCTACTCTTCTCAAATTCTCATTGCAAATGGATTTTTATTAAGTGTAATAACTTATAAACATTTTCCACTTAACCTAATTTTCCATTGAATACTCAAATTGAAAAGTTGGTAAAAACCTTGTCTACATAGTCAAATAGTTCACAATTTTTTTGCAACGCAATATTTCCTACCGAGATCTTCTCTAATATATCAAATGCATTCATCTACATCTCATATCCACATGTTGAAGCATCAAAACCATTTTTTGGTAAGGGATGGAATATTTCCATTCAATCTCCCCTTGAGCCAAAGCTTTCTTCTTAGTTTCTAGAGGAAACATCTCGATCAAATGCTAGTATAGACTCATCCTTAACGTATGTCTAGATTCCTCATTTTCCCAAATATTGCAGATCTCTTTCTTCATCTCTATAGGATCAACCTTTTTCATCGGATTAGTCCTCTTTACCAAGTTATCCTTCATATTTTTTCTTCTGTAGAGCTTAGAAATGTGTCTAGGTCTATTATAATTGTAGCATATGACATTCTTTTGACCGATCTTACCTTCATTCATCCTAGAATTGCATTGATTAGATTTATGACCAAATCCATTACATGTATAACAGTAGCCATTGAAATATTAAACCATTCTACCATTGTTATATATATTCATCATTTGACTTTTACATTCATTAGATTTATGGCCAACTATTTTACAAGTAAAGCACTATCCAATAAAATATTGAACATTCTAATTCATTCTTATTCTATATTTCATAGCTTATGTCCAAATCTATTACAAGAATAATAGAAACCATTAAAATATGGGTAATTTTGTGCATTTGGTTGTCTTACTGGTGGTCTTCTAGCTTCATTCCTTTGATTCTAGATCTTCTTTCCATTTTCCTTCTTGTCTTTAGTCTTCTTTTTAGGCCAGTTTGTTGTTTGATTTGTCTTTGAGCTTTCTTCTATCTCAAGCCCTAATCCAACTTTTTCTTTATATCCTTTTTTATTTGAAATCATTTCATCAAGATTTTTAGAGATCATTTTCAATTTTTCTTCATGACTCCTTTCTTTTTTAGGATCTAATTTTAGATTCATAGCTTCTTGTTCAAGCTTTGTGCATTCTTCAAATTTTCTTTTCACCATTGCATTCAAAAATTCTTCAATTCTTTATCCTTCTTCAACTTGCACATTTATACTAGTAATTGACTCATTGGATTGCTTCAATTTCTCATTAACTTCCTTATAACTTTCTTTGAACTTCTTGATTTTATCTCTTAAATTTTTGATACATTCATTTGCTTCTTTGACATTTTCTTTTATATCATCATTCTCACTTTTAGTTCTTTCTAAATCTTCAAGGGCTATTCTAAGTTCTCCATTTATGTCAACCATGCACTCTTCTTCTATAAACCCAACAATAGGTATCTCTTCTAGAGGAGTAGGAAATATTCTAATAGCCATGTGTTCAACATCCAAGATCTTTCTAAAGCAATTAAGCTCCCTCTAAGGAACCAAGCTCTGATTCCAATTTTTGAACACCTTGAATATTGAGAGCGGGGTGAATCAGTATTATTTTAAACCACTTAAACATTTGAGCATTCAATCATCATAGTATATTCAACTTGTAGTAATGAATGAAAGAATGGAAATAACCAACAACATCACATAACACATGAACACCGTATTTTTACGTGGAAAACCCAAAATGGGAAAACCCTGATGATGATTAGCTCACAATATATTATAACCGGTTATAGTATATTACAGAAGTGCTCACTGAATGTGGACTCACTATCCAAGTGGACTCACTACCCACTAAAAGAATAAATATATAGAAGAGATTATGGAACACAACCAAGTCTTGAATTGTTACAACTGCATCTAACATATGCATGAATTTTAGTTCCATTGAAGCTCAAAATATAGACTTTACACACTTCATACTGATACGAATTAATACTTTTCTCTACTTTGCATTTTCCCTATATTCACATATTTTTCACCCACAAACTCTTATCACATGTCACACAGCACAAAACACCATAAAATATTCTTCATTTATATTTGCTTCATATAGAACATCAATTAAGTCATCCTAATTAGATGTAATATGCAAAATCTAACTTTTCATCTCAATATCTATACATAAACACTGCACACCAAGATTAAAAACTTATAACAATTCAAAATAGGCTGGCATGGACCCAAAAAAGAACCCACACAATAGATCAAAACATATTCAACCTCAGCAATGCACACAAAACTCATTAGGTCAGCACCAATAATGACCTAATAACAAACTTTTCCAACTATACACCCACATTGAGACACGTAGACCTCCAAACTCCATGTCATCTGGAATATACACATTAGTGACACCTATCAACCTTTCCATAAAACTACAAACCTAGATTGCAACCTGTAGAGAAGTGTTGATTCACCACAATATATGTATTGAACTAGAAATCACCTGTTACTATCAAGATGATAAAATGTCATTCATAACTTCAACACCAAGAGCTAAAACAATATGGAATTCTAGATTTACAATCTTCTAACAACCATAAAAATTATTTGAAAACTGTAGATCAAGATATTATACATTAGATCAATGCAGACCTAAAAATTGGATGTCAATACATAGAGTTACCTATATTGACACTTAGTCAATTTTCATATCAACCACTTTTATTGGATAAAACCTTCTTGCAAAGTTTCTTTTCATAATCATCCTCAAACATGCTTAATCTATCCAAACTGATCTGCACAATGGTCTTCATACCGAAATATAATTTTGACATCAATGACAACATTGCAATGCATAACTGTACAACTTGTGCTCATCCCACATGCTCATGTTGCCAACAAATGCATCAATGACAACCTCCTTATTCTTCCAACATGTTGATCTTTTCTATAGTGATTTTTAATGCACTATCTAAATGATCTTAGGTGCTCATCACTTTCTTTATAAATATTCAAATAAATATTTGAATGTATTATTATTCTTTATCTAATTTGTGTATCTATGGAAATTTAGATGGGGTTAGCTTATCAAATAATAAACATCAAAATCCAATTAAATAGCAAATCACAAAGGAAATATAATGAAAATAAAAGGAACAATGTTACCAGAAATCTTCATCTTCCATGGTTCACCTTTGTTACACCTTCTAGTTTGCAGCAAGTCAATGAGGTCCTCAGATTTCAAATGAGCAACCTATAATAATGTCCAAGACCTATGCAAATGTTGAAGGATTTATAAAAGCCTATGTCTATAACAATATGATAAATGAAAATAATGACTATCAATGCTAAAGTGACTATAATGCCTATATTAAAAATGACGAGATCCCGAAATTATGAGCAAAATTGTCTTTTATAGAAAACACAATTTTGAGTGGACGGATGAGATCAAATTCTAAGAAAGACATAGAACGAGAGGTCCAGATTAAATCTAAGAATCCCTAATTAGGTTTAAGAAAAATTCATTAATCGAACAGTCAAGATAAAACCTCAGATAAGTGGATCGACGGTGGAGAATAAATGAGACAAATTAATTAGAAAATAAAGATTTTCAAAAATCAAGAAGATAAAGATTGTCTGATTTGCGAGATTCAAAAAATCAAAAAGATAAGATTTGAATTGAAGATCAGATTTGGAAAATCAAGAATTTGCCCGATTACTTGATTTTTGGAAGATTAGCTACCAATTTGAATTAAATTAATTCAAATTATGGATTTTATGAGACCATAAATAATCTTTTTCAGATTATTTACCAAAAGTGAACTGTCAGTTAAGAAAGTGATGACATTTTAAATAATTGATTTATTTAAAATGAGAGGGATATTAAATTGACAATTAAATAATTAAAGATAATTATTTAATTTAGCAAACAAGATTAATTAATTAAATAAATTAATCAATTTATTTAATTAAGACAATTAATGACATATTAAATAAATAAAACTTATTTATTTATTTAATAATTAGGAAAAAATATATGACAAAGGGTAATTAAATAAATTAAGAAATTTATTTAATTAAGGAAAACAGACAATTAGTGGCGTATTTAATAAATAAATAAATAGAATTTATTTATTTAATAATCATGAAGAATACAAAAGGCGTGAATTAATTAAACAATTATAAATTATTTAATTAATAGTCGAATATGGATTAAGGACATAATTAAATGTCATAATTATGTTAGAGACGAAAGTGGTTAAAATGAAGCTTGCAGGCTTAGGTCATTTTTAGGTGTCTACATTTTGCCCCTCTTTGTCATAATGTAGCATGTCGCATTGTGACAAAGAAAATAAGTCAAAAATATTCCCCAGTGCAAAATAAGATGAGGAAGAATGATGAGGAGGGTTATGGTATGCCCCCTCGAGAGGATAGACAGGTTCCAAGAATATGGGTGTGCTCTCAAAATTAATGAGAAGACTAGAATATGAAGAGACAAAGAAATGTTAGTGCAAAAGATATGGATGATGATATGGATGCAATGCTTATATGAGATGAGTGAGAGAAGATGACAAGACTAAAGAAGATGCATGTTAGTTCCTAGACCAAATCCTTCAAAACATTTCCATAGGACTTTAATATTTATTGCTCTTAATCATAATTGGGCAAACTATTGCAATGGCCAATAAACACCATGATATGGCATAGCTCAAGGTGTGCAAGGTTGTACCATCACATAAGACAAGCAGTCACAGACAAGGATGATCATGACTCATACTAAGAGCGTGATTGCCCTAGTCTTTTTGTCATAATCAACCACAAGCAGAAAAAGACAAAGACAATTCATGAAACATCATTGCTTCTCTAAATCCTGTTTCTAGGACATCCATGAGAAACTAGTAGCATGATTTCCAAAATACAAAATAGAGCCTTTATCATGATACATCATTGTTTTTCTAAATCCCAGAATCAGGACCTCGCTGAGAAACTAGTAATCATGTGCATCAATCGTCATGATACATCGCTGCTTCTCTAAATATTTTTTATTGGGATCTCGCTAAAAATTTAGTAACATGATAAAAATATCCAAATACAAGATAAGACAATCATGATACATCACTGCTTTTCTAAATCTTCTTGTCAAGATCTCACTGAAAAGCTAGTACCAAGACAAGATAAGACCATCATGATACATTGCTACTTTTCTAAATCCTTTTGTGAGGATCTCGCTGAAAAGCTAGTACCAAGACAAGATAAGACAATCATTATACGTCGCTGTTTTTCTAAATCCTTTTGTGAGGATCTCGCTGAAAAGCTAGTACCAAGACAAGATAAGACAATCATGATACGTCGCTGCTTTTCTAAATCTTTTTGTGAGGATCTCGTTGAAAAGCTAGTATCAAGACAAGATAAGACAATCATGATACATCACTGCTTTTCTAAATCCTTTTGTGAGGATCTCATTGAAAAGCTAGTAACATGATAAAATCCAAAAGACAAGTGCCAAGTGTTTTCCAAGTGTGTCAGGATTCCAAGTGTTTTGATGTTAAGATGTTAGGTTTGATGATGCTAAGATGACAGAGTGTCAAAACTTTGATAATGCTCTGATGACAAATGTCAAAAATTGCCAAATTCAGGAATGACACATCTTGAATAAAGTTAATGCCAAGAGAATTGATCCCTAAATGCCATGTGATGGTGATGATGACAATGCCTAGGAAGGACACATCCTGTGGCATAAATGACATAGTTGGTTCTTCAAAAGGACACATCTGAAAAATACTGATTTCGAGAAGAGTGATCCTTAGATGTTGAGAGGATCCCTCAAAATGTCGAATAACAGTGACAATGCCTAGGAAGGACACATCCTAAGGCATAAGTGATAGAGGTTATCTTTTAGAAGGACACATCTTAAGGTTAACCAATATTTGACAGTTTGATAGGTTATGATGATTTGACATGCTTTGACTGAGTTTGACTTGTGTTTGACTATATGCCAATATTTTCATGATGATATGATTGGCCTATTGATGAAATTATCCTACTAAAATAATTGATTGGCATGATTTATTTTTTAGGAGTTTACCCATTTGGGAGTGATTCACTTTTTCTTGAAGATATTTTGACTTGTGTGCTATGTAGTTCCATGAACCCTAATGGATTGACCTCGTGCAGCCTCAGGAGCTCATCGATAGATGGCCTTGCCTACGTCATACACTTAGAGACCTCGTAGTTTGACATGACCAATGACTTTGTATCGATGACAAAAGATTGTGCCATGATTTTATTTTGAAAAACCTAAAAGGACTGACCTAATGTTTTGGGGACTCAAGTGTGAGTCTTGCCTATGTAGCAATTGCACAGAGACAACGTAGTTCGACTATGACATGGACAGACTAGCATGACTGACTTTGACTACATTTTTAGGATTTTGACATTGATTTGGATTTTTTTGTGTTTTTTTTTCAGGACGTTTTATGATATTTAGGTCTTTCTTCAGGACATTTTATGATGTTTTTGGTCTTTCTTCAGGACATTTTATGATGTTTTTGGTCTATTTTTTTTATTTTATGATTTTTTTGGATTTTTACATTTAAGAGGATCGTGACAAATGCATATGACTGATAACTATACATGAGAATCCAAGGATAAACATGATTGTGCCCCTAGTCAAGCTGAATACCAATTGACATGTGATGACAACATTGTTTGACATGCGAAGGACAGATCCCGAAACAATGTGAGGACGATGACGATACTATGATGAAAGTATCAAGGTCTATAGCTGGGCTAGGAATGCAATCAAGTAAAATTTTGGATAATGTGCTTGTATGGATTAGATTCATTGCATTTGGAATGACTTGGTTAGGACTAGATGGGATGATGATTATCCTTAGACCGTTTGACAAGGGAAAGCCAAGATAGGTGACCGAAATGAAAGGATAGGGGTGGCCTTGGTAAAGGATGAGAGACATGAGACTAAGGGAATTGTCATATGAATTTCAAGAACTATGTCACACAAGGACAATAAGACTATGATAATCAATGACATGATGTTTCGTGAATCATGTATGACCGAAGGATAGACATGCCAAGAGTTTTCCCAAAGCATGATTTATGTGTGCCAATTTTATGTCAAGACCGAGGTAAGTGGAAAATGTATGAAAATGATATGAATGAAATTGTCTGATGTAAATGTCAAGAGGAAGGCCTAAAAGATGAGACGACTTGCCCCCAAGTATAAAATTCCACATAGACGATTTATTTTACACATGATGCCTGTTTGCCAGGTTTTCATCATCATAATTATCCAGGGTGCCTATTTGCCAGGTTTTCACCATTGGATGAAATTTTTTTCTTTACTATTTTCTTGAATTTTTTATTTTTTTGGTGTCACCAAGATGCCTGTTTGCCAGGTTTTCATCAGGGTGACGATTTTTTGATTTTTGATTTTTGATTTTTTTTTGGGATAGCCTGGATGCTTTAGATTACCATTGACTATTCTGAATCCACTGATGGTGCCAATGTAGAGACTGGTGCCATGATATGCCAATAATGACCTTGCTGAAGGAGTTGTCTTGTCAGGATCGTAGCACTTGTATACAACTAATTGATGTCATTGTGATCCTTTCTGATACTAGAGTTGGCCTTATCAAAATACGCACATTGCAATAGAGTGCCATGAGAGTCCTTATGGTAAAGAGTTGCTGCCATGATGTGATGGATTTGTGACATAGGATTTTTGGACTTTAGGCGAGATGTAGGATTATGACAAATGATGGTGGACATGGAAAGGTTGTTTGGGAGTTTGGATGAATCATTTTTCATTTTCCAAACTTGGGATGGTGGATGACAGATTTTGGAATTTTCATTGGGTTGATGTTTGGAACCAACACTTCTATATGCCTTGCTTGATGACCATTTTGAAGGAGGTGGATGTTTGTTATATGTGGGAGTCCTCTTTGCTTGTGGTTCCACATTGTGATTGACTTTGTATTTGACTTGGTGTCTTTGTTTTATCCACTTTTCTTTGGGATCCATTCTAATTTCATTTTTCCACTTGTCCTTTTGTCTTATTCAATGGCATTTGACATTTGATTTTTGACTTTGTAAGACTTTTGTTTTTGTTGGTTCCAAAGGGAAGGTTGAAAAAATCATGATTTATGGTGCGAATGGAGGGAGTGTTGGCAACAATCTTATGACAAGGATTTCTCATGGACTGCATTTTGACGTTTGTATTTGACAAAGTTGCCCCCAGTATCAAGGAGGTATCAGTGACATCATTTGATTTGCTAACTAAGGAATAACCATTCATCTTGATGTCTGTAATTTTCCTAAAGCTGTATTGGTTCTAGAATGCCTTGTTCATGTATGCCTAATCCTTTGCCTTGATATTGCATGTTTTGATATATTTTGTTGGCAATGGGGTATTTGTTGTTTTGAAAGCAAGATGCTAACCCATCGTTAGGTATGTCGATACTGTCACTTGTAATATTTTGGTCTATAAAAAAACCTGCTCTGACAAAGATAGATGACCCTAGTTGATAAAGTGTCTTAGCTTCATTGTCATGATGGACATATTCCTGACTGATATCTTTGGTCTGATCATACGACATGTCAGGTTCAAATAATTTTGTTGGTGCTTCCAAGGCAATATCGAAGCCATCCTTATTTTTAGTGTCATAGAGCCCAATGGTTTTAGCTATAACTTGATCATATGCAAGCATGTCCCTAGTGGAAGATTCTTGTTCTAGAGGAATATCGTCTATGTGTCCCATGGAGGCAAGTGTCTCATCTTGGGAAGTGTCAATAGTCGAGGCCTTTATAGGGTCAGCAAGTGTTTGATCATGAATGGCATAAAGGTCAAGGAGTGGATCATTTTGGATTTCTTGGTCAATGGTAAGGTCTTGGTCAAAGATGGGGTTGTCAAAAATAGGGTCATGGGATGGAATACCTTGTTCTTTACATGAGGGTGACATTATAATGTCATGCTTTGGGATTTCATTTTGACATGTATCCTCAAGTTTATTAAATGGGATTTGACTTTGGACTATGATAGAGTTTTCATGACTAGATGTGGCTTGTGAGGGGGTGACTTGAAAATGATTAATGACCAAAGGACTAGGATAAGATGTGGGAACTTGGACTAGACTAGTATATGAAGGACTAGGATATGACATGGGTACTTGCATTGGACTAGTATGTGAAGGACTAGGGTATGACATGGAGACTTGGACTAGATATGACATGGAGGCTTGGACTGGATTAGGATGTGATAGCATAGGATATGACATGAGGACTTCGACTATATTAGTTGGTAATGACATAGGGACTTGGACTAGATTGGAGTAAGGTTGACTAAAATGGGATGTGGAGACTTGGGCCAAATCGATATTGTATGATGTGGGGATCGATATTGTATGATGTGGGGATGTGACATGTGTTGGTAGATAGTTGATAAGGCATGTAGACTTGGACGAGATTGATAGGTGAAGGGTCAGAATATGACGTGGAGGTGTGGAATGGCCTAGTTGATAGTTGGCTTCCCTTGTCAAAGTTAGGATAAGGGTGAGTAATGGATGTTTGTTGTGGACTAATGTCATGAATGGTATTAAGTGAATTTTGGTAGTGAGGGTAGATGGACAGAGGACTAAGACTCATGGATTGTTGGTATGAAGGACATTGATTGTCGGTTTGGAGGAATTGTCTCCTAATGTCTAAGGCTTGTTGGTATTGACCTCTACAGAGTAATTGGTATTTGAATTTACTAGCAAGCCTATCAATATGTTGGTGAAGGGAAGACAAGGTGGAGGATATCATGATGTTAAATGCAAAGTGATAATGACGTTTATCTAAGGGAAATGACCAATGCAAGGTGATAAAATTGTCAAGAAAGGATGCCAAATGCCAAGATGACAATGAAGATGTTGACTAAGGAAAATAACCAATGCCAAGTCTAGATGCCAAATGAGGACTATGATGGACAATGCAAAGTCTAAGTTCAAAATGGGAGTAGAGGCTTTTAATGTGTTTACAGTGAAAAGTGGAGTTGTATAAGGTGATTGTTTGTGTCCAGATTTGTGACTATTGTGTATAATATTGTTTGAAAGTCAGAAACGCTTGAAAACGCCGATGTTTTACCTGTAAGCAAGCACACTCCGGATGGCACAATCCCTAGGTTAGGCTAGGACAATGTTGCTGATTCATGTGGCAGGGTTTTACGGCGCGCATATGGCGTCTTAATTCGGAAGCTTGGCTGCATGGGCTCCGCCAGTGCCACTCTCTTCTCCGACCAAACCAAAGCCCCAGCGCACCCATAGAAAATCACATGGCAGGATTGATCACCTCTACAAACTGCCGAAGTGTGGATGCCGCACTGGCCGGTGCTTTCATGCTTCAAATAGAAGGTTTTGGCTTTTTGCGGAATTTTTTTAGTTACGGGGACCCCACGATTCAAGGTGTCCTTTTTGGAAGGCAAGAGTTAATCACGCCATTAAGAACAGCTGCTTTGAAGAGTTATTAATAATAGGGTTTAGAAATTTTAACTCCATCAAAAGTATGACACATCCGCTGCAAAGAATCTTTAAGTTTTCCCTTAAGATTTACATTATATATACCACGTCCGAGGGTAAGCTTGTATACCCAGCTCATTGCAGTTTAGATCCTGCGTTAGGGTGGTAGTCCCAGGTGGGCCAAATTTCGAGTTAATTAGCTGTTTCTGCTTGCCCGGGAATCGCAGAAACAGGAGGATACTCCGATATACCAAGTCGTGAAGGTAATGACAGATAAAAATGGGTCTGGTTTTTTGATCACCGAGTTTTCACAAGGTGAGAGCATACTCCCCTACCATTTTGCAAACACACTCAGACATAGTAGAAAGACAAGTTCATTTTAATTGCACCAAAGGAAATGTGTATTATACTAAAAAAAAGACAAACACATTGTTTTGATGTTTGGTTTTTGACATTCGAACCTAGAAGACCACACATTAGTAGTTTAATAATGATCTTTGACTATCGATCTGCATAAATAGTTAGATGCATCCTTTTTTGTCCACTTGATCCAATGTGTCCTTTGAAGTGTTTATTTCCTCCACATGCAAAAAAACCAACAACAAACCCTAGCAAGATAATTGATCATTACTATTAGAGGGTTAGCTAGTCAAGACAAATCTGATTTTTAGAAAAAAAATTGATAGTAAAATGAAAAATACAAAGAATAAAGCCTACCTGAAATCTTGAGAGGTTTCCAAAAATGTAAATAAATCAGAAAAATTTTCTGTTTTGCACCTGAAATTATTTTTTTATGAAAAATCATAAAAAAATTATAAAAAATACAAAACAGCTTTAAGAATTATAATTTTTTTACTAGAGTCATCTAATTACATCCAAAATCTGCACAAAAAAATTTGTGATTAGATATACAACCGTGAGTGAGATATAAACAAATCTATTTTAAACCTAGATTTTAAAAGATCTATTTTTTGACTAATAATCGCACATCCAAATTTAAAATATAAAGAACATACCCATGTTAAAATTTAAAGAGATTTCTAGAAATGTAAACATATTTGGAAATTTTTATTATTTGTTCTCAAAATTAATTTTTTATGAAAAATAGAAAAATAATTATAAAAAATGAAAAACAGATCCAAAAAATATGATTTTTGGAATGAAAGTGTGCAATATTGTCCCCAAGCTGTAGAACAATTTTTGTGAGAAAATACATATCCATTTGAAAGTTATGGTTATGTCTTTGGAAACTAGGGCTTTATCCACAATGATGCCAAACCTGCAACAAAAGAATCCAACTCCAAGATTTCTCAAAATGCGTTAAAATATGTCAGGTTCACCAAATGTATCTATGGAAATTTAGATGGGGTTAGCTTAACAAATAATTAGCATCAAAATCCAATTAAATAACAAAACACAAAGGAAATATAATGAAAATAAAAGGAACAATGTTACCAAAATCTTCATCTTCCATGGTTCACCTTTGTTACACCTTCTAGTTTGCAGCAAGTCAATGAGGCCCTCAGATTTCAAATGAGCAACCTATAATAATGTCCAAGTCCTATGCAAATGTTGAAGGATTTATAAAAGCCTATGTCTATGACAATATGATAAATGAAAATAATGACTATCAATGCTAAAGTGACTATAATGCCTATATTAAAAATGATGAGATCCCGAAATTATGAGCAAAATTGTCTTTTATAGAAAACACAATTTTGAGTGGACGGATGAGCTCAAATTCTAAGAAAGACCTAGAACGAGAGGTCCAAATTAAATATGAGAATCCCTAATTAGGTTTAGGGAAAATTTATTAATCGAACGGTCAAGATAAAACCTCAGATAAATGGATCGACGATGGAGAATAAATGAGACAAATTAATTAGAAAATCAAGATTTTCAAAAATCAAGAAGATAAAGATTGTCTGATTTGCGAGATTTGAAAAATCAAGAAGATAAGATTTGAACTAAGATCAGATTTGGAAAATCAAGAATCTACCTGATTACTTGATTTTTGGAAGATTAGCTACCAATTTGAATTAAATTAATTCAAATTATGGATTTTATGAGACCATAAATAATCTTTTTCAGATTATTTACCAAAAGTGAACTGTAGTTAAGAAAGTGATGACATTTTAAATAATTGATTTATTTAAAATGAGAGAAATATTAAATTGACAATTAAATAATTAAAGATGATTATTTAATTTAGCAAACAAGATTAATTAATAAAATAAATTAATCAATTTATTTAATTAAGACAATTAATGACATATTAAATAAATAAAACTTATTTATTTATTTAATAATCAGGAAGAAATATGGGTGGGGGCCCTAGCTCAGTTGGCTAAGTAATTCCATTGCGGCTCGGCTGGTCACGAGTTCTAGTCTCCCCCGTCCCATGGTACTAGAGGGCATGTCGCGCCAGCGCCGCCGGTCACATTAAAAGTTTACCAGGCGCATTGCAGTTTATAGGGGGTCGTGCTACCCGATTCCTGCAGTCTAAAAAAAATAAAAATAATAATCAGGAAGAAATATATGACAAAGGGTAATTAAATAAATTAAGAAATTTATTTAATTAAGGGAAGACTTAGACAATTAGTGACGTATTTAATAAATAAATAGAATTTATTTATTTAATAATCATGAAGAATACAAAGACGTGAATTAATTAAACAATTATAAATTATTTAATTAATAGTCGAATGTGGACTAAGGACATAATTAAATGTCATAATTATGTTAGGACAAAAATGGTAAAAATGAAGCTTGCAGGCCTAGGTCATTTTTAGGTGTTTACAATTTGTAAAGCCAATAATTCATTTCTAACTATAATAAATTGTTCTTTAAATAAATTTGTAACCTTATTTTCTTATGTTTGATTATTTGATTGTATATCTATGTCTTTAAAACATGTATGTCATCCATAATGTTCAAAATTTATCAACTTAAAAATAGATTGAAATAAATATATTATAAATAAAGATTTAAAAAATTACTCATTTTTCTTCCCAATGTAACATTCAAAACTATCTCACAAATATATGTGAGGAAGATGCTAGGTGTGAAAGGAAGTGGCACTTGTGTTTTGAAATTATCCAAATAAATTGGCAATGGAGATATGGATCCAGATGGGGATGATGTGGTTTTTTGGTCTACTAAGGATCTAAGGCTAAGTTCTTTCCTATTGGGAGACCGTTGGAAGGTTCTTCATTTATGATTTGTCAAAAAATGTCGTTTATGTATGGGAGATAGATCAACACTTTTCTCCAAATATCATTCAACAAAACCCTAGAGATCTCAATCCAATGGTAGAATGAGGGAGGGTGTTTTTAAAAACTTAAAAAGGGGCTCATCGCCAAGCTAGGGCTTGAAAAGACTAGTAACATGCAATATCTAATTACAAAACTCAATGACATGCAAGACTTGAATAGATGACCTAGAAATGAATGTTAAAAAGAATAGAAAGATGGGAAATCAGAGATTTGCACCTGGAAACATGTAGCAACTTGAAGAAAGGCTTGAAATACAAAAAATGTTGACTTTAATGCACACTAGGACTCATACGCCAGGCTGGGCATATCAGTTCCAGACTAGGTTTTCTGTACTAAAACAAGAATCTGATGATGGCAAGTCTAGATCTTCAAAAAATTGGAAAATGACCTGTATTAGGACTCATACGCCAAAAGTGGCATATTATTCCTACTCAAATTTTTTCTAGGATCAAGATTTGAATTTTGTCTTCAATATATGTTGTGGCTTCTCAACTTGATTTTTGTATTTGAACTGGCAAATTTTGCTCTATAGATGTATTTTAGTGATCTTCCAATCAAGGTGACAACTTTGAAAACTTTGCACACTTGACAACTTCTTTCTAATTTTTCTCCTTAAGGTTCTTCAACCTAGATCTGCAAATCACACACTAAAGAGATGGAAAAATGTTGTTTTGTTAGTGGAAAGGGGTTTTCCAAGTGGTCAAACCCAATTTTGGTAATAAAACCTTGAAATGAAATGAAATGGAAAGGAGGAATGATGAATTAACAAAATGATATGTTGCAACCCACTAAACCCTTGAAATAGAGTGCTAAAAAAATGCATGAGATGGCTAGCATGAATGTGGATCTTGACTCTTGCTTGAATGATATGGATGTTGAATTGAATGCTTGCTTTGTTCATAAAACCCTACATCACAAATGTTAGCTCAAAAACAAGCATGATGCATGATGAATTTCCCATGATTATTGTGTGGACACTAAAATTGTACTCCCTTCTTGGAGATAGTACAATTCTTGGTCTAATTTGAACCTATCTTAGGCACCCTTATAGTTATTATCCTTTAAATCAACATTTATAGGCCCCTAGGACCCATTATTTCACACCTTGAGGCTTATTCCACTTAAAAATCATATAAATCCCAAAAAATAGCACTTAATTCATTCAAACCCCAAAAACCCACCTCAAAAACCTTAAGTGGGACCCATTCACCACCTTGGGTGAATAAGTCCCCTTTGGTGGGACCCATTTTCCAAGGGTGGAAAATGACTCCCTTTTGGGGTATTTTTCAAGTTTGAGCAAGAAATTTACCAACCTAATTCAAATTTATAGTGGATGTCAGTCTTTGAGGTAAAAATAATGATCAATTGGGAGTTAACTCTTATAAATATAAGTTTTAGGTCATTTTTCCTGATCTCTAAGAAATTTGTAAATAAACTCAAGAGTCAAGCATTGAGGATTTTTTTTTCACAAGAGCATTTACAAGTACACTTACAACAAAGTTGAAGCTTTGGGGCAACATTCAAGGGTTTTTGTAGGTCTTCAAGCTCGCTTTTATTCTACATCAATAATTTTCAAGGATTGATCATGGATGCCTATGTAGAATCATGAAGAATTATAGGTTAGGGAGATGCAACTAGCCATCAAGCCAAACCTAAGGACTTGTTTTCTAAGTGATTCAATCTTCCATTATCTCTCTATCTTCAGCCTAAGGAAGGTTTTCATGTCATTGAGATTCAATTTTAATGTGATTTAGGATCTCTTAGAGTGATTCTTATATCATTCAAGTTTCATTCATGCATCTTGTTCTTGCATATTAGAATTGGGTTGCATCTTGCTTAAGATTTCCTAGTCTTAGACACAATTAGGGCTAGGGTTTTGTTGCATATTTCATTTTCCCTTTCAAGGTTTAAATACCAAACTAGGGGTTTGAACAAGGAAAACCCCCCATTAGAAATCAAATTGTATTATGTTTGTAGGTGTTTTTGAAGAGTCAGATCTGGGTTTCAATCAAGGACCAAAGTTTAGGTGTTGGAGTACACATCTATGAATTTGATTTTCAAAAAAGTAGAAAATGATTGATTCACCATTAGTGGTGAATGAGTCCCACTAGGGGTGTTTGTTAGATTACTTTGTAGATTCTAGTACCCTTTTCCCTGAAACAACTTTCTAGGCAGAAACCTTGATCCAGGACTGATTCACCTAAGTTGACAAATGAGTCGCAGTTGGTCAAAAAGTTAGCATTTCTAGATTTTTAGAGTTACCTTCAATTATTATAAGATTTCCAGGTACACATTTCTTACTATTAAATTTTCCTATTCTAATTTGATTGCAATTTCAAAGCATTTTATAGGTCATCTAGGTCATTTTACATATCACAACATGTTTTCAAACATCTTGCATTTTCTAAGTTTTGCATTAATAGTTAATCCCTTTTATCAATTTCCAACCTTGAGGACAATCCCCTTTGACATATTTCAATATCCTTTGCATTCGAATCTCAAGGGTTTGTTCTTGAGTGTGAGCATTGTGAAATCAGATCTCTCTTCCTTCATTCCCCTTTTAGTGTGGTTAAAGGAAGTTGAGCATTCCATTTCCATTGTCCACATTTTGGTGAAACTAAATTCCCCAAGTCAAATGCACTTCCCTTAGGAGATACAATTGATATACCAATGGAAATAGATAATAAAGAAAAAGACATTAAGATAGGGAAGTTCCTTGATGATGAAGAACAAGAGGATTCTACAACCTTGCTCCATAACTTTCCTAAACCTTTTTCTTGGAAATATTCAGACATGCTGGGAATAAATCTGAAGATAGTAACACATAACATCATCCTTGTTGAAAATGCTAAGCCTATTTGACAAAAGATATGAAAGATGAATCCTAAAATAGCCTTGCTTGTTAAAGGAGAACTTGAAAAAATCCTTGATGTAGGTTTCATTTGACCTATTTATTATTCTCCTTGGATCTCAAACTTTGTCATAGTTGCAAAACCTAACAATCATAGTAGGATGTGTACAGATTTTTGTGACTTGAATAAAGCCTCTTTAAAAGAAAATTTTCTCCTTCCTAATATCAACATGATAGTGGATTCAACTATGGGACATGCTTTATTGTCATTCATGGATGGATTTTCTAGCTATAATCAAATCTTAATTAACCCACAAGATCAATATAAGACAACATTTACAACTGTTTGGGGGACATTTTTCTAGGTTATGATGCCTTTTGGATTAAATAATCCAAGCACAACCTATGAATGAGCCATGACATTGATATTTTATTATTGCATATGTAAAATATTGGAAGATTATGTTGATGACATATTAGCTCAATTAATAACAAGACAATACAATGTGAATTTCCTTCAAAAGATCTTTGAATGGATGCAAAAATACAACATACGACAAAATCCGAAAAAGTGTCTTTGGAGTAGATAGTAGAAAACTCTTAGGATTTATCATATCACATAGAGGCATTGAGTTTGACACAAAGAAAATTGATGTTATAATAAACATGCCACCTCCTAGAAACATTTCTCAATTGCGTATGTTACAAGGAATAATTCAAGCCATTTGTCACTTTGTGGCATCCTTAGTCGATGAAACATTACCTTTCACACATCTCCTCAAAAAGGATGTGTATTTTGAATGGAATGAGGATTCTAAATAGGCATTTTATAGTTTAAGGGAATACCTTGCAACTTTTACCATTCTACAACCTGCTATGCCAAGCAAACCGTTCATCCTTTATATAGTTGCATCATCCCATGCTCTTGCAACATTGTTGGATCATCAAGACGAAAGCGGTAAAGAATATCTTGTTTATTATATTAGTTGAACTCTAATAGATTATGAAAAGTGATACACACCAATCAAAAACAATGTTGGACCTTGTATTGCTACTAGAAAATTGTGACATTATTTATTGAATGCAGAAATACAAGTGGTGACAAAATTTGAACCTCTCAAACATTTTTTTAATAAAACAGATCTGTCAAAGCTAATTGGGTGATTTTTTTGAATGAATTTAACCTTAATTTTTTTTTCACAAAATTCAATCAAAGGCCAAGCCTTAACTAACCGCTTAGCTAGCACTCCTTTCCCTTTCACATTACCTAGTACCCCCTCTTTCCTTGATGATAATGTGTTGGCAATTGAACCTAATACATGCGAGTTATACTTTGATGGATCTAAGTGTAGAACTAGTTCTGTTGCTAGGGTTATACTAATCCTGCCCATAGGAAAGCCTATTCTCTTGTCATATCAGTTAAACTTCCTATCTACAAATAATACTACTGAGTATGAAGCTTTGCTAGTAGGATTATGTGCTACTCTGATCTTGGGTGTAAAAGACATTAAAATCTTTGGTGATTTGCAATTAGTAATCATACAAATAAATGGAACATATCAATCAAAACATGAAAAATTATCAAAATACAAGGATCTTACAATGCACTTGTTAGATAATTTTGAGTCATTTACCATCGATAACATCCCACGAAAGGATAATTGGCATGCAGATGCAATGGTGAGTGCAACTTCTCGTATATCACCTCAAGATCCTTCAAAATATTTCACATTCACCGTTCATCCCATCATGAAATCTTTGATTGATGATAAATTGGAATATGTGCTAACAACAACTTAGAAAGACTCGAGTGAATGGTATGATACGATATTTAATTATTTAAAAATTGGTACCTTTCCCGAGCTGACAAGCAAGAACATCTAAGCCTTCTTGTGCAAGCTCACATATAAGTATATAATTCTTGCTGATGTGTTGTATCGTAGATCATTCCATGGTCATTTTCTTAGATTCCTAAAATAAATTGAGATACCTATAGCCCTTGAACAAGCCCATGGAGGTGCTTATGGTGGTCATTTTGGAGGAAAAATATCGGTCCAAAAACTCATCCACATTGGATACTATTGGAGAAATATGGAAGAAGACAACTTTTCTTACGTAAGAAAATGCCACAAATGTTAGAAGCATAACAACCTAACCCATACTCCTACTTGTGAACTTCAAGCTCAAGTTCCAATATGGCCCTTTGCAGTTTGGGGATTAGACATTATCGGAAATATATCACCTCCTTATTCCATTGGACTTACATTTATCATCATTGCAACTGATTACTTTACAAAATGGGTAGAGGTCATTCCCCTTCGATCCACAACAATTGAGGTAATATGCCATTTCATATTGGAACACATTATTGCTTGCTTTGGCCTTCCTTCTGTGTTAGTCTTTGATAATGGTACAACATTTAAGAATAATCATGTGAAGAAATTCTTAGAGACATTCAACATACAACATTGCTTTTCAACACCTTATTACCCACAATCTAATGGTCAAGCTAAATCCACTAAGAAGGTTCTTGAAAAAATCCTAAAGAAAACTATTAAAAAACATCATAAAGATTGGCATACACAATTGCACTATGTGCTATGGGCTTATCGCACAAGTGTTAAATCCTCTACTAAACTACACCTTATAATATTTTCTATGGAAGTGAGGCCATAATGCTCTTGAAGTTAGAAATTTCTAAGTTAAGAATTTCTCTTCAAGGACTTATTGAAAATAGAAACTATAAAGAGCGAAGATTACATCAACTTGAAATTCTTGATGAATAGCGCATCAATGCTCTTGAACAACTTCAAGTTTATGGCAAAAGGAAACAATGATATTACACTCTCAATGTCATCCCTCACACATTCAACAAAGGTGATTTAGTCCTATCTAAAAATTAACGTAACATTAATGTTGATCCAATTGAAAGAGGAAAATTTAGTCCTAATTGGTTAGTACCATACATAATTGACAAAAACTTTGGGTCTAGTGCATATGTATTAATAGAACTAGATGACACACCACTTAAATAAGCTATCAATGCCACACATCTGCACCAGTATTATGTCTATTCCTTTGAATGGTATGAATGATAAAGCAATGTTTTCAGAGCTACTAGATTGTATTCCATATGCTTTCACATTGCTTCATTCCTGACAAACCCTTAGGCATATGTCTCAAGAACACTAGGGTGGTTATGTAAGTGATTTTTATATGATTGCTTTAGGTGTCATACTATTCAAATTCACCCTCTGTGTTATGTTAGATTAGATCCGTATATGCATTTAATGTTCTTTTGTTAGATCATAGGTGCATTTAATTTAGCATAACATACTTAATTACAATGTTGCATCTAAGAGAAACTATAATAAGTTTTAATTAGATCACAAAAATCATGTTAAATCATGAAGATATTCATTAAATAATCTTATGAAGGTTATTTAATTAATCACAATTCCATTTAACATTTAACACATAAAATTAACTACTAAACCATTATATGCTCATATATATATATATCAAAGTTTTATGTACATGTCATCAATATATATACAATATTACTAAGGTCTATAGCTACTATATCCCTCAAGATCTGGTACTTGTCCCGCTCTAGTGGTGGTATGTCGGGAGCTGGTAGTATACATTCATGATCATGATCTGTTAAGTCTGAGAGAAAACTCTAAACCTCGTATCTATCCTAGGACCTCCCGATGTGCTCATGCTATCTAATCTCTCTCTACCTATAGCCTGGCTACCTCTGACTCTAGTCTCTTGAACTCTACTAGGGTATGGGATGATTGTTCCTCTGATGCAACATTTGCTTGACAAACTTTCCTTCTCAAACTCTCATATGCTTCCCGTAGTCTCATGAATGGCCTGAGTGACTTTGGGTCTTGATCCACAATGGGTGGGGGCACATAGTTTGAGTCCATCACCTCCTCATTGATAGATGTTGGCATTATCTTTGTAGTTTATCCTCCATAGAGATCTCATCAGTCTCTCATAGCTCCTATAAGGTAGAAACAATACACAATCAATACACATCATGATATATATATATATATATAAAGCATAAGCATAAACACAAAGTACATGCATAAATAAAACATCAACACCTATATCTCTGGCAGGCTAACAAATTTCAACCTCATCTTGTGCAGAGGGCATGGAAGATGTGCTAGCTTCTCCTTGAATGTGGGTACTAATGCCTACTATGGTTGATGCTTGTGATCTAGTCATAGGAATGGGCAAGGGCTCTCCCCACTCATATAGGTCCTCAAATACTACCTCATCACCCTCACTCATGAGTGTCTCCTCCTCCTCCTCCTCGTCCTCTTGGTCCTCCTAGTCCTCATCCTCCTCCCCTCCATCTTGGCCATCATAGTCAAGATTTGCATCCTCATCATACTCCTCATCTATGACATCTTAAATATGTCTACATCCCTGTACCGTGTCTCCTCAACCCTATCCTCTACCTCATCTCCCTCATCTAGAAATGGTAATGTATCTCCTATAGGATCATTAATCATAAATATAGGAGTTGGTCATGATACTATCAACCACTCCTCATTATCGTTTGTGGCACTGGCGTTATCAGTATCAAAGACTAGAGGCTTGTTGTGATCTGAGTACTCAGATTCACTCTTGAAAACATTGTCTATAGTGAATTATATTGTATCACCTAGTCCCTAGGAACTCCACACTAATCTTCTAAAAAATAGTTGTGCCCTAGGTAGTGTCTGGATATGACCAAATTTCTGCATGACTCGATCATAGTAGAAAGGATATACTACATAGTCATGATGGCCAACCAAAAATATGTCTAGTTTTAATCTCCTCAACTACCTCGTGGGATCAATCCAATGAAGTGTAAGCTGATAGGGTCTCCACAAGATCTCTTCCTCCTATAGTCAATCAAATCTCACTCTCCAAAAGTGTAAATCTCTATATTGCCACAACAATCATAGAGGATGGCTAAAGGCCAAAGGATACCTCACTACTGTCAGACATGGGAAGCTAGTAGGTCTGGTACATGTGATATGCTTAAGGCACCAAACCTATAAAAGTGTACAGTGTACCATTTTTTCCACCTCTCAAAAAGAAAACCACGTCCAAGATCATAGTATAAGTGTGCTAGGATACATTGACCCTAGGCATATAATGTCTCGTGCTCTGCCATCTCACATATTAGGTGTACTAGTCCTCCCTATAGGTGCGCAACACACCCATCTGGGATGAGTACTAGCACAATTGTGTGCATCATAATATGTCTCAGTACTGGGCCTCATGAATATAGTAGCGTAGGAAGCTTGATTTGTTCCCTCACTCGTTCATTGTGCACTATCCCATCTAGGAAAAATTGAATGTTGACCTTGTGCTTGTAAAATGTACAATCTCCTTGGAAGTTTACCTAATCTCCCTAAATGGGAACTCAAAGGATGTGGTGGATGTCCTCGCGAGTGATCGTCATCTCACTAGTAGGAAGGTGGAATGTACAAGTGTATGAATCCTAGCGCTCAACTAGAGCCATCAATATCACATCATGGTACTTCATGGGGGGAATGAGGTACATCCAATATATTCCAACAACTTGCAAGTGCTTTGTGTCCTCTGCTGAAAGTGCGGGGGCTAGATCTCTAAGAAAACTAATCTACTTTCCACCCAAACGTTGACGCAAAAGGGTGGGTACCTATCAATAAAGAAAAAATATGCCGTATAAGCAATCTAAAATATTTAATTTCTACAATATTCATCATAAAAGTGTAATAAATTCTCTCTATTGTTCTTTCCTAAAGGCCCTAGACACTTTAGAATTCTTTTGGGACACTTCACAAAGAAATGGGAGTCTTTGCGAAAAAATGGGACACTTTCTGAACAAAAGGGACACTATGCAAACAAATGGGACACTTCACGAAAAAAAGGGGACACTTTGTGAAATTTTTGTCCAGGATCCTAAATTAACCTAGTAATGCATAAAAACCACCAAATAATTGCATAGAAAATAAGCAAAGGTAGAAAAATCAACTTACCTTGTCCTGATGGTCGCCGCATGCCACCTAGTCTCGTAGCACGTCCAGTCTCACAGGCTTGTAGTCTTTTCTACTCGACATCTTTCACTATTCTTTCATCTCTATCAAGCTACAAGAAAGTAAAATCACAAAGTAAGTTACACTTTACTTCACTTTTAACTCTTAGCTATGTTTAAAACTAGGGTTTTTACTATATTAGAGTTAAAAGTGATTTTTATCCAAATTAATATAGCAGGAGCTAGAGAACTCCATTTTTGACGTCGTTTGTTGTGTTGAAATAATAGTTTCACTCCCAAAATCCTCAATCATCTATCATTATGTGGCAGGGTACTTGGAAATTCCCTATGATATGATTTTCCTTATTCGATGTGGCTAGATTTCTACCTTGATTCCACCTTTGTATAGCAAGCAGAATCAAGGGGAGCATACATCTACCCTTGAATTTGATTTCTAGAAGTTAAATAAGAGGATTTTTGCACAACTAACAAATTTGTGGTCAAAGATGTGGTTCCTAATGTTGTTGTTTTGTAGATAACTACACTAGGGGATTGATTCTCTTGTCTTTTAAATAAGTATCCTTTTATGAGTTAAAATGTACCGTTTAGAGTCCTTTAGCTTGCATATGCAAATACATTCATGTGGGTGCTAAAATGGGGAATAAATGTGGACACTAAAATTATACTCCCTTCTTGGAGATAGTAAAATTCTTGGTCTAATTTTGACCTACCTTAGGCACCTTTACAATTATTATACTTTAAATCAACATTTGTAGGCCCCTAGGAACCATTATTTCACACCTTGAAGCTTATTCCACTAAAAAATCATATAAATCCTGACAAATAGTACTTAATTCATTCAAACCCCAAAGACCCACCTCAAAATCCTTAAGTGGCACCCATTCACCACCTTGGGAAAATCAGTCACCTTTGGTGGGACCCATTCACCAAGGGTAGCGAATGAGTCCCTTTTGGGGAATTTTTCAAGTTTGAGTGGGAAATTCACTGACCTAATTCAAATTTCTAGTGGATGTCAACCTTTGACGTCTAAACAATGATCAATTAGGTGTTAATGCCTATAAATATAAGTTTTAGGTAATTTTTCATGATCTCTAAGAAATTTTTAAACAAACTCAAGAGTCAAGCATTGAGGTTTTTTTTCACAAGAGCTTTTATAAGTCCATTTACAAAAAATTTGAAGCTTTGGGGCAGCATTCAAGGGTTTTTGCAGGTCTTCAAGCTCACTTTTATTCTAGATCAAGCATTGTCAAGGATTGATCATGGATGCCTATGGAGAATCATGAAGAATTCTAGGTTAGGGAGATGCAACTAGCCATAAAGCCAAACCTAAGGCCTTATTTTCTAAGTGATTCCATCTTCCATTATCTCTCTATCTTCAGCCTAAGGAAGGTTTGCATGTCATTGAGATTCACTTTTAATGTGATTTAGGATCTCTTAGAGTGAGTCTTATATCATTCAAGTTTCATTCATGCACCTTGTTCTTGCATATTAAAATAGGGTTGCATATTTCTTCAGATTTCCTAGTCTTAGACACACTTAGGGCTAGGGTTTTACTACATATTTTATTGTCCCTTTCAAGGTTTAAATACCAAAATAGGGGTTTGTGTTGAAAGGTGCAAGAAAACTGAGAGGGGGGGTGAACCAGTTGTCACCAAACTTAAATTCAAATCTCAAACAATTATCAATTCCTTATCCACTTAGTTTTATTATTGAGTATAAACATAGAATGCAAATAATAGAAAGAAATATCAACATAGGAAACACCATATTTATGTGGAAAACCTAATGAGGGAAAAACTACGGTGAGGATTAACTCACAATATAAAGTAATAGAAAAAAAAAATACAAGAGGCTCACTGCCTATAGAAAGGACTCACTATCCAATAGGGAGGCTCACTGTCTACAAAAATAAAAAAATATAGTAAATATCCATCACAATAGGTTACACACATTTACAACCTTGATCAAAATAATTTTAGACACTGTCAACTCACTGCTTTCAGGAATCTAACACATTAAAATACTGTTGCCTCAATTTACTTTCACACAACTCTGATTTTCTTCTTGATTTGACACACACTTATTCAAAACGTCTTGACTGGCATTTATACCCTCTTCAACCTTAGAATTTTTTTCCAAGGTTGGCTACAAATGCTTCATTTAATAAATTCAAATTAGGTCGAGAACTCAACATTCCTCTAGTGGAAAAGAATGAGAGTGGACCACACCAATACTTAACCAAGACCCAAAACAACGTCTCAGATCAATCACACACTTCCTCAATTAATTTTTAATCCTTCAAATGAAGTGTAAAATTTTGGATGTTGTGGATGTGTTGCTGATGTGTGGTTTTCATTGATGTTAACACTATTAGCATTTGGTGTATTAAAGGTTGTATATGTCAAGGATATTGAGAAAATTGTAAAAGAAAGTGTTTCAGGTTCTCAGTGGAACTGTGCAGGTCATGAAGGCGTCTTGTTCTTTACATTGAATTTCAACTACTATGGACTAAAGGCTTTATTCTTGAGTATCTAGATCATCTACTAGAAGTTTTAGAGGTCTGCATATATATTTGATTATGTTTTGGTCTGATAGTGTTTATGTGGTCTCTGTCAGTGTTCTTGAGTGAAGTTTGTGTGATTCTAGAAATCTCAGTTGTTGTGGATGTTTATTATTTCTTGATGTTTTTGAATGTTTCTAGATTGTGCTCTATCTTTGTAGTAAGTCCACATTAATCAGTGTGCTCATGGTCGAAGATCTTTTCTTGCACATGTTCAATTTTTTATGTTCCTGGTTGACATGTTGATGGTAGCATATTGTGGATCTTCGAGGTGAAATTAATTGAAGTCTTTTTGTGTTGGAGATGTTAATTTGGGTCTCCACTATGTTGTGGCCAACCTTGGTGGATTTGCATTAAAAATTTATTTGTAAATTTGGGCCAACATTGCAAATATGTTTTATTTTCTTGGCTGACTAAGTTTTTGATGAAATCTCATGTAGCAGATATATAAGAGTGATTGCTTCAGTAGTGAAAAGTGTGCTTCATGTGTTGGATGTGCTACTATGTGTGTAGGTGTGAATATCATTCGATTGCAGAGAATATTGTGAAGAAGATCGAGTGAAGTGTGAACTAGTTTGAGTGAAAAGAAGAGTTTTGTGTGCTTAATTGGAACTATAGTTAGGCTTGTGGAAAAACTAATTTCTTCAGTTCATACCCTCCATATTTTAATCATATTTTGTATTGTTGGGCAATGAGCCCCTTCTGTAATTGAGCAATGAGCTTTACGTAGTGTGCTTGAATGCATGTGCATTCCCCTTTATTGATTTCATTATTCTTTTAATAGGGTATAATCTTGTGGACTAACATTCACCATGTTTTTTCCCCTAACAAGGTTTCCACGTAAAAAAATTTGGTGTTCTTTGTCTCTCTGATGTGTTAATTATTTATGGTTAATTACTTATTCATCAGATCTGAGATTAAGTTAAGTAAAGTTTGAAAAGTTTATTATTTTGTGACAACTGATTCACCCCCCACTCTTAGTTGTCTATCCTTGTTTTTTGAACAATTGGTATCATATTAGGTTCATCTAAAGAAGTCTAAAAGATTGAGATGATTTGACATGGAAACATTCAAGAAGGATAGTCCGAGATTTGATGGAACTAACTACTCACTATGGAAAGTCAGGATACAATGTCACCTAAGGTGTATTGGTAAAGCCTATTGGATGATTAGAAAATATCCATATGTTATTCCTTAGAATGGTCCCTCCATTGCTAATGAGATCAAAGATGCTAAAAAAATTACCAGGGCTATTGAAGCTTTGGTGAGTGATATGATAGATTTAGAGATGGAAAATGTGGTAGGACTATAGACAACTCATGAGATTTGGACAAAGCTAGAAACTTTGTATGAAGGATATGCATAGGTGAAGATGGCTAAGCTACAAAGTTTAAAAGGAAAGTATGAGAATTTGAAGATGGGTGAAGATGAAAATATCACTTAGTTTATGCAAAGAGTAAATGAAATAGTGATGGGTATTACATGTGTCGGTGGTTCCCTGGATGAGGATGAAATTGTGGCTAGGATACTCAGATCCTTGCGTCCCTCCTACAAAGTGAAGGCTCACGCTATTGAAGAGATTAGATCAGTAACAAAGATGTCGAGACACACTGGTTGGTAAGCTTGCTGCTTTTGAATTAAGTGAATTTGGTGAATTTGTTATGAAAACTAAATCTAAATTCAAGGCTACTATATCTAGAAGTAACAAGCAAAGATATGGTCTAGGAGAATTCTCTAGAAAGATATCCAAGTATGATGAAGAACTGAAACAACTTGAAGATAAAGAAAGAGAGATAGAAGAAACAAAAGCACTAATTATAAAGAAAGAAGGCAGAGGAAAAGGTAATTATGAAGGAGTGTTACCTATTAAATGTTTTTCTTGCCATAAAATAGGTCATTTTGCATCAAGATGTCCTGAAAGAGTTCCTACATCTAAGCATATAATAAGTCTAGATTCCAAAAGAAATGTTACTTTGTTGAAGGAGTGACTGATGATGAGTCTAATAAATATAATAGAAATGAAGATGAATGGGTTTTCATTGCTACCATTGAAAATAGTCTTGTGGCTATTGAATCTACTAAAGATGAGAAAGCTCTTGTAGCCTAAGTTGAAGAAAAGGATGAGTGGGTTATTGATAGTGGATGCTCACATCATATGATTGGTGATAAAAACAAATTTGTAAGTCTAGAGAAGAATGATGGTGGTGTTGTAATATTTGGAGACAACAATGTTGGTGTGATTTGTGGCAGATGTTCTATTTGTCTTAGTGGTAAGAATAACACTGATTATGTTCTTTATGTTGAATGCCTAAAGCACAATCTTTTAAGTGTTGGATAGATGGTGGACAAAGGCTATGATCTACAATTCAAAGATGGAAGATGCAAGATACGTGGAAGTTCTGGCAATATGATTGCTACTGGTAGAAAGACAAAAGGTAATATTTTTCACCTGAATACTGCTAGTGGGAGTTGTTTAATTTTTCAAGTAGATGAAAGTTGCTTGTGGCATAGGAGGTTGTGTCATGTAAATTTTGACAAAACTGTCAAGGTAAGTTCCACTCAAGCAGTAAAAGATATACCTAAGTAAGTGAAGCTTGCTAACATAATTTGTAAGGAGTGTCAAATGGGTAAAAAAAATAGAGTCTCCTTCTGGAGCAAATAGTTTTATTCAAATTATTTTCTAGAGCTGCTACATACTAACCTTTTTAGTCCCTCCAGAGTTAGAAGTATTCATGGAGAAAGGTACTTTATGTTGATTATTGATGATTACTCTAGAATGATATGGGTTTCCTTGTTAAGAGAAAAATGTGAAGCATTGGAAAAGTTCAAAATTTTCAAGGCTATGGTAGAGAATGAGAAAGGTCTGAAAATCAAGTTTCTAAGATCTGACAGAGGTGGTGAGTTTAGTTCTAGAGAGTTCAACTCTTTTTGTGAAGAACATGGAATTAGAAGATAGTTATCTACTCCCTGAACCCCTCAACAGAATGGAGTTAAAGAAAGAAAGAATAGAACAATTTTGGATGCTGCTAGAACAATGATGATAGAAGGAAATGTGCCCCAAATCTATTGGAGTGAAGCTATAAGAACTGTTGTGTACACTTTAAATTGGGTAAATGTTAATGGTAATTCTAGTAAGACCCCTTTTGAGCTATGGTTTGGTTACAAGCCTACTATTAAATAATTCAAGATCTTTGGAAGCAAATGTTATATCAAGATAGATGATGATATAGGAAAGTTTGATGCAAGAAGTGATGAAGGAATATTTTTAGGTTACTCTACTAAAAGCAAGGCCTACCGATGTTATAACATAAGACTAAGAAAGATGGTTGAGAGTGCAAATGTCAGAGTTGATGAGGATTCTAGTAAATCATCTAGACATTGTGGATATGATTCAAATGAAGAAAATAGAAACAAAGAGAAAAATGTTTAGACACCAAATCTACTTTAGATTATTCCATATGTTCCAATAAAGCAACCTCAATTAGTTTCGGTAAATCAAGTAGGTCAGGAAGCACAAACAAGTGCAAGTGTAGAAGGAAGATCAGAAGAACTAGAAGTTCATGAAAGTCCCAAAATTCCAAGGTATGTAAAGCTAAATCATTCTGAAAGTCAAATTATAGGAGATAAGAATAAAGGAGTGAAAAATAGAAGAAAGATTGTGGAAGAGTACTGCCTGATTTACAAGATTGAACCTAAAAATGTCACTAAAGCCTACCAAGATGAACACTAGATGAAAGCTATGAAGGAAGAGATACCAAAAATTGAAAAGAAAGACACGTGGATATTGGTTCCTAGACCTAAAGACAAAAATGTGATTGGTACTAAATGGGTGTTTCAGAACAAGCTGAATGAACAAGGTGAAGTGGTCCAGAATAAAGCAAGACTAGTATGTAAAGGGTATTCTCAGATGGAAGGTGTTGATTTTGAAGAAAATTTTGCTCCTATTCCCAAGATCGAAGTTGTTAGATTATTTCTTGCTTATTTTGCATACAAAAACTATAAAGTCTATCAAATGGATGTGAAGTCAACATTTTTGAATGGAGAACTAGAAGTATACATTGAATAGCGAGATGGAATTCAGCTAACTAACAAGAAATATATGGTTTGTTTCCTAAAGAAATCTCTATATGAACTTAAGCAAGCCCCAAAATCTTGGTATGCTAGATTGGACAAATACTTACTGAAGCTTGGATTCACTAAAGGCACTATTGATAGCAACTTATATTTCAAATTGGATCATGATAAAGAGTTAATTATAGAAGTCTTTGTTGATGACATCATTTTTGTAGGAGACGACAATCAATGTATGAAGTTTGTTGATGAGTATGATTGGAGGGATGTTCTTTCTAGGATTGCAAGCGACCTAGTTAGACAAGGGAATTTTCATATCTTATTCCAAATATGTGAGAGAGCTACTGAAGAAATTTGGGATGGAAGAATCAAATTCAGTTGGTACTCCCATGGTGACTAGATGCAAGCTAACACAAAATGATGATTCTCCTAAAGTGAATCAAACTAGATACAAGTCAATGATTGGTGGATTGCTTTATTTAACCCAAAATAGACCAGATATTATGAATGTTGTATGTATGGTTGCTAGATTTCAGGTTGATCCAAACGAATCATGCATGATTGTTGTTAAGAGAATCTTTAGATATCTGAAGGGAACAGTTGACTTTGAACTTTGGTATCCAAAGGATGATGATCTCACTTTGAGTGCATATACTAATGTGGATTGGGCTAGAGATGTAAATGATAGGAAAAGTGCTAGTGGTGGTGCTTTCTTCCTAGGGAAGAAGTTGGTATCCTAGTTGAGCAAGAAGCAAAATTTCATTTCTCCATCTACTGCTAAAGCAGAATATATTGTTGTTGCAAATAATTGTACTCAAGTGATATGGATGAAACAAATGATGAAAGATATCAAGGTGTTATATGAAGAGCCTATTTCCATATATTGTGACAATTCAAGTGCAATAAATATTTCAAAGAATCCGGTGCTGCACTCTAAGACTAAACATATATCAATCAAGTTTCACTTCTTGAGGGAGAAAGTGAATGAGAAAGAAGTTAGATTGGAGTATGTTCCTACCAAACAACAGATTGCAGACATCTTTACTAAAATATTGCTAAAGGATACTTTTGAGTATCTCAGAGGAATGTTAGGGGTAATTACCCCTCTTGATAAGAACTAAGAGATGCATTTACTTGCATCAATCTATGATCTACATTGCTATATTCTAATCCGGATTGATTTTTTTGTGGCTGCTACTTAAAGGGGAGTAGTCAGATGTGCAGATATGTGGTTTAGAGAGTGTATATGGAAAGGTCATGGTTACTGTTTCCATTTATGTCAAAGGGGGAGAAGTGCAATATGAAAAATCCTTTTAAGGGTCCAAGAGCAATTGAGAAGAAGAGTCAGAACCAAAGGGAAAACAAGTATGTTGGGTTGATGGTATTTTTCACATCATGGGAGATTGTTGGATGTTGTGGATCTATTTATAATATGTGGTTTTCATTGATGTCAACACTATTAGTATTTGGTGTATTAAAAGTTATATATGTGAAGAATATTTAGAAATTTGTAAAAGAAAGTGTTTTGGGTTCTCAGTGGAACTATGCAGGTCATGAAGGCATCTTGTTCTCTACATTGAAGTTCAGCCATTGTGTACTAAAGGGTTTATTCTTAAGAGTATCTAGATCATCTACCAGAAGTTTTAGAGGTCCGCATATAGATTTGATCATGTTGTGGTCTAACAGTGTTTTTGTGGTCTCTATCAGTGTTCCTGAGTGAAGTTTGTGTGATTCTAGAAATCTCAGTTGTTGCGGATGTTTCTTTGTTATTTCTTGATGTTTTTGGATGTCTATAGATCATGCTCCATCTTTTTAGTATGCCCACATTAATCAGTGTGCTCGTGGTCGAAGATATTTTCTTATGCATGTTTGGTTTTTTATGTTCTTGTTTGACATGTTGATGGTAGCGTATTGTGGATGGGTATGTGCAGGATCATCATGGAAAAAATAGGCCCTTAGGTGGCAAAATATTTAGAAAAATCAGAGTTAGGCAACTTGACGTAAAAAATTGAATAAGTTATCTATATTATTTCAAAAATATGTAAGAATAGAATCTGTAGCAAATTGAATGTAGTTTCTAAACTACTAGGTGATGTGCAATTTTTGCACACACAGCCCACGAGGAGGGGACCCTCTTTTTCTTTTGCATCTCTGCCTTTTGGCTTGGTCAAATTTTGGTTTTGCTCTTCTTGGGAGGTTATTTTGGGATTAAGTCCAGACTAGGTTTGATGAGGACAATATTTTGAGGCTCTAGGGGAAATTCGTCTATCTTGGAATTTGAAAATTGGGATTTTGAAGTGAATTCTCAATGTTATATGTAAATCTTTTTTGCACCCATGGATAGAGGACAAAAAATTAGGCCGGGTTGCTTTTTGAACTTTTTGAAAATTCCTTCTAGAAAAAAAGTTATGAGGTTTAGGGGATTTCAACCCTGTAGGGAATTTAGGAAATTCCATCCTTGATGGAAAATCCTGAAATTTCCATTTTGGAAAATTCCGAGACCCCCTCAAAACCAAAATTTTCCAAAATGGAAAAAATTTGAAAAATGATTTTTTTTCCCAAAATGGAAATTTTTTCCTTGAATTTTAACATGCGAGCTACTAATGATGATATCTGTTTTTTAGGATTAACTAAATATTAAAAGGGGAACTTACATATGGATTCATGCCAAAAGGGAAATATGGAAGAGTTCAATTCAAATTTTAAAAGTGGGGCCTGCATATGAATCTGTGCCCAAACTGTCTACAGCTGGAAGAAGTTTTTGGAAGACATGTGAAGCTGATTTCATCATCCAACATAATTTTTATTAATGACAAGCTGGCATAATATTATTTTCTCATTGTTCCATGATGTAACAACTTTTATGCAATTGGATGATGATGTACCATGAGCTCCCAAATTAAATGTAACTACTGGATGCTTCTAGAGGTGTAATTTGTGCCATTGGAGTGATTTAATCCTGGCCTTTGATTCAAAATGTAATTTTCTATAAAAGGCCAGTGCCTTCTCATTTGTAAGTGGTGAGACTAGGTTAGAAGAGCTGATTAGAAGCCAGAATTGGCTAAGTTAGGAGTTAGATTTTGCAAGATAGTAGTTGTAGGAGAGGAAAGAGACTAGAAATTGTTATGTAATGTTGGAGAAGTTAATGCAATTGGATTGTTGATTTGGCAAGCTTTGTGTTACACTTTGACAGTTTATGGTTTCTTGTTCTTATTTCTCAATGTTAAATGTTAGTTTTCAGTTCTTTTGCAATAATAGTAAAATGTTAATGATGTTGATCAATCTCCATTCCATACTTTTAGCAATTTGTTGGTTGTAATTTGCTGTGTAAAGTTAGTCTGGGCCTTATTTTGTGCTAAGTTTAACTGTGGATGCTTGTTTACATTGTGCTAGTTATTGGGTATGTGGATGAATATTCATAGTCTAAAAATCTTCAGTTTCCTTAGAAGATTGCACCATTTCTGCAGAGTTGTGGGCTTGTCCTTGATCAAGTAGAGATTGGTTTTACTCAAGATCTATCCATTTGCAACATTCATCATTATTGTGATTGATCTTAGGAGTTAGTTTAGAGTTGAATCTCTCTAAAACCCTTATCTCTTTTGTTGTTTATTTTGAATTTGGGTTAGTTTTAGGACTGAAAGCATCACCATATTATTGCATCTGATGAAAGTACACTTCCAACATTGTTCATTTGTAAGGTCCCTTGTGATTACCAACATTTTCACATTATCACTGAGTTATTTATGCATTGTCAAGACCTGGCATTAGAGACCTTGGGGTTATCTCTTGAGGCTTGCTGATAGAGATTTACCTTTCAAGAAAGATAGAATATCATATTTTTTCTGAGTTGTTGTGCAGAAAACACTAGGTTTGTTTAAAAAGAAAAAAAATCTATTTGCTAAAAATTTAAAATTTCAATGTAGTAGTACTTAAATTTCAGGGAAAAAGTAAGAAGTAGGTGTCTGTCTGACCACCCTAACCACAATAAAATGATAATATTTTTTTATAATATTTTATATATAAGTAGAGGACTCATGTCTCAATGTGATGCATATTTTTTTGTAATTTTTTCCAAGTAAATAATAAATTATGATTTTTTTATTACAACTTTTAAAAAATATAAAAACTTGTATGTCTAACCCCCTTAACTTGGTCAAAACTTCATGAAATTCAATTTTTCTTTTTTTAATCCTATAGTATACGAGGAATAGAATGTGACACATGTTTTGGATTCAAAAAATGTGATACTGTTTGAAAGCTATAGATGTTTTTCAATCAGCCTATCAATTAGGACTCTAGTCCAAATTCAAATAGAAAATGAATAATAATTACTTATTAAATTCAAAGTAAAGCATAATTTATATTGGTGGAAAGCTAAGTGTCTCCTTTAAAAACCCTTTTCATTTCATTAATTTTGGGTAAGAAAAAAGTTGCCACCCACCTACCCATCATATTGCCACTTTTTGGCCCATCATGATCCTACACATACCCAGATCTTCAAGGTGAAAGTAATTGAAGTATTTTTGTGTTGGAGATGTTAATTTGGGTATCCATTATGTTGGGACCGACCTTGGTGAATTCAAATTAAAAATTTATTTGTAAATTTGGGCTGACATTGCAAATATGTTTTATTTTCCTAGCCGACTAAGTTGTTGATGAAATCTCATGTAGTGGATATATAAGAGTGATTGATTCATCGGTGCAAAGTGTGCTTCATTTTTTGGGTGTGCTCCTATGTTTGTATGTACGAATATCATTTGATTGTAGAGAAGAGTGTGAAGAAGATCGAGCGAAGTGTGAAGTAGTTTGAGTGAAAAGAGGAGTTTTTTGTGCTTAATTGGAATTGTAATCACACTTCTACAGAAGCTAATTTCTTCAGTTCATACCCTCCAGATTTTAATCCTATTTTGTATTGTTGCACACTGAGCCCCTTCTATAATTGAGCAGTGAGCTCTAGGCAGTGTGCCTGAATTCATGTGCATTCCCCTTGATTGATTTCATTATACTTTTAATAGGGTATAATCTCATGGACTAACATCCACCGTGGTTTTTCCCCTAACAGGGTTTCCATGTAAAAAATCTTGGTGTTCTTTGTCTCTCTGATGTGTTAATTGTTTATGGTTAATTGCTTATTCAACATATCTAAGATTAAGTTAAGTATGAAAATTTTATTATTTTGTGACAACTGACTAACCCTCCCTCTCAGTTTTTTGTCCTTGCTTTTCCAACATAAACACCAGGTCATCCAAAACTAATGAAAAAAAAAATGAACATTGAAGTACATGTTTCCCAAAAAGAAGATAATATGCAAACATAACATGCTTCATCATGCATGATAACACATCTTAGATACCTTCAGATACATCTGCATCATCTACAATAACCTTTAAACCCTAAACACTTCTCAACAATTCATCCATAAAGTAGAGGTACACACAATAATATAGAAACTCATCTTCCAAAGCACTAGAACATGACCATCTTTGCTAGAACACAAAGAAAACCATTGCAAGACATATTCAGGATCCACAAGACCTGAAACAAATCAACGAAGGATTGCAGAGTAGAAACATTTCTGCCAGTCCATAGACAAATAGCTTTGTCAAACTAGTTCACACACCGGTGAACACAACTTTCACTCTCCATCAAACCAAAAGTTACAAACCAAGAGATATCACTAAAATATGCCCATAAAAAACCCTTCAAATCTGCACAAGCATAGGACCAATACAAAAGAAATGTGGAGCACATACCGGAGCACATTTTGAACACATACACAACTCTAACTTCACTCTTTATTAATTTCTCAAAATCACTTGGTAACCCATCATTCAACATATCTTTAACACTATAAAGACAGCTCCACGTACTTACAATATCTCAACTATACATGCACAATATACAACATCCTGTACTATGTTGACATCAATGACAACACCACTAAACTTTCTCATACTCGCAACAATCTCCCCCTTTGTCATTGATGGCAACACATTATATGAAAGACCATTAAAGATTACACTCTCCTTTATTTTCCCAATTAGATGACCTACACAAAATTTTAGGAAAATACCTTCTCTTCTTCTTCTACCATTTTTCACATGACTCTTTCTCCCCCTTTGACATCAATGGAAAATACAAAAAGATCTAATCACTCCCCCTTAGGAGTGCACCCATACAACTCATACTATAACAATGAAACTTTCTACTCCCCCTGGGGAGTAGACCCATTCATCAGTCCAAATAAATGAAGAATCTATGTATCCAATGGACTAATGCACCTCCATGTGCACCTAGTTCAGAGGGCCAATGACCCCCAAATTCTCCTTGAGATACTCAAAGTATCCTTCGAAAGAGCCTTAGTAAATATATCTGGAATTTGATCCTTTGTAGACACATACTCTAGCCTGACTTCATTCCCCAACACCTTTTCTCTCAAGAAATGATATATGATAGATAATTTTTTTTTTATTGAATGCATTACCAAATTCTTTAAAAAATTTATAGCACTTTTATTATCATAGAAGATAGCTATAGGCTCATCACATATCACTCCAATATCCTTCAATGTTTGCTTCATCCACAAAACCTATGTGCAACAAGATGCTACAACAATATATTATGCTTTTGTAGTGGATAGAGAAACTAAATCTTGTTTCTTAATTAACCATGAAACCAATATTCCTAGAAGAAAGAAACCACCTCCATCGGTACTCTTCCGTTCATCCACACAACCAACCCAATTTGCGTTGGTATAAGCACTTAAAGTGAAATTAGTATCCTTAGGATTCCACAAGCCATAATTTGGAGTGCCTTTAAGATATCTAAATATCCTCTTCACAGTTGTAACATGTGCTTCTTTAGGTTCTGCTTGAAATCTAGCAACTAAACAAACTGCATGCATGATGCCCAATCTAGTAGCAGTAAGATACAATATTCCACCAATTATAGATCTATACTTTCTCTAATAAGCTTTAGTAGATTCATCATCTTTACTCAACTTACATCCAATCACAATAGGATTACTAATCGATTTGGAGTCATCCATTCCAAACTTCTTTAACAAATCTTTGACATATTTCAATTATGAAATGAATATCCCCTTATTAGTATGATTTACTTGAAGACCAAGAAAGAAATTGAACTCACCAATCATGGAAATTTCAAATTCTTTTTGCATTTCCTCTACAAATCTCTTACACATACCTTCATTTCCTACAAAGATGATATCATCAACATATACTACCACTATCAACATTCTATTTCCTCCCATCTTGAAATAAATATTATTGTCTATAGAGCCCTTATTAAAATTTTGTTGTGTCAAATATTTGTCCAATCTAGCATACCATGCTCTGTGAGGTTTTTTTGGTCCATATAATTCCTTTTTCATATCCCATTTTTTTGATAACTAAAATCCTTTAGGTTGTTCCATGTACACTTCTTCTAGTTATAAATTCAAAAATGTAGACTTGACATCCATCCGATATACGTTGAAGTCCTTGTGGTAAGAAAATGCAAAAAAATCCTAATAGCTTCCATTCTTGACACTGGGGTAAATGTCTCTTCAAATTCTATTCCTTCAACTTGTGAATATCCCTTGCATACAAGTCTTTCTTTGTTTCTTACAACTTCACCATTCTCATTCAACTTATTACTAAACACCCACTTTGAACCAATTACATTCTTATTCATAGGTCGAGGAACCAATTCCCATGTCTGATTCTTCTCTATTTGCTACAAATATTCTTTCATAGATCTAACCCAACTCTCATCTTCACATGATTCACACATAGACTTAGGTTCTATTTTAGAAAGTAAACACAGGTTTACTTGAGCTACTACTTTACTTATTTTCTTCACACCTTCACTTTTATCTCCAATTATTTGTTCCTCTAGTTGATTCTTTTGTACATATGTAGGAGTCTTAAGAACAATTTTCAGTGCTTCTTATTCTTTAGCCTATTCTTCTTCCTCTTCCTTATTCTCTTTAGGTACTGGTCTTCATATAGGATCATCTAGTTCAACTTCACTTATCTCAATAGGTTTGTGCATATCCTCATCAACCTTCACATTAGCACTCTCAACAATCTTCATCAATCTTTTATTAAAGCATCTATATGCTTTGTTGGTAGTTGAGTATCCAAGGAAAATACCTTCATCACATCTAGCATAAAACTTCCCAATATTCTCATCATCTCTTTTAATGTAACATCTGGTTCCAAACACCTTAAAGTACTTCATAGTAGGAGCCTTACCAATCCATAACTCATAAGGGCTCTTTGTGTTGTTTCCTCTAATTTGAACTCTGTTAAGAACATAAATAGTAGTGTGTATTTCCTCTCTCTAGTACACATTAGGTAAATTTTCTTCTTTCATCATGGTTCTGCAACTTCCTGTATAATTCAGTTCTTTTTCTCAATAACTCTATTCTGTTGAGGAGTTCTAGGAGAAGAAAAATGTCTTTTTGTGCCATGCTCTTCACAAAATTCATTAAAATCACTAGAAGTGAATTCTCCACCTCTATCAGATCTCAAACATTTGATTCTCAGGTTCGCTTCATTCTCTACCCTTTCCTTGAACACTTTAAACCTATCCAAAGCCCGAGTCTTATCTCTAAGAAAAGAAACCCATGTCATTTGAGAATAGTCATCGATAAAGAGCATGAAATACCTATCTCCAATTAGGTTTCCTATCCTAGTAGGACCATTGAGGTCTATATAAATTATTTTCAACATTCTGGTAGTGATTTATCTTTTCCTTTAAAACTTCATCTTGTTTGTTTCCCCAATTGACAACTTTTGCAAATAGTATTAGCAAGCTTTGTGATTTTAGGCAGATATCGGACAAAATCTCTTGAAAAAATCTTGACTAGGTTATCAAAGTTTACATGTCTCATTCTCCTATGCCACTACCAACTTTCATTAACATGAGATATAAGGAACTAACAATCAACACCCTTAAGCTGATAGATGTTTCCATAGGTTCTCCTTCCTGCAAAAAACCATAGTTCTAGACCCTTTTTTTATTTCATAGGTATTATCTTGAAACACATGTTTGAAACCTTTTCTACACATCTTTCTAACACTCAAAATATTATGCATGGAGCCTTTTACATAATATACATCATTAGTGTTGTGTATTCCATCAAAACTAATTGTACCTTTTCCAACAATCTTTTCTCTTGAATCATCACCAAACATGATCAAGCCACCATCATACTTTTCAAGTTTAGTGATGTTACTTTTATCCCCAGTCATGTGATTTGAACATCCATAGTCAATCGCCCAATAGTCTTCATCCGGTCTACAATGAAAGGTAGTAACCAAAGTACCTTCCATCTCATTCTTCTTGTTCTCCAACTCCATTTCTCTTGCACATATTATAAAGTTAGCAAACATAGATTTATTCTCCAGGGCTAAGAACAAGTATTTGGTATCATCACCCTCATAATAAGATTCGTCATCAGAGGTAATAGCTTCTTCTCTAAAATATAATACTTCTTGAACTTCTTATCCTTGATATCTTTATGATCTTTTTTCTTCTTATGTATAGCTCTATTTGGACATCTTGAAGCGTAATGACCAATATTACAACAATTGAAACATTTAAAGGGAAACATACCTTTATAATTACCAATACCTTTCTTCAAATTCCTTGTAAAGTTTTCTTCTGACTCATTTGAACCATCAAAATCTGGATCATCTTCAGTCTTTGTTGCTTTAAATGTTGATTCTATATTCTCCTCTTTCTTTCCAAAATTTCTTATCTCAAATGCAGTCAAGGTACCAAATAGTTATTCTTTAGTAAACTTTTTAGGATCATACACTTCTTCAATAGTTGAAACCTTATCACTATGACTCTCTGGAAGGGTCATCAAGATCTTCTCCATCACATCTTCATCAGTCAGAGTGCCTCCTTGGATTTTTGCATCATTCACTGCAATATCAACTCTCTAGAAATAGCTCACAATATCTTCACTTTCTTCCATTTTCAAATTCTCATATCTTCGCCTTTCTATTAGCTTCTTTGATAATTTCACTCTATCATTTCCTTCATAAATATCTTCCAACTTTTTCCACACTTCATAAGTAGTTCCCAAATAGATAACTTTAGGTCGCTCATTCTTAGATAAAGCATTGTAGATCACATACCTCTCTTTTTCATTATCCTCATAAGCAGGAACTTCATCTGTAGTAGTAGGTCCACTTTCTAGTGCAACATACTTCATCTCAATCGCCTTACAGGTCTTGTAACCAAGAGAGATAATGTAACTATTATCAAATAGATTTGCACCCTACTAAAATTGAAAGTTTAGTAATCTATTGACACATGGAAATGTTCTTGAGTTGTGGGTAACTCATTGCAAGAACAAATCTCCAGAGTGAGCTAGTTCTCTGAATGATAAATATTATTCTAAGTGATTTTCTGGGGAAAAGAGTTAGAAAGATGACTTAAATTAAAATCTATGACTAATAGATGATTCACTAGACTTATGAAAATTCAGACTTAACCACTCAATAGTTTCTCTATCATAGTAACCCTCACAATCTCATTAGCCCATATTTCATCAGTGATTTGCATGAAGACCTAAAAGGACTAAATACAACATGCAACCTGAAACCATGTAATTCTGAACAAAGGTTTGCAATAGCAAGACATATAAGGATTCAAGTTTGAAACACAAAGACATCAGATTGCCATTACAAAACTGAGACAAGAAAAGTGAGAAGGAGAACTCTGCTGCTTTATTAAAACTAAAAGAGTGAACCTACCAAACTGAGTACAAAAAATAAGCTTACAAGCTCGACAATGCTAAGAGAAAGAAATTGTCCTTTGAACTGAAGAAGAAGAAAAAACTAAGTTTTCTTCAAGATATATCCTCTAGAAACCCTAATCCAAGCTCACAAGAAAAACTCAAGGAAAAGGTACCAAACTGTCTCAAAAGTCTACATAAAAGTAGAAAAAACACACTGTTTCCATGTTCATACTGAAAAGCCTCTCAAAATAAACTAAATCTTCTTTTAAAGAAAATAAAGCACCTTATCCATCCAGTAGACAACTCAAATCCAACCCAAGGAAAAATCTCAACCCCAATCTGCTTTATCTTTTCTTTACATAGTTGCAGATCTTATCTATTCTCTCAATTAGATTTACTTTTGCAATTAATATTTTTAAATATTTTACAAAAAAAAATTACCACCTTATTTCTCCAATATAGCAATTTATTTTTCTCACAAAAATCATAAAAATATGAGACTATTTTAACACTGAATATTAATTGATTTCTAGAAAATCAATTAGAAAATAAACCTAAGGCCTAAATAAATATCTCCAAGGCATAACATAGACACTAAAATAAAAGGCCTTAGGTATTTGAACCTTGAAATATAGTATCAAAACCTAAACTAAAAGCTTAGATTTATGAAGTCAAATAAAACGTTCAGAGCTCGACCTAGACCATGCATATATTATCAAATGGCAACATAGAAGGCATTAAACTTCACTTAAAGTAATAGGCTCACTTTTGAATTAGGGAAAGTGGGAAACCCTAATAAAAAAAATGACCGAACCTAAGCTTTGAAACATCATTTTGAGTCTTCATTTTTTTAGAGGAAGCTCTGCAAAATGGCACCACCACCATGAACTAGGGTTTGAGAGCTTAGAACTCCATTTGAGCTTTGCTTCTCTTCTATTTTGATCATGCTCGGCCTTCAAGCTATGGTAAGCTTATTTGTAGTCTTCTCCTTGTTTTCTTGGCTTGTTTGATGAGAACATGGCCTCACAGGTTGTGGCTTTTGATATATCTATCTGATGCTTCTTGTATTTTTGTGTATATTTGTCAATGCCATGCCATTTGGCCACCATACATAAGCTTGACCTGGGAATTTTGGCTCGGCTCTTCAAGGCTCGACTATGGTTTCTTCGACGCCATGAGGGTAGATGAATTCTTTTCTTTTCCTATGCATTTCCCTCCTTGATGAATATGATGAGCTAAAATTCAAAAAGATATGAGAAATTTGTGTTTCTCTAGCTGCGGCTATGCACATTTTCAATAACATTTTTTGTTGTATTTCTATATTTTCTCACTGATAACTCCATTCAGCCACGCCATATGTGAGCTCTTTGGAAGCTCTTTGAGAGCTTGTTGTACCATGAGCATGATTTCCTTGGGTTTATTGAACCTCACTCCATTTCATAATCTCTATCTTCATATTTGTAGAAAACCCTACATGGGTACCTGTAAAAAATGAAGAAGACTTGCAGTTTATAAAAACCCTAGAGTGGGTATCTCTAAAAATTGTATTATCTTCCTTTGAATTCAAAAACCCCAAAATGGGCATTCTAAAGAATGAACAAGAATTTGTATATTTAATTATTTATGCAAAATTGGACTCGACCCAACATGCTTTTGGTTTTCTCAATTTCCACTATATGGGTACTTTCTGTTTTGAAGAAAACCTGGCTACTTTGTGATTCTCTTATGGAACTCGCTCAACCCACTATGGCATTTGTTACATTCAGAAATTCATCAATTTTTATCATATGGGTATTCAAAATTTTGAAGAAGTCTTTGTTTATTCTTATATTTTTTGTTATATTTAAGCTCCACCATGAGAGCACTATGTAGATCTCACTTTCTGACAAAACTCCACCTGAGTGTATAACATTCTGAAGAACACATATTCCTTTTCCTTACTATTGAAAACCCTAATATGGGTAACCCTTGACTGAAACAAAAACCCTTATCTTACTGCTTTGTTAAAAATACTCAAGAGGGTAAACTGCATTTGGCGAAAATATGTATAATTGACTTGAAACCCCAATGTGGGTATGCTTAAGAAAATAAGCAAGAATTTGTATTATCGTTTATTCAATGCTGGGCTCAACTCACCATAGCATTCAGTAGCAGCCTTTTGAGATACCACACTTATGGGAATTCCTGTACAAACCTCTTTTAAATTATGGCTACTCCTTTTTGATTATATAGTAACTCAACTTTGCAGACTTCAATTTACATGTCTTGATCTTTACATTATTTTATATTATTCCAGCTTACGTCTGTAAAGCTTCTTCATGTTTTGTCATTCTCAACCTATTCTGGAAATAATTTTTCCACATTGCAACTCTTCCTTGAAAATAAACTTGATTGAGAGAACAATTAAATAGCAGATTGTACTTGATTGTTCTCTTTCAGAAAAGTGATGCATAACTCCTACTTAAAGCAACATTTTACACTTTCAGCCATAATGAAACTAGTTGCTTCATTGAAACATTCACCTTCCTTTATCAAGTATAGCAGTCATTGAATTGACCTTGTCAACTTATCCTGATGAAAATTGAAACTCCTTCACATGTCTCCATGCCTGGCTACCCTTTGAAAGTATGCCCTTCTATCTGGCACTCTTCATGCATTTTTATGCTCCATTATTTAAAATTGCTTTATGCCTTGCTCTCTAATGAAAATATGTAGCATTTCTCTTTGTTGAGGCATTATGTATGCTTGTTCACTATCACTGTCATGAGCATGAATGTTGTTGATCTTTGCATGATATTATGAACATGATGAACAAATAATACTGTAGCAAAAGAACATAAACCATACAACAATGTTTGAGATGAATGTATTCAGTTAAATTGATTGAGCAGATTAAACCCGCTATTCACCCATAGCTTTCATAAAGAATTTACATGATTGTTATGAATGCACAGTTGGTTTAATGGCTTGATGGATGAACTCTGCTTTACTCTTTTAGTTTCATATTCTTTCTTGATGAATATGATGATTGCAATGTCTATCTCAGCCCACTTGTAATGGATAAGGGGCAGCATGCCAAGCTCTACCTTTGTGGGAGCCCATTTTCCTCCACATGCTTGGTCTTCAAATAATAATCGGCTTCATGATTTTCCCTATACCTATACAAAGAAGCAAATGATGTTAGCATAAAAAAAAATATATGATCATGTTGATGTATCTCTTTCAACTCATGTTTCTACACTTTTCTTTAGTTGGTTCTATGCATGCAAGGATTTCAATACATCTCTGTTAGCATGGCATGTAGTACAGTTCATATCTCAAGCTCTTAATTGACACCCTTCTTAATCTTTTGCAGGCACATTCAGGAGTAGAAGCAAGATGGAGCAAGCTATGAAGCATCAACTGATGTTTGACTCAGGAAATGACGGATATGTCCCATGTTACTTGTCATTTCTCTTTTAGTTGTATATTTCCTTTCTTGTATGAATGAAACAGCCAAAACCACGACTTGTGTGGATATTTAATTTCATTCTTCCACTTTTCATTTTGAAAGGAAAATGCAATTTTGTACTATCATTTGAATTCTTGCAATCAAATGAAATTCTGTAAATATGAATTAATTCATGAAATAAATGAAAGCATTTGAAATGCTTTGTTGTTTATATGCTCAATCCTGTTTTTCATTTGATTATGAAACACTGAAAATCCATCTCTTGAAACTCTATTTCCTCACTACAATGCATAACTGTCATTTGCATAACTGATAATTAAGATGCAATCAGTACTTAGCATGTGTAGAAATAATTGTATTTTCCACTTTCAAATATAACAGTATTAATCCAGCTCCACCAATTGAGCTATAGCGAAAAATTGGTAATAGTAACCTCTCATATGTGCTTTCCAGTCATTGAAGTCAAATCCATCAAACATAGGGATCACCAATTTGTGTTCCATTTGATCTACTTCACGTGGTTAATCTCTTCACCAATGAACCAAAGCTCTAATACCAATTGTTGAAAGGCACAAGACAATTGAGAGGGGGGGTGAATCAGTTGTCACCAAACGTCAATTCAAATCTCAAACAATTATCAATTTCTTATCCAATTAGTTTTTTATTAAGTATGAACATAAAATACATATAAAAAAAGCAATATCAACACAAGAAACACCAGATTTACATGGAAAACCCAATGAGGGAAAAACCATGATGAGGATTAACTCACAATATAAAGTAATAGAAAAACCGAATACAAGAGGCTCACTGCCAAGGGCTCACTACCTAGATACAAAGGCTTACTACCTATAGAAAGGGCTCACTATCCAATAGGGAGGCTCACTACCTACAAAAAAAAAATATTATATTAAAGATCCGCCACAACAGGTTACACACATTCACAACCTTGATCAAAAGAATTGTAGACACTGTTAGCTCACTGCTTTCAGGAATCTAACACATTAAAGTACTGCTACCTCAATTCACTTTTTCACAACTCTTCTTTTCTTCTTGATTCAACACACACTTATTCACAACATCTTGACTTGCATTTATACCCTCTTCAACCTTAGAAACATTCTCCAAGGTTGGCTACACACACTTCATTTCATAAATTCAAAATAGGTTAGCAACTCAACATTCTTGCGGTGGAAAAGAATGAGAGTGGACCACACCAATACTTAACCAAGACCCAAAACAATGTCTCAGATCAATCACACACTTCCTCAATTAATTTTTAATCCTTTGTATGAAGTGTAAACACTAGGTTAGCCAAACCTAATGAAAACACAAATGAAAATTTAAGTACACACTTCCCAATAATAAGATAATACATGAATGAAATACCACACTTCATGATGTATGAGAAAACATCTCAAATACCTTTAGATACATCTGCATCATTGAAAATGACCTTAAAACCTTGAACACTCTTCACTAGTCCATCCAAACAGTACAGATACACAAAATAATATAGAAACTCATCTTGGAGAGCACCATACCACAAACATCTTTTCCAAAACACAAAGATCACCATTGCAAGACATATTCTAGATCCACAAGACCTGAAACAAATCAGTAGAGGATTGTGGAGCAGAAACATTTCTCCTAGTCCATAGACAAACAAATTTTTCATCAAACTAGTTCACACACTGGTGAACACAATTTTCACTCTCCATGAAACCAAAAGCTACAAACCAGAAGATGTCAATAAAACATGACCATAAACAACCCTTCAGATTTGCAGAAGCATAAGATCAATACAGAAGAAACACAAAGAACATACCGAAGCACATTCTAAACAAATACATAACTCTAACTTCACTCCTTATTAATTTTCTCAAAATCACTTGGTAACCCATCATATCAGCATATCTGGATATGTGTAGGGTCATCATGGAAAAAACAGGCCCTTAAGTGGTGAAAAATTCAAAAAAATCAAAGTTAGGCAACTTGACATAAAAATTTAAATAAGTTATCTATATTATTTTTAAAATATGTAAGAATAGAATCTATAGAAAATTGAATGTAGTTTCTAAACTACTAGGTTTATTTATTTTTAAAAATCTATTTGGTGAAAATTTTTTTCAATGAGTGCTTAAATTTCAAGAAAAAATAAGTAGGTGTCTTTCTGACCACCCTAACAACAATAAAATGATAATATTTTTTTATAAGATTTTAGATATAAGTAGAGGAATCATGTCTTGATGTGATGCTTATTTTTTTGTAATTTTTTTCCAAGTAAATAATTAATTATGCTTTTTTTATTACAACTTTTAAAAAATATAAAAACTTGTATATCTGACCATCTTAACTTGGTCAAAATTTTATGAAATTCATTTTTTTTTTTAATCTTATAGTATGTGAAGCATAGAATGTGACGCATGTTTCAGATTCAAAAAAATGTGATACCATTTGAAAGCTATAGATGTTTTTCGATTAGCCTATCAATTGGGACTTTAGTCGTAATTCAAATAGAAAATAAATAATAATTATTTATTAAATTCAAAGTAAATTATAATTTATATTGGTGGAAAGTTGAAAATTTCCTTTAAAAACCCTTTTCGTTTTATCAATTTTGGGTAAGAATTTTTTTGTCAACCACATACCCATCATATTGCCACTTTTTGGCCCATCATGATCTTGCACATACCCATTTGCAACATTATAAAGATAGCTTCATGTACTCACAACATCTTAACAACATCTTAACTATACATGCATAATCTACAGCATCATGTACTGTGTTGACATCAATGACAACATTAATGACAACACCACCAAACTTGCTCATATTTGCAAAAAATTGACCAAGGCAAACCCCCCATTAGAAATCAAATTATATTCTATTTTGTAGGTGTTTTCGTAGAGCCAGATCCAAGTTTCAATATGTGAATAAGGTGCAGGTATTGGAGTACAAATCTATGGTTTTGATTTTCAGAAAAGTGGAAAATGATTGATTTCCATTAGTGGTGAATAAGTTCCACTAGGGGTGTTTGTCAGATCAGTTTACAGATTCCAGTACCCTTTTCCATAAAATAGCTTTCTGCACAAAAATCCTAATCTAGGACTGATTCACCTAGGTTGGCGAATGAGTCCTAGTTGGTCAAAAATTTAGCATTTCTAGATTTTTAGAGTTACTTTCAGTTATTCTAAGATTTCCAGGTACACATTATTTACTATTAAATTTTCTTGTTCTGATCTGATTGCATTTTCAAAGTATTTTATAAGTCATTTAGGTCATTTTACATATCACGGCATGTTTTCAAACATCTTGCATTTTCTAAGTTTTGCATTAATAGTTAATTCCTTTTATCAATTTCCTAGCTTGAGGACAATCCCCTTTGATAGATTTCAATCTCCTTTGCATTATAATCTCAAGGGTTTGTTCTTAAGTGTCAGCATTGTGAAATCAAATATCTCTTCCTTTATTCCCCTTTTAGTGTGGATAAAGGAAGTTGAGCATTCCATTTCCATTGTCAAATACGCTTCCCTTGGGAGATACAATTGATATACCAATGGACATAGATGATAAAGAAAAAGTCATTAAAATAGGGAAGTTCCTTGATGATGAAGAACAAGAGGATACTACAAACTTGATCCATGAATTTCTTGAACTTTTTACAGCTTGTAAATATTTAGACATGCCAGGAATAGATCCAAAGATAGTAACACATAACATCATCCTTGTTTAAAATTCTAAGCCTGTTTGAAAAAAGATACAAAAGATGAATCCTAAAGTAGCCTTTCTTGTTAAAGGAGAACTTGAAAAACTCCTTGACATAGCTTTCATTCAATCTATTGATTATTCTCCTTGGATCTCAAACATTGTCACAGTTGGAAAACCTGACAAGCATATTAGGATGTGTAAGGATATTCGTGACTTGAATAAAGTCTCTTTAAAAGATGATTTTCCCATTCCTAATATCGACATGATAGTGGATTCAACTACGCGACATGCTTTGTTGTCATTTATGGATGGATTTTCTGACTATAATCAAATCTTCCTCAACCCGCAAGATCATTATAAGACAACATTTACAACCATTTAGGGGACATTTTGTTGGGTTATGATGCCTTTTGGATTAAAGAATGCAGGCACAACCTATCAACAAACCATGACATTGATATTTCACGATTCTATACATAAAACCTTATAGATTATGCTGATGAAATCTTAGCTAAATCAATAACAAGACAAGATCGTGAATGTCCTTCTCAAGATCTTTGAATGGATGTGAAAATACAACATGCAACTAAATCCAAAAAAGTGTGTCTTTGGAGTAGATAGTGGAAATTTTTTAGGGTTTATCATATCTCACAGAGGCATCGAGGTTGACACAAATAACATTGATGCTATAATCAACATGCCACCTCCTAGAAACATTTCTCAATTGCGTATGTTGCAAGGAAGAATTCAAGCCATTTGTTTCTTTGTGGCATCCTTAACCAATTGAACATTACCTTTCACACATATCCTCAAAAAGGATGTGCATTTTGAATGGAATGAGGATTGTAAATAGGCCTTTGAGAGTTTAAAGGAATACCTTGTGACTCCACTCATTCTACAATTCACTATGCCAAGAAAACCATTCATCCTTTATATAGTTGCATTAGCCCATGCTCTTGTAGCATTGTTGGCTCAACAAAACAAAAGTGGTGAAGAACATCTTGTTTATTACATTAGTTGAACTCTAATAGATTATGAAAAGTGATAGAAACCAATCAAAAAACAATGTTTGGTCCTTGTATTAGCTACTAGAAAATTACAACATTGTTTACTAAATGCTGAAATACAAGTGGTGACAAAATTTGAACCTTTCAAACATCTATTTAATAAAATAGATCTTTTAGGATGCCTAGCTAAGTGGGTGATGTTGTTGATTAAATTTGACCTTAAGTTTGTTTCACAAAAAGAAATTAAAGGCCAAGCCTTAACTAACCACTTAGCTAAGACTCCTTCCCCTTTGGCATTACCTAGCATGCCCTCTTTCCCCAATGATAATGTGTTGGCAATTGAACCTAATACATGGGAGTTATATTTTGATTGATCTAAGTGTAGAATTGGCTCTGGTACTAGGGTTATACTAATCCCACCCACAGAAAAGCCTATTCCCTTGTCATATCGGTTAAACTTCTTATGTAAAAATAATACTGTTGAGTATGAAGTTGTACTAGCAGGATTACATGCTGCTATGATCTTAGGTGTAAAAGACATTAAAATATTTGGTGATTCACAATTAGTAATCAAAAAAATAAATGGAACATATCAATCAAAATATGAAAAAATATCAAAATACAAGGATCTTACAATGCACTTGTTAGAGAAGTTTGAGTCATTTACTATTGATAACATCCCACAAAAGGATAATCAACATGTAGATGCAATGGCAAGTACAACTTCTCTTATATCACCTCAAGATCCTTCAAAATATTTCACATTTATAGTTCATCCCATCGTTAAACCTTCAATCGATGATAAATTAGGGTAGAAGTGTCGTATGAGTCCCATTAGGCTATGCTTAAGACACAATTTTCAAGAAAGGCTTAGATTCATGTGAAATCTAGATCGGGGTCTTGAAACTTAGGTGAGACCCATACAACCACGGTGTTGTATGAGTCCCAAATCACTAAATTTGGGCCATATAATCCAAAAGCACTTGAATTATGATTGGATGTCTGTTTATGTTTGGATTATCATTGAAAAGATGCATTAATTAAGGCTTGTGGATACAAATAAGACCAAATAAGGTACAAAGAATCCCAATTAATAATGAAAACTCTAGATTAGTGTGGAAGTTTTAGGATACACTTTACAACACTTTAAGTAAGGCTCAAATAAGTCCATTTAGTTTAAAAGGGCCCAAGGCCTAATGTGAATGTGTTAAACACATTACAACTCTAAATCAAGGAAACATTAAGTTCAATTTAATAGGGAGGGACCAAACAAATACAAAAATGTAGAGGGATAATTTTTTCTTTTCCAAATTTAGCCCTCACTTTAGTGAGAGGAGGAACTTAATTCAAACTCATAGTAAAGTAGAAAAAACTTGCATCAAGAGGGGTCCAAGTGTACCAATGCTACTAAGATAGGACAACAATGACCAATAGGGATGATCAAGCCCCCAAGATCAAAATCCTATGATAAACCAACATAGGCACAAAGGAACAAACATTAAAATGATATAAGGAGAAACAACAAGGCACAAGAATACACTACCAAAGACAAAGATAAAAGAAAAAAAAACAAAAGGGGCTAGATCAAGCTTTGACTACTTATTTCACATGTTGTGGATCAGATCTCAATTTATTCAATGGAACTTTAGGCTATCTGCTGGATGAGTATCCAAAAAGGTGAGACACATACACACACATCCATTATGTGCTCACATAGACAAGCAAGTGGCTATGGGAAAGTCATGCCTAAGTTTAGATTCTCGTTCAACCAAACCAAAGCTATACATCCTAATAACTTTGATAAGGTGCCAAACAACAATGAACTTCAAGCTTCATGAGGCAAGAAAAGCTTTGTATGCTTGGAATTCATGAAAAAACAAGATGGCACCATAGGAAAACAAAGTGTGTTATGCTAGGTGGCCATATAACCAAAATTGTAAATGCAAAATTAGTGTACATAAGGAACATTTAAAGGTATTTTGCTTAGTTCATGTAAGGTATCTTATTAGGGAACATCATGGTTAGTGTCTCCAAGAGAGGACAAGTCAAATAAATATCACACTCTCAAAGGATATCGAACCCAAGGACACCACAAAGAAAAGGATGCATCACATGAAGAAAGGAAATCACACATTGAAACATGAGTACCAATGTATACCCCCACTTTAAAGTAGTTGCTAACACCATTAGTGTGAGAAATTTCTTTAAAGTAGAAGAAAAAATGAGAGCTTACTCAAAAATCCCTATGCCAAGTCGTATGTTTCCAATAAGCTACGTCATAAAAATGGAAGGGGTTTCCCCCAAAATATATAATTTAGTATGTCACATGCGATCTGTTAGTGCCTATTTTGGTTATCTCTCATTTTCTAGTTGTTTGCCTTTGATTTTCCTAACAAATCTTTAGCTTGGGAATTTTCTATCATTTTGGCATGTGGGGTAAATGGGCTCCCACTAGGGTTGAGCTCAGCATGCTAAGTGTTCATGTCTCAGATGGCTAGATCTTTCTTTTCTTCCTTGCATTGTGTTTTTCTTTGCCTGGCAGAGGTGGAACCAAAATGGAATCAGAATCAGGATATTGCCTTTGGTTTCTTTTTCGAGTTCCATTCCGGCCTCGGCTCCGCCTCTTCGCTTTTGTTTTTTTTTGTTTCCTTTGGCGGTGCAGGATCAAAGTGGAAACTAGTTTTGGAACCTTTCTCATGCTTATGGTTTTAGGTTTTGCTCCGACCCCGGCTCCACTTGCTTTGTTTTCCTTTTGCTTTTGGCGGGGGCAGAACCAGGTCGGGGGTTTGTCTTGGAACTTTTTGCGAGGTTCCTGATTCCATTTTGCCTCTGACTCCATGGCTTCTTTGTTCTCCTTTTTTCCTGTCTCTGACTCCATGTCTTTCCTATCTCGTGCTCTGACTTGGTCTGGTTCTCGTTCCATTGGTCTTTTTATTCATTGACATGCCTGGCCGGTGCACTTGCCACTTGGTCATTTTTATGCCCCATTCTTCATTCATCACCGGCCCCTGGTTACTACTTTCACTGGCCCCGCATTTCCTTTGCTATGACTTTTGGTCCTTGGTCTAACCTCTTGGCGACCCTGGCTTGTCTCCCCAAAGTTTTTATCATCCTATGTTGGTTATATCGAGGAGATGTCTCCCCAACCCTTTCTTGTCTTGCTAACTTTGACGGCCCCTTTGATGTTTGGTATGACCTCCCTTCAGCTGCAGTGACTTCGCCATGATGTTTGGCCAACCTGGCTAGCTCTCCCTGACTTTGTGATGCTCTTGGTATGACCTTTCGGTTTCATTGTGATCTCTGGGCGACTTCGTGATATCTCTCTGAGATCTTTTGTTTGGTGGTCCCCGCTTGATGTGTCAGGGAGATGTCTTCTTGACACCACTTTCTCTTGCCGATGGTGCTTCTCGTTGAGGTGTCAACATGATCTCCTGCCGATTGTGCCTTCTCTCGCCGATGTGGCACTATTATTGCTGTGATGTTTGGCCGAATGCACCTGGTCTTGCCGAATGGTATGTTTGATCGATGAAACATTGGGTTCTCGGTGTGTTGTCTTCCTGACTCCACATTGTCACACTGACTGGTTTTCTAGAAGCTGTGGCTAACATGGATTGAACTAGGGATGCATTTATTGTGGTTGGTCACTTGGCCTGTGGCTAAAGAATGGCGATGAAGATTTCATAGGATCGGCATGATGACCTCGATTTGGTCCTAAGCCTCGATTGTTGGTGTTGGTTGGTGCGGCAGAAATAGAATTAATTGCAAAAATAGGGCAATAGTTTTTCCAATGGTGGATAGGTGGTTGATATGGATGGATTCTGCATTTGTGGCCTCTGGATTTGTGATGATTGCACCAGCGGATTTCCTAGATGGCATGGTCTATGTACCTTCTTGGTTTGAATTCCATGGCGGCCCATCCTTGTACCTGCTTCTTCTGACTTGATCGGATCTGCATCAAGATTTCCCTGGGATCACTTGGCACAAAGCATTTAATGATATCTAGTGAAGCTGGTGATGCTGGTGACATGGCCTGCAAGCTGTGCTGACTAGTCATTTTGTCTAATGACATGTAATCTCATATGGCTGGTTGCTTGTTGCTTCTCCTATTCCTATAAAGGAGAATTTCATGGCTAGATGTAGGGGTTTCAAACTTTGGTGTTCAGTTCCACATTTTTCTGAGTTCTGGGATTGGTCTGAGATAGGCTAGGGTTTAGTCTTGAGTCAATATTGAGTCTATAAGCTATAAAGTCTAAATTTCTCTATAAATTCAATCAGTTTGTACAAGGAACACATGAATATGCTTGTCTCTCATGCATATGCCATCAGATTGTCTCCATGCTTGTATGCTTTGATCATTTGAATGAATGCATAAGGTGCCTTTGTTTGTCTTCTCATATTTCATGAAATTGTGTCGTTGTTGATAGGTCTGCTTCAAGCGAGCAGTTACAACCCTTTGAGCAAGTGATAGTGATTGTTTGTATGCAAGTTGGATTTGGTAAGAAGAGTCTAACTGGTAACAAGAGCTGGATTATCGATGTAAGGCACTGATAGTTGATGCAAGGCATCAACAAAACAAGATACACTAATTGAGCTTTGTTTGCATACGAATTCCATCTTTTGTGTGTGACTCCATGACCCTGGATTAGGCACTGATCTATGTTGCAACCTAGTTCCTCTCAGAAATCTTTTAATCTATAAATCATTGAATATCTTTTGTTTAGTTTGTGTCCTACCTCCTAGTTGCTTCAAGGTTGAGCTACTGAGAATCTAGCCCCATTTGAGGTCCTTAATGCTTGACATTGGGAGTTATCTGCTATAAAAGGCAATGTTTGGTCTTCTTTAAGGAATTGTGTGGGTATACCCGCCCTGGTTCTACACAGCCTAAAGTGCAGAAGATCTTAGTCTTTGATTGAATCTTGTCAATTGGTCCAGGTCCTCTGAGCTGCCCTTGATTGGAGTTGGCTACTCCATAGGTAGAATAGGAGACCAACCTGGTTTACAAGAAAAAGAACCAACAGATTGGCGAGTCTACTTGGGAGCAAACTGAATTTGGCCTTATGAGTCATATTGTGTGCAATAGAGTCATATCTTTGTATGCCATGTTGGTTATGTTCAAGTTTTGAAGAATCTCAAGCCTAGAGAAAGTTTTGTTGCAGTTAGCCTGAAATATTTGTGGTGCTCTATTGGTGGAACGAGCTTAGAGAAGGACTTATATGTAAGTGAACTTAATATCATTTGAAGTTCTGTCATGTGCAAAGAGGTGGCAACTCTGTCAAGGTGAACCTGCTGAATATTTGAAGAAAGTTCCAGAGCTGTAATGTTTCCAGGTATTCTTCATGCTTTTAAACATTGAAAAGACTTTAGTTTCCTTATTTGGTGAGATCAAGCACTGTCATCAAGGGATATTTGAATATTTCAACTGGATAGTGTAGAGGGATAGGTTTCATTTTCAAAATGCATTATTGTTTGGATGCTCCCTCTACGAGCTATGATACCATGCTTAAGGCACAGTCCTGTCTTCATAAAAGGGTGTATGATAATGAAAGATACAACCCTTTAGATTTTGATAGAATCCAGGGTTACCCACATTTTGTCCCTTGGGGAATTAATACACATTTACCCAAGTTTAGAGGTGATATTGAAGATTCAGCATCGATACATATGCAATTTTTCATTGATTTCATGGAAGACTGTCAAATTGAAAAAGAGGATGTGGTCATGAAGTTTTTTGTAAGAACTTTAGAAGGTGTGGCTGATGATTGGTTCACTTGCTTACCAGTGCACTCCATTGGTTCATGGTATCAGCTCAAGATTTTGTTCCTTGATACCTTTGATGATGCTTCATCAGATGATGAAGAAGTTGTGTTTGAACAACTTGCAGAAGTGGTGCTCCAAGCTAGAGATCAGAGTTTGAGTCTCCCAAGCCAAAAACCCGAAGAGGAACATTAGTTGTACTGGCTCTTTGAAGAAGGGAGGTGTAATCGGCAATGTGATGAGACAGTTAAGCAGTTCAAGTGCACAAATGAGTGCAGTCTTGACACAAGTCTTCATGAGAAGACAAATGAAGTTGCTAATGTAGGGAGTACCCTAGAGGATATCAGGTTTGACTGTGAGGATGTGGAGGTCCACCCTCATGAAGGTAATCTTTTTGTAGATACCTTGGGATATCCTAATTTTCTACTTGGTATTGCATCCAGTTCTGGTGGAGGTCAAGAAGAGGAAGAAGTGGTTGAGAGGGTAGGACAGAAAATTGGCCTACTAAGTTGTGAACAAATATCAAATTTGTTAGCCATCGAATATCAAAGATATGCACACAACAACTCTAGGTTGTTGTGGGAAACTCATATCAACCTTGACACTGAAGGGGACCTACAGGATACAGGGTATGATGCAAGTGAGTCTGATGCCTCTTCTAATGGTGATCTTACAGATCATGATGACACTGATTTCAGTCAGAGATTAGATTGCACCTCTAGACCAGAGTTGCTTGATTTTCCTAACAAATCTTTAGCTTGGGAATTTTCTATCATTTTGGCACGTGGGGTAAATGGGCTCCCACCAGGGTTGAGCTCAGCATGCTAAGTGTTCATGTCCTGGATGGATAGATCTTTCTTTTCTTCCTTGCCTTTTGTTTTTCTTTGCCTGGCAGAGGTGGAACTAGAATGGAATTAAAATTAGGATATTGCCTTTGGTTTCTTTTTTCGAGTTCCATTCTGGCCCCAGCTCCGCCTCTTTGCTTGTCTTTTGTTTTTTTTCCTCTGGCAAGTGTGGGATCATAGTGGAAACCAGTTTTGGAAGCTTTCTCATGCTTATGGTTTTGGGTTTTGCTCTGACCTCGGCTTCGCTCGCTTTGTTTTCCTTTTGCTTTTGGTGGGGGCAGAACCGGGTCAGGGGTTTATCTTGGAAATTTTTGTGAGGTTCCTGATTCCATTTTGCCTTTCACTCCATGACTTCTTTGTTCTCCTTTTGTCCCGTCTCCGACTCCATGTCTTTCCTATCTCCAACTCTGACTTGGTCTGTTCCCATTCCGCTGGTCTTTTTATTCATTGACCTAACTGGCCGGTGCACTTGCCACTTGTGTCATTTTTACGCCCCATTCTTCATTCATCACCAGCCCCTGGTTACCACTTTCACCAGCCCCGCATTGCCTTTGTTGTGACTTTTGGTCCTCGAGCTAACCTCTTGGTGACCTCGACTTGTCTCCTCGAAGTCTATGTCGGCCTATGTTGTTTATGTCAAGGAGATGTCTCCCTGACCCTTGCTTGTCTTGCTGACTTTGATGGCCCCTTTGATGTTTGGTGTGACCTCCCTTCAACTGCGATGACTTCGCCATGATGTCTGGCCAACCTAGCCAGCTCTCCCCGACTTTGTGATGCTCTCGGTATGACCTTTCAGTTTCATTGTGATCTCTGGGCGACTTCATGATCTCTCTCCGAGATCTTTTTTTTGGTGGTCCCCACTCGATGTGTCTGAGAGATGTCTTCCCGACACCACTTTCTCTTGCCAATGGTGCTTCTTGTTGAGGTGTCGACATGATCTCCTGCCAATTGTGCCTTCTCTCACCGATGTGGCATTGTTGTCACTGTGATGTTTGGCCGAATGCACCCATTCTTGTCAAATGGTATGTTTGCTCGATGAAACATTGGGTTCTCAGTGTGTTGTCTTCTTGACTCTGCGGTGTCATGCCAACTAGTTTGCTGGAAGTTGTGGCCAACATGGATTGAACCAAGGATGCATTTATTGTGGTTGGTCACTTGGCCCGTGGCTCAAGAATGGCGATGAAGATTTCATAGGATCGGCATGATGACCTCGATTTGGTCCTAAGCCTCGATTGTTGGTGTTGGTTGGTGCAATAGAGATCGAATTAATTGAAAAACTAGGGCAATGGGTTTTCTAATGGTGGATAGGTTGTTGAGATGGCTAGATTCTGCATTTGTGGCCTCTGGATTCGTGATGATCGCACCTACAGATTTCTTAGATGGCATGGTTTGTGTACCTTCCTAGTTTGACTACCATGGCCGCCCATCCCTGTACCTACTTCTTCTGACTTGATTGGATCTACATCGAGATTTCCCTGGGATCACCTGGCACAAAGCATTTAATGATATTCGAAGAAGCTGGTGATGCTGGTGACATGGCCTGCGAGCTGTGCTGACTAGTCATTTTGTCTGATGACATGTAATCTCATCTGGCCAGTTGCTTGTTGCTTCTCCTATTCCTATAAAGGAGAATTTCATGGTCAGATGTAGGGGTTTTGAACTTTGGTGTTCAGTTCCACATTTTTCTGAGTTCTGGGATTGGTCTGAGATAGGCTAGGGTTTAGTCTTGAGTCAATATTGAGTCTGTAAGCTGTAAAGTCCGAATTTCTCTATAAATGCAATCATTTTGTACAAGGAACACATGAAGATGCTTGTCTCTCATGCATATGCCATCAGATTGTCTCCATGCTTGTATGCTTTGATCATTTGAATGAATGCATAAGGTGCCTTTGTTCATCTTCTCATATTTCATGAGACTGTGTCAATTGTTGATAGGTCTACTTCAAGGGAGTAGTTAAAACCCTTTGAGCAGGTGATAGTGATTGTTTGTATGCAAGCTGGATTTGGTAAGAAGAGTCTGACTGGTAACAAGAGCTAGATTATCAGTGTAAGGCACTGATAGTTGATGCAAGGCATCAACAAAACAAGATCCACTGATTGAGCTCTATTTGTAGATGAATTCCATCTTTTGTGTGTGACTCCATGACCGTGGATTAGGCATTGATCTGTCTTGCGGCCTAGTTCCACTAAGAAACCTTTTAATCTACAAATCATTGAATATCTTTTGTTTAGTTTTTGTCCTACCTCCTAGTTGCTTCAAGGTTGAGCTACTGAGAATTTAGCCCCATTTGAGGTCCTCAACGCTTGACATCGGGAGTTATCTACTATAAAAGGCAATGTCTGGTCTTCTTTAAGGAATTGTGTGGGTATACCTACCCTAGTTCTGCAGAGCCTAAAGTGTAGAAGATCTCAGTCTTTGACTGAATCTTGTCAGTTGGTCCAGGTCCTCCAAGCTGCTCTTGATTGGAGTTGGCTACTCCATAGGTAGAATAGGAGACCAACTTGGTTTACAAGAAAAAGAAACAACACGATCCAACTTAAGACATGTCTTTGACATACCAAGCTTACTCTTATATATACATGAAAGGTAGACAACTAGCCAAAAATTGCAATGGCAAGTGACATATGAGGACAAGGCTACTTAACCCCTTTCCTCCACTTAGTGCAGGAGAAGGATGAGCTGAGATGATTGATGAGAAACATGCTAGAGTGAAAATTAGTATCGATTAGATAGATTAGGTGCCCCAACATAAGGAAGAACACCACAATCCTTAAGGTGTTGAATTTTATTACTCAAATCCTTACATTCATTAGTAGAATGACCATGAAATCGATGATATACACAAGATGAATTCTTTTAGTAAAATTTCTTTCATGTTCTTGGAGGGAGAGATATCAAACAATCTTGGAGGAGTCTTGACAAGATACTCTCTTGATCAATAGAAAAAGATGTTCCTTTATTTGCATAAGATGTCATACACACACTAAATAATAAGGCCTTAGATAAAAATGGACATAGAGGTGGTAAAACTAGATCTTTCTTGAAAGAGTATGGTATATCAGTTTGCTTCATGTGTTCATTGTATCCATATTTAGGAGGGATTTTTTCATCAAGACTATAACAATCTTTCAATTCAGATGAAGGGGGTGGTTTATGCTTCTGAGAAGGATTGGCTTCTTCATGATAAAACAAATCCTTTTTAGGTTTCTTAATGTTATGCATCATCCTATCATGAGGGATGTGAGTTAAATAGCCCCCATCACCACCATGGGGTAATGTTGTTGATGTAGAGCCAAGTTGAGAAAATGAAACACAAGGTTGTTTTGGTTTAGATTTTTAGATTTTATATTCTCCTATAAAGGAGGGTGTAAAATCTAATGAACCCCAATCATCAATGGAACTTGTGTCTAAAAATGAATCGTTTGTATATGACTCCTTGGACTTTGAGGGTGAAATTTTGGATTCTTTGTTGAAACGAGGTGTAAAATATAATAATCCCTAATTATCACTAAAGAGTTTCATTGTAGGTGGAAGAAAATTAGGATTAGCATTAACTCGTATAGGTTCAACTTTTTATTTTGGAACGAAAGTATTAGGGGATTTGGGAGTGTTGTGATCATATGATTTATAGCTTTTTTCATCTACTTCAACCATGCATATCTTTTTGTTGTATTCAAATTTCATCACACAGTGAAGAGTAGATGGGAATCCTTTCATAGCATGAATCCATGGTCTCCCTAGGAGAAGATTATATGAAAGAGATTCTAGCATGATATGGATATGGGTAGGCAACACTATAGGTCCGACTTCATTAGGTAATGTGATCATTCGTAATGGTTGTCTATTAGCATTGTCAAAGCCATAAATATTAACATCATTAAGTTGAATAAGCCTCTTGTCCACACCAATTTTATCTAAGACGTCAATGCCACAAACATTAAGACTTGTTCCATTGTCTATGAGAGTGCGTCTAACTACAATTTCATTAATGATCATTGTTGACACCAAATTTTGATGAGGTAACAGTGTCTTATGGGAAACTCAATTTATGGGGAACCTTTTGCACTAAACTAAGTGACCTCCAGATTTTTAGAGAAGCCGACTTCTTCTACAATGGGGGGTTGAAAGGGAAAAGGAAACAAATATAATAATATAAAGTCTAACCTAAGGTGATGCATCAAGACCTAATGATAGGCATGATAAATCATAGATATAAGGGATGAATGGTGTTGTAGTGTTCCAAAACATCAGAAACTTAAGATTTTAGCATAGACAATCCATTCATTGACATAAAATAATATTGCACACATTCCTACTACCAAGAAGAGTCATTAGACATGGTCTAGGTCAGAAAAATTGCATTCAACATATATAGAAGTTCTTAAATGAAATGTACAGACAATGAAAAGCATAGTTTATAGTTTGATCAAATAGCATAAAAAATAGAAAGGCTGAACAATTGGCACAAGCTGAGAGTTTTTTGCAATAACATAAAACAACAATAAAAGCCTGACATCTTTTACTAAAACTAGTGTTTTCCTTCAATTTCTGGACCCTTTTTTCATAATAGAGAAAATTATATATAGCAGGGATAAACCCCCACTGCCTCAGAGAGCAACAATAGAAAATATTTTGCAATCCCCTAGCAATGATGCAAGAATCAAAATATTCCCAAAGCCATTGCAATAGAATCAATCAGGAACTAAGCATCCGGTCACTCCAGGCACAAGTGCGTCCTCTACAAATGATGGTGGTGGTCCCGACAAGGCCTGATTAGACAAGTGTTACCCTCTTGTGCGAATGATTATGACACGTAGCGGCCAATAGCATCATTTGGTTCATCTAGTCCATTGCCCGAATATGAGATCTGCTAGCTAGGCACGTGGCAGCCTTTCGCTGCCCCTATGAAACTTTTTCCTTTTCCGCTAAGGACTTGCATTAATGCTACACATGTCAAATGGGCCAAGCACTTCATCAAAAAGGGAGGGAACGATCACTAGCTAGGAGAAAAAGAGATGCATGGTAGCGTTTCGCTACCGATGGTAGCTACTTCATCACTACGCGGAAAGATTTGTGGATAGCAGACATATAGCAAGTGTACACTATAGATAGCAACTGTGTGGCCCTCCAAAACCTTTTGGGAAAAAGGGCTTCGTGGCACCCGAGTGGAGCTCGATGAGTAAGTAAGAAAGCATGATCAAAAGTATCCCGTAGCCGCAACACATGGAAGCATAGCGGGGTTTCCTAGAATGTGAAGGAATGTAGAGACTCAGGGTTGCAAGGAGTAGACACGTGGCACGGCAGAGCAGAACCTAGATAAAATTTTGAGCTGACTTTACGATGTGTGAGCCGACGCATAGAGGGAAAATACATCTGAAGGGAGCTAGTTAAATATTTATTAACAATCACCATTATCCTCAAGGATTCATTTTTGTTTTGAATCTCAATTTAGGGTAATTCATGTTTAGGGAATTTGATTTTTTACTGTGTGACTTGCATATGATCAAATGAGGATGTTACATCATTTAATTTCATATAAGATTGGATATCCTCCTACTTCATTTGCAACATTTCTTAGAATATCCAATTGTATGTAGGTGAGATTTGAATAAGATGCCATAAGGATATATTAGTGGGAGTCTTTTAAAGGTATTCAACTACATTATGTACATGTGAAGGAGGAGCACTAGGAAAAATATGTTGAGGCAATGGTAATGAAGTGGGAGTGGTTTGTGGTTGCCTACATGTTTGAGCAACTGTATTATAACTTGGTCACTATGAAACATTGTTAATATCAAGTTGCATTATAGATTTCAAGAAATATTTTATTTTATTTTTATGTGGTTCACTACTGGGAGGTGACTTAGGAGGCTCAGTAATGAAAGGAGATCCAATTTATGCAATCATAACCTCAACAATCTTATCTTTATTTTCATGATCTCTTAGTGAGGATGAGCCTAATGTCACTTCATCATCTTCATCTAAGGAATCCTCATTACTCGTGTTTGAAAGACATGTGTCAGTGTTCTCATTTTCTTGTACCATGATATCCTCCCTATTAGGAGAGTTTTTAGGATCACTACAAACTAGATGTTCATGACATTCAAAGGTTGGTTTTTCTAAAATTCCTTCATCACAAGTAAGGGGGTTATCCATGTTTAGATTGTCTTGTTCAATAAGGTTTTCCCTATGGGAAGAGGGGAAACAAATATTGTCTTGACTTTCATTGATTGTAGGTTCTAACATCAAAGTATCTTCACAACTAGGAGAGATACTAGGAGAAAAAAAAAATGTGATTGTCATGATTTCCTATTGGTATGTCTTCTTATTCAATAATTTATTTCCCAATCAGAGAGGTACAAGGAGAGAAACAACTAGGACTCTCAAAACTCTTATTGATTCATTCTTCTAGCACCAAAATATCTCCTTCACAAATAGGAGAGATATTAGGAGAAGAACGAATATGATTGTTATGATTTCCCAAGGTTGTATTATCTTTCACAAAAGTATTCTCATAGGGAGGGGATATGATCTTTTTCTTAATATGCCTAAATAGGTAAGATAATAACATTGTTTCACCAAGAATGAGAAGTACTTCTAACCATCTCATGCAATGCTTCAATAATTTAAACAATTTATATCCAAAGATGAAAAATACTTTTATCCAATCTATGCAAAAATTTAAGAATGCAAACAATGTGTATTAGAAATTGAAAATAAATTTTATCAAATTTATGCAAAGCTTCATGAATGTAAACATTGTGTATGCAAAAGTAAAAAGCACTTTTATCCATATTATGCAAAGTTTTAGAAATGTAAATAATTTCAGATTTGATGATGTTTGCTATTGAAATTATTTAGGAAGAATTGAAAAATGACTACCCTAAATTGATGTTTTTGACCTAGATGCATAAAAGATAAGTTATTGAGACTTTCCAAATTGATACTATAGGTTACCAATAAGCTTAAGAAGCACATAAACAAGGTTTTTAATGTTGTAAAAGGCAGTTTTAGGCCTGATTTGGGACTAAATCGGCCATAGGGGAATATGAGTCCCAATTAGGGTTTTTGGAAGGGTCAATGGTGAAAAATGCACTGTACAAAAATCCCAAAAAGTAGGTAAAACAACCTGTATTGGGACTAAATCTCCTAGATGGGAGTATAATTCCTAGATTAGGGTTTTTGCACCAATTTCAGTAAATTTTGAGTTGATTCTAATGTTTCTAACTGCATGGTGTCTAGACTATTTGTAATTGTAGAATTTCAGTGAAATTTAATGATCTAAGATGTAAAAATGCAACCTATATGCACTTTCCCATAATGTAAGATTTAGAAACCCTAGATGCCAATTAACTAATACAAAACCTAATGAAAGGTCAATGCAAGCTTGATCTAGGATAATGATGCACTCCAACTAATAAATGATTTGTCAAAAAATGTCACTCTATATTTGGGAGATAGATCAACACTTTTTTCCAAATATCATTTAAGGAAACCCTAGAGATCTCAATCTAATAGTAGAATGAGGGAAATAGATCTACAATAAGGTGTCCTAGGGTATGTTTAGAAACTAAAAATGGGTTCACCAACAAGATAGGGCTTGGAAAGGCTAGTAAAATGCAAGATCTAATTATGAAACTCAATGGCATGCAACACTTGAATAGATGACCTATAAATGAATGAAAAACATAATAGAAAGCTAGGAAATCAAAGATGTGCACCTAGAAACTTGTAGTAGCTTGAAACAATGCTTGGAATGCTAAAAATTATGAGTTTTATGTACACTAGGACTCATGCGCTAGGTTGGGCGTATCAGTCCTAGAATAGGGTTTTTGGGTTGAAACAACAATCTGATGATGGAAAGTCTAGATCTTCAAAAATTCGGAAAATGAACTATACTGGGACTCATATGCCAAAAGTGGTGTATCAATACTACTCAGCTTTTTCAAAGGATGAAGATTTAAATCTACTCTTCAATCTCTACTCTAGCTTCTCAACTTGATTTTTGGATCTTAACTATCAAATTTTGCTCCATAGATGTCTTTTAGTGATATTCCAAACAAGGTGACAACTTTGACAACTTTGCATACTTCAGAACTTCTTTCTAATCTTAATCTTTAGAGGGACTTCAACCTAAATCTGCAAATCACACACCAAAGAGTGTTAAATGATGTAGGAAAACTGAGACAGGGGGTGAATCAATTGTCACAAAATTCAAACTTAAAACTTCAACACTTATGAATTCCACAACCACAATATTCTATTATTAAGTATGAACATAAAACATGAATAATAGAGAGTAAAATCAACACAATGAACACTATATTTTTATGGGGAAAACCCAATGAAGGAAAAACCACAGTGAGGATTAAATAACAATATAAAGAGATTATAAACCTGAATACAGAGGCTCACTACCAAGGGCTCACTGCCTAGAAGAGGACTCACTGTCCAAATACAAAGGCTCACTGCCTACAGATACAAAAGAGAACAAAAGATCTACCATAGCAATTAACACACATCTGTAGCCTTGATCAAAAGATTGTAGAAACCTTCAGCTCGCTACCTTCAAGAATCTAAAACAATGAAGTAATGCTACCTCAACCCACTTTCACACACTTCTACTTTTATGACATGTGGATTACTTTGTCACTTTGCATCACACTCTTTTTAAATCTTCGCCATTTGACTTGCATTTATACCATCTTCAACCTTAGAAAATTTCACCACAGTCGGCCACATAAACTTCATTTCATAAATTCAAATTAGGTCATAAACTCAACATTCCCATGGTGGAAAAGAATGAGAGTGGGTCAATAAATTTTTTATCCAAGACCAAAAGATAATTCCTCAGATCAACCACATGCCTCCTTAATTAAATTTTAATTCTTTGAATGAAGTGTAAAAACTAGGTTAGCCAAACCTAATGAAAACACAAAAGAACATTGATGTACACACTTCCCAACAAGAAGATGACACATGGATGACAAAAAACACGTCATTATTCACAAGAACACATCTCAGATTCCTTCAGATGCATCCACAACAAGTGCAATAATCTTCAAACACTGAACTTCTTCCATTAGTCCATCTGGACTAGACAAACACATACAACAACTTAGAGACTTGACTTCTGGATCACCAAACCACACAAAACTTTTCCAGAACCAAGATAACACCATTATAGGACATATGTTAGATCTACAAGATCTAAAACAGAATAGCGGAGGACTGCAAAGTAGAAACATTTCTCCCAATCCACAAAAGACCAACTCCACTAGAGCAGTTCACACACCAGTGAACATAACTTTCACATACCATCAAAACATAAGCTAAAACTTAGGGGATATCACCATCAAATCACTATTAGAAAACCTTCAGATCCAAACAACCATAGGATCAATACAGGAGAAACATAGAGCACATACTGGAGCACATTCTGAACAATTTCATCACTCTGACTCTCTTCTTTATTAATTTTCTCAAAATCACTTGGAAACTCATCCATTCAACACATTTGCAATGTCATAAAGATAGCTCCATGTACTCACAACATTTCAGCAGCATCTCAACTATACATGTACAATCTATAACATATTGAACTATGTTGACATCAATGACAACATTAATGACAACAACACCAAACTTGCTCATACTTGCAAAAAAGAGAGGAAAAAACATTGTTTCATTAGTGGAAAGGGGTTTTCCTTGGTCAAACCTCGTTTTGGTAATAAAACATTGAAATGAAATGAAATGGAAAGAAAGAATGATGGATGAACAAAATGATTTGTTGCAACCCACCAAAACCATTGAAATAGATTGCTGCAAACATGCATGAGATGGCTAGCATGAATGTGGATCTTGACTCTTGCTTGAATGATATGGATCTTGAATTGAATGCTTGCTTGAATCATAAAACCCTACATCACAAATGTTAGCTCAAAAATAAACATGATGCATGATGACTTTGAGATGATGCTTCATACTTGAATAATGCTCCAAAATGCTTGATAATTATCTCTTGAAGTCTCTTGAATGCTCTTGTGAACTCAAGTTTTCTATAATGCACGAATACTCAAGTTGCTAGGAGAAAATATGTGAAATAACCTTGTATTTATACTTGTTTATGCCAAATTTCCTAAAATTACAACCCGATAAGATGACATCAGATCTAGGAGAATAAAATCCCACAAAGAATTTGAATTTAGATTAGGTCTAAGCTAGGCGGGACTCATACGCCTGAAGTGGTGTATGAGTCCCATTAGGCTAAGATTGGGACACATTTTTCAAGAAAGGCTTAGATTCATGTGAAATCTAGATCAGGTCCCCAAAACTTAGGTGGGACCCATATTCCTAAGGTGGCATATGAGTCCCAGGTCACCAAATATGGACCATACAATCCAAAAACACCTGAATTATTATTGGATGTTGGTTTATGTTAGGATTATCCTTAGAAAGGCCAAATAAGGCACAAAGAAGCCCAATTAATAATAACAACCCTAGATTACTGTGAAAGTGTTAGGATGCACTTTAAAACACCTTAAATGAGGCTCAACTAAGTCCATTTAGTTTACAAGGGCCCAAGACCCCCAAGACCTAATGTGAATGTGTTAAACACATTACAACACTAAATCAAGGAAATAATAAGTTCAATTTAACAGGGAGGGCCCAAAAAAATGCAAAAATGTAGAGGGATACTTTTTCTATTGCCATAGTTTCTTTCCTCACTTTTTCTAGTTTTTTGATGTGGTAGTTGCACCTACATGGGTTGATTCAACTACTAATATGCCAAGTTTTTAAGATTTTTTCTTGGCTACCCCTGAGTGGTTTCATTGCTTCAATCAATTGAGGATTTCTTGGTTTTTTAGAAGATTCATTTCTTCTCACATGTTCCTAGCTTTGCTCTATCATTATGTGTTTGTCTCTTGTGCTTGTGGAGGGAGTTTCAAGTGTGGAAATGGTGTTGGATTCTTCTTTCTAGGTTTGAGTACAGATGTGGTGATCCCCTCTCCTTCCATGTCCATTGAGATTGTCAAATTCCTCAACTTAGTCCTTGTTGGGTTGTTGGGGATTGAATATTTTCTCAAATTTTCACTTTTTTTAAAATGATTTTGGCCCTTTCAAGTGCCTTAGTCACTTGGCATATGCAGATTTTTTTAGCTACATTTTTCTTCATGCTCTGCTTTAACACAAAAATGTTCATGCTTATAGTTTGATTCATCTCTCTTTTGGGGTCGAAGATAATTTTGTGGGTATTGGGATTATTGTGTTTTGTAAGGAACCCTAAATGATTTGGGGATCTAGTTTTGTTGCTCTAGTATCTTGGATTTGCACACTCTTTTCTCTATGGGTTTCAAACATTTTGTCAAGTATTTGTTGGTGGTCTTTGGAATGTTCATTTCAATGGATTGTTCTCTTTTTAGTCAATTCCTCCCTTTGGTGCTTGGGCTCTTATGGAGGTGTCATGCTTTTGTTGTCATTTTTTCCTTGTTTTCTATTAGTATTAGTGTGGTGATTGTGGGTGTTTTATGTATTTCCTTCTCCTTCCATCCCATAGATGGCTTGGTATCCCCTGTTGAGGGATGGAGGGGCTATGCCCTATTTCTAAGATGCTTTTCTTTCACTCTAGAGCCTTCAAGTATGGTTTTCTTGTGGGTTATATGTTTGACAATGTTTATTTTTGTTGTTCTATTTTTGTAGCCCTAGATGTTTGGGGTTTTCTGATCTGCTGGGCTACTTTGTTTGAAGCTATTTTTTTTGGGTCTTGTTGGGGATTGTTTGGAAGTTCTTTTTGAAAAATTTGAACTTTTCATATGAGGAATCCTTCAATGTCCAATTTTTTGGATTGCTTACTCCTTTTGTGGGTAGTTTGTTGATGATCTTCAAGGGTTATATGGACTCCCAGGATTTGTGTATTTATTTTTTTGTTGGGCTACATACAATTTTCATTTTAATAGTTTAGGTGATTTTCTTTCCCATGGCTTCCAAGTTTACTATCTCTAGAAGAGTGTTTGCAATCATCTTGGCTCTATAGATTGAGTATCCTATTGAGGTGGAGACCTCTCCTTTTGAGGTGCAAACCTATCCTATCGAGGTGGAGTTGGGTTCTGAGAGTGTAGTTGGTTTCTCATGCTTCTTCAATAGGTTTTCTCCCTGGCATATCCTATTGAGATGGAGGCCACTCCTATGGAGGTGGAGTTTGGGTATGCTAGAGAGTCTTTACTTTTGTGGATAGGGTACACTTATTAACTTCTCCTATAGAGGTGGAGAGGCATTTTGGACAATGGGGTTCTCAACTCCATTAGCTTTACTGTTGTTTATGGGTCAAAAATTTGGTTCTTTGAGTGATAGGTTTGTTATAGGGAGTGTTGATGGGATTAAATTTTCTAAACATGTTAATATTCTGGTGTTTTGGGTTTCAATTTCTATTAAAAATTGTATTTATTGCTTTGAATTATGGGTAGTCTTATCCACCATTGGGGTGGTTGCTATTGAAGGCTATTATTTTGCAACTTTGTGGGTGGCCTATTGGCCTATTCTATTATTTGTGATGCCTATTTGAATTTTTTGATGGTGTGGGTTTCAGATCCCATTAAAACCTGCATGTAATGGTTTGAAGTATGAGTATTGTCCACACTTGGGGTGGTTGTTGTTGAAGGCTATTGTTTGCAGCTTTGTGGGTGGCCTATTTTTCTAGTTGTGAGGCCTATTTTAATTTGGATTCTTTGTTTGGGTTGGATCTACTATTTGTGAGGCCCATTTCATGTTATTGTAAGGGATTAGGGCCCTCAACCCTACTTTTTAATTGAAAACATTAAAAAACTATAACAAAACAATAACTTATTGAAAAATACAAAACTCAAAAAAACTAAAACTTGTAAAAATGTTTACTAACAAAAATTAATAATTATACACCAATCACAACAAACTAAGGTTAACATTCTTATTTTATTCCCTCAATTATTATACTTGGTTGTCTATAAATAGTAGGGGCTAGCCCAGTCAACCTTATTTTCTAAACATGAAGGATTATTATTAGGAAATAAGGTCGATTGGACAATCCTTAATAGTGTGATCAAGAGTGGTGAGGTTACCTATGGAATCATACACAAACTCCTTGAGAGGACAAGTGTTCAATAGAAATGCAAATATTATGTCAATTTCCACCAATCTCATGATGAAAGACGTGGTCCAAATATTTGTACTTCCATCTTGAAAACTCCTTAGTTTTCTATCTCTACCCACACTTACATAGACATTCAATCCCCTTGAATGATCAAAGTAATGATCTCCTATTAAAATTTTTTTTGAGGGCAATAAAGCATTCAACATCACATTAACCATATGCAATTTCAAAATCAAAGGTTGACAAAGGTTTTCAATGTCATCCATAAATCTAACCACATTCATAGAATTTCATGTCCAACCCCCCACTGAGTTGAGCATTTAATCAAAGGGTGAATGAAAAATGCAAAAAAAAATCTTGACAATAAAACTATCAAAATAAGTCACACATACGTTGATTTATGAAGGGATTCACTAAAATGTGTGTTGTATTTGGTTGTGAAATCACCCAAGATCAAAATAATTGAAGGAAAGCAAGAAAAGAGATGAATAAACTTAGCACTCCCTTAGCATTGAACTAGCAGTCCATAATACTAGCTAAGGGAAGGGGTGAGTGTTGTTTATATAGAAGAATAACAATAGATAAATTGAAGAGGGGTATTAACTCCCAAGTGCCCATAATAGGTGGTAGTTTTACCTACTTGGTAAATTCCAGATTACATGGTTATGCCTACTCAGGTAAAAAAACACAAATGGTTATGGGAGGCAGCTAATAAATCCAAAAGAGGGTGTGAGACTCAACTACCGAAAGGTAAGTGTGAGTGACACATGTGAATGATGGATTTGTGCCACATGTCCTCATCCTAACCATTATAATATAACCTAAGAAAGCTTAATAATGTGTGTAGGAAAAATAAATATTCCCTAACATAAGGAAAATAAAAAACCTATACTAGCCAAGAGAAGGGGTGAGTGTTGTTTATATAGAAAAATAATGGTAGATAAATCCAAGAGGGGTAATAACTCCCAATTTCCCATAATAGGTGGGAGTTTTACTAACTTGGTAAATGCGAGATTACATGGTTATGCCTACTCAGGTAAATACAAACAAATGGTTATAGGAGGTGGCTATTAAATCCAAAAGAGGGTGTGGGATTCAACTACCCAAAGGTGGGTGTGAGTGACACATGTGAATGATGGATTTATGCCACATGTTCTCATCCTAACCATTATAATATAACCTAAGAAAGCTTAATAATGTGTGTAGGAGAAATAAATATTCCCTAACATAAGGAAAATTAAAAACCTACACTAACACCCCCTTAAGTGTAGCTTAGGTGGGTGAAAAGATGCAAAGATGGGTCTCAGATAATAGGCCATGTTAGGTACCCATGTACAAAATACTCTCTCACAAATAGAGAAAAGGAGAAAACCAAGTGGGATAAAACTCCTCCCCAAAAGAGAAAAGAAAAAAGGTTTCCCAATACAAGAAAAATCCCATGCAGGGAAGAAATCCCCTCCAAAATAGAAAGGATAAGAAAGACTATGTAGCCTTCCCTCAAGAAGTCAATTGTACCAATGGTTGATGCTCAAAACTAAATGTAGAAGATGGTCCACAATCGTTGAACAATGTTCCTACCCTTAGGAAGAAACAAAACCAAAGGTGCATGAAGAATGTCTTCCCATTCCTGAAAGGAATACAAGGGAAGAAAGCTCAAAATGTAAGAATCCTCTAAAAACTGCTCATCTATCTCCATGTTGATGCTAAAAGCTTCCACCATCAAATCAAGTGTTCTAGGCCACACTAATGAAGATGAAAATCTATAATCTAGTAGAGATGTATGTAGAAAAAGATCATAAGACTCAACTACCTCCTTTGAAGAAAATGATGCCTTCCCCAAATGTTGTTAAAAAATGTCCATAGTCATGTCTAACTGTGAGGAATGATCATGTGGATAATAAACAAGAGGATCTAAAGGTTCCTCCATAACAACTAAAGAAGAATCAACTTCATCAAAGAGAAGATGAATATCATGAAGAGTGTCTCCCAACTCTGAAATATGAGACTATATAAACAAACTTGCATTGTATGTCAAGTAGTCATTTGAAGTAGCTATATCTGGAAGATGATGTGTATCCGGTTGCACTGAATCACAAGAAGCCATGAATGTAGCTACACAAGTATCCTCAGAAGAAATAGTAGATGGAGGAGAAGGAATGCAAGGCTCAAGAATTGGATTACCTATAAGAATACCCAAGTTCAAGTAACCAAAGTTCTCAAAATCAAATTTCACACTAGGAGTGTGATCAACAACCAAAGGATCAAAACCATCATCAGTTGCAAAGTCTGAAAAGGTATACAACTAAGATTCATGATCAACCATCCTATTAGCAATTATCTCTCTACTCTCCAAGTCTCTGGTGATAACTAAATTAGGTGTGAATTCCATAGTCTTCCCTATTCCACCATGTGTGATCTAATAGATGGAAAGAAGATTCTTTGAAAGATGAGGTACACGCAAAACATCATTGAAGGTGTCATCCCCAATATCAATAGATCCTTTCATAATTACACTCGTGTAAGTGTTGTTTCCCATTAGAATAGGTGGCATAACACAAGGCTCAAAAGAAGAGAACATAGACTATGTAGAAGCCATATGATGAGAAGCTCCAAAATGTAGGAGCTTTTCCTTTATTTTTCTTTGACTCAAAAGAAAAACCTGCATGAGCTTTATCCTTACTAGATCCTAATTGTGAAGAATGTGAAGAAGAAGTAGACTCAACATTCTAGAAGGTAGATCAATATTGTTCTTCTTAAGAAGATGTTTCAGTTCATCAATATCTTTCTTATAACAAGAATGTTCTTCACATCTAGTCCTCTTGCAATATGAAAAATTAGATTTATCCTTCTTAAATGAATCCTCCCTTGAAGAGGATTTGTTTTGTGCATGATCTGTGTGTGGATTTTTCTTAGATTTCTTTTGTTTCTTGTCAAATTTTCCTAACTCTTTCTGTCCCTTAAGCTGACCAACCAACAAAGATTGAGTCTATGATGGCTTTATGAGACCCATAGAAAGAAGTTCATGTTGTTAATACATTAACATCTCAGAAAAAGATGCGAATGAAGGCATAGTATATGCAGATCCCATAGTTAGTCTGTGAGTATGAAAGCTAGAAACAAAATCTGTAAATTCAAGCCCAAGTTTATTTAATACATTATAGATTAATTGAATGTTCTTTTTATCAATACCACATGCTTTACATTTTGCTCTTAGATCATTGACCTTAGTAATATAATCTTGGATGTTACCAAAATTCTTTGGATCAAGTTTCATTAGTTCATTATCAATCTGATAGCCTTTGACTTCATCTGTTCTACCATATAAAGATTTCAACTTTTTCCAAGCATCATGTGAACCTGTACATGCTTCAATCTGAAACATAAGATAAAGGGAAACAAAACTATGAATACATCCAAGAGCTTTTGTATGTTTAAGCATCCATTTTATCTTTTCCTTATCATTTGTAGGTTCAACTACCTTATTTTCAACATATGGAGTATACCCAAGTTGTATTAAGGAACTCCATACATGTTGATGCCATGTTGCATAATTATAAGGTGTTAGGAAATGAACCTTAGAATGATCCATGTGTGAAGGAAAAGTAGAGCACAAGTGAACAAATCAAAAACACACACACACAAAGAGAGAACCTCCCCTTTTTCACTCAATCAAGAATCACCCCCAACAAAAAATGATTTGGAACTTTATAAACCAGTGCTTTTACAATGCTGGAGTTGTTTTCTAGAGTTTTGCAATGTCCAAAAATGGACCCAAATACTGAAATTACAATAAAGTATTTGAATAAGAACTTCAAAATATAACCAATGTGTATTTCTTGGAAAAATATTCACTTTCAAAAAAAGAATCACCTCAATTTGAGGTCGTACGTGAAAGTTACATCCATTTGAAGTTCAAAAATTGAGAATTGTCCTTGAGATCTGCTAAGAAAATTTATTTTATGAAAAAATGGGATTACTTGAGAAAAAATTGATTTCACCACTATGAATCCTATGAAATTTTACCCCAAATAAAAAAAAAAAAGCTGGAAAAATACCTCCATATACCTAAGAATGAGCCCTCTGAAGTTCAGGTGCAAAATGAAAAATTCCAATGGTGAGGGGTCAAAATTTTTGAACAACATGATGATGTTAGCACTATGTCACAACCAATTTTGGTAAAAATGCTGCTAAATTTGAAGGTACTGTCAAACTTGTAGAACCTTGTAGAACCTCTAGTCAATTTAGAACTTCGTCAAATTTGAAAAACATCTACTAAATTTAAATTTTCACCAAAATAAAAGAAACCATAAAAGATCCACTAAATGTGGCACCAGATACGTGCACAGAGGCCAAGATTGTTGTTGTATAACAGATTGTTGGTATGGATCAAAATTTAATATTGATTTTTTTGTTTTGAAATTTTTGAATAAAAAATTTAAAACAAAGTTTTTAATTAAGAATTAAAAATGCTTAAGAAAAATTTTTAGTGGGGGGCCCAAGGCCGCACCCGACATCCCACTTAAATGGGTAGCACCAATGCTTAGGCACAAGCCTAAGTTTGCTATACAATGATCATAGGTACCTATGGGTACAGGGGCTTGCAAGGGTTCAATGTACCCTGTCAGTACCTTTTATTATTTTTTTGCTTTTTAATTTTTTTGAATTTTTTTTTCGAGAATAATAAAAATTGTGTTTTTTGTTTTTTTTTAAAATTTTTTCTTCAAAACAGTAATGTTTTGATCATGCAAAAAATTGATTTTCAAATTTCACCTCGAAATTTGTGTTGTACTTTTTGTAGGTGGGGTCATATTTCTTTGCCTGCAAAAACATTTTTCCTTAAAAATCAACTTCTTAGAATTTGATGAATTGATAGTCAATCCTTAGGTTTTGATGTCTTTTGAGTGCAATGGTGAGGTCCGTTTGGCCTCAAAATGCTCCAAAAGATCAGCTACCTTTAGGAACCTCTCTAGAAACCTCTACTTCAACCCTTCACAAATCTCTCATTCGATGTATGCTTTGGATGAAATAAAAGTAAATTCTGACTTTTCTGACTGCTCTGAACTCAATGGTGAGTTTAGAATATCTCTAGGAAGCTCTGAAATACCTACAACAAGATGCAATAGAAAGGAACCCCCCTAGAAATTGAGATCTCTATCAATCTTTTTTTCTTCTCCAGGTCATCATTGGATGCTAGAGAAGAGAATACTTTGCTTTCAAGAATGGATTGAAAAAACTGCTAACCCACAACTCATAACCAACTCTAATACCATGTTATATTTAGTTGTGAAATCACCAAGGATCAAAATTATTAAAGGAAAGCAAGAAAAGAGATGAATAAACTCAACGCTCCCTTAGCATTGAACTACCAGTCCATAATACTAGCCAAGGGAAGGGGTGAGTGTTGTTTATATAGAAAAATAATGGTAGATAAATCCAAGAGGGGTAATAACTCCCAAGTTCCCATAATAGGTGGGAGTTTTACCTACATGGTAAATGTTAGATTACATGGTTATGCCTACTCAAGTAAAGACAAACAAATGGTTATGGGAGGTGGCTAATAAATCCAAAATAGGGTGTGAGACTCAGCTACCCAAAGGTGGGTGTCAGTGACACATGTTAATGATGGAATTATGCCACATGTCCTCATCCTAACCATTATAATATAACCTAAGAAAGCTTAATATTGTGTGTAGGAAAAATAAATATTCCCTAACATTAGGAAAATAAAATACCCACACTAACAATGTGAATCTTGCATAGAAATGATTTTAACTAAATAAAAATTGATTTTTAATTGATTATTTGTCTTTAACACAAAGGGTGAATGATGATTTTAGTAACATATCCCCTTGCAAAACTAAATTCTAACAAAAAATGAGGAGTAATATTAGTTAAAAATGCACAAAAATTGATTTGATGAGTATAAAAATGATACATCAATTTGTAAGGTGCATACATTATTTTATAAATACATACACTAAAATGTATAAAATCTATAAAAATGGCAAGCCTACAAATAAAGGCATTAGAACTTGGATAATCAAATCCTTTGAGTGAAGTTAGGAATTTATAAATACTCTATTAAAATACTTCCCTATCAAAAACTTGAGAGATAAATGATAAATAAAATGATAAAAATGAGATAAAAATTGTTGGAAATATGAGCAATAACCCAAATGAAGTTGTGCACACTTCAAAGGATCGACCATGAAGAATACCATCCACATGAATAAAAAAGTGATGCATGAAGAGCAAGAAGAGAACTTGATCAAATGATGATCTATGTTGAATTGATCTAAAATGATTTACAAATGTACAAGAGCCTTCCTTAGTTACTATCATTAAATTCCTAATGCACAATTATAAATGCATGATTGAGATATTAACTTCCTAGATAATTACATGCCCACTAATGAGATATGGTTCCATTAAATACTAGTTTCTAGAATGCCACCTAGGAAACTAACTCCTAAGTAAACTTATTAATGACGTGAATAGGTCCAACTAATATCTAGTTAGGAAATAATCTCATTCACACTAACACCCCCTATAAGTGTAACTTGGGTGTGTAGTTATGATGCAAATGATGTAATGATGGGTCCTGATTATGAGGCCATGTTAGGTACCCATGCAAAAATACAATGTAAATAAATCTCACAAACGGAGAAAAGGAGAAAACATAGTAGGACAAAAATCCTCCCCAAAAAAGAGATATAATGCAAAATCTAATGCAAATCATGTACAAGTAATGAAAGTGATGTATGGAGGTCTCAACATCAATACCCCCCAAGAGCTACATCCATCACAAGAATAAAATAATCAATATCCCCCCCATAGGAAGGAAATAGAGAGACTATATAGCCCCCCCACACTATGTAATCTTATGCAAAAATGGTAAATGCCTATAGACAAAACATGATCCAATGTCTGTTGGGAAAATGTGTCTCAACCTTGCAATTATATACAATTTATTGATAGGATATATATTGGTATGTAGTGATTGATCATGCAAATATTGTACACTTGTAACACGTCAAGGTTTTTTCCCACTAACATGTCAAGGTTTTTCCGTTAACACATCAATTGAAAAATGAACTTGTAAAACCCTAATTCTAGAAGGTTCCAAAAAGTTTGTTATAATTGGGTGGGATGTATGTAGACGGTAGTGTATTTTGAGAGTCTAATCGTGGTTGGGTTTCCTCTTGATCTTTGGTGGTGATACTCCTATGAGAAGCTTTCTTTGTAAGTATATTGTAATTTTTTAATTTCCGAATAAGATATTGGGTGGCTTTTGGAGTGTGGATTTTTTCTCCCAAAAGGGTTTTCCCCATGTAAATCATTGTGTTGTGGTATGCTTGATATTTTTGTTTATTTATGTTTAAGTTTTTGTAACTATTAAAGATCTATAAAAAAAATTCATTATTCTCCTCTCAAGGTTAGTGTATGAAGTTGTTTTGCTACCTTAGCTCCCTTAAAAGTGGTGTTAGAGCTTGATCACCTTTGGTTTTAGTTGTGGGTTGTTGGGTTTTTTGAACTAATCCAAATTTGAGTGGGAGCTTGTGCAAAAGACACTTTGTGGTCTTGTCGTAGGAATTTTTAGATGAAAATTTCATCAAGGAGAATAGAGGTAGGGAAGGTTTTTGGAAATAATTTTGAGATCTGGAAGCTAAAGATGGAGGTTCTATTGATAGATCGAGATCTATGGGATGATATTGATGAGAATGTTTGAAGGCCTTTAGATCCTACTCAAGTTGCTCAATATGATGTTATGAATCATAAAGCCAAAGGTATAATCATTTTGTGCCTGGTAGACTCTATTTTAATTAATGTCCATGAAGAGACCTTTGCACAAAAACTATGGAAGAAGCTTGGTGAGATGTATCAGTAAAAATATTTAGTGAAAAGTATTTTCTTGAAGAAGTTGTATTCCTTGACAATGGAAGTGGGTGGATGAATCATAGACCACCTAGAAGCATTCAATATGTTTGTGGCTCAATTGGCATTAGTTGGTGTCAAAATGGATGAGGAGGAGAAATGTTAGATCTTGCTTTGTTCTTTTCCTTATTCATGGGATTCTCTTGGTATGGCTATTGGGAGTACTTCTGTTATATTGAAGACTTAAGATGTGGTGGGTTCTTTGCTTTTTGAAGAGATGAGGAGGAAGGTATCCATCACTACCAAGGAGGCCCTAAATGTTCATGGAAGACCTAAGGAAAAAGGCAAGAAGAATGAGAAGTATGACAAATCCAAGTCCAAGGGGAGATCTAAATCTCCTGAAAAGTCCAAAGTTATTTGCTGGAACATGTTCATAAGGAATGCAAAGAAGAAAAGAAGAAAAAGAAGAAATTTGATTCTGATTCCAAGTTCAAGAAGGAATATGGTGATGCATTCATTGCAGCTTTGGTAACTCGTGCAGGTAATGATGCATGGTTAATTGACTCAGGTGCATCTTTTCATATGACCTTTAATAGAGATTGGTTTTGTGAATATGAAGAATTTTATGGAGGTAATGTTTACTTGGATGATGATTCTCATTTAGACATTGTTGGTTGTAATAAAGTTAAAATCAAGTTTCCTAATGGTAGAATAAAAAGGATTAATGATGCGTTGCGTATCCTTGGATTAGCATGAATTTGTTTATCTATGAGCAAACTAATAAATGTAGGTGTGCAAGTAGTATTTTCTTATGCAGGATGCAAGATGGTTAGAGGTATTGTGGTGATTGCTAGAGATGTCAAATATGGGACATTGTATAAGCTTGATACATGCATTGTTGAGTGAAATAGTACTTCTGTGAAAAGAAATCCTGTAGAAGAAGTGAGGGTTTCACCTTCAATAGATGGTCATGGCTTTTGGGTACCCAAGGGTGCTCTTTCTTTTGAGATAAAGTTACCTACAAAGAAAACTATGTTATGACACTAGAGACTTGGCCATAGGAGAAAAGGGTCTAAGGACCTTGAAAAATAAAAACCTTATTAAAGGTTTGTTTGATTGTAATCTTCAATTTGGTTTCTGTGAGCATTGCATTTATGGAAAACAAAACCACGTTCAATTTTACTTGAGTTCTCATAAATCTTGTGGTGTATTGGATCTTATTCATTCTAATGTATTTGGTCCTGTAGATGTTCCTTCAATTGGTAAATTCACATATTATGTTTCATCTATTGATTATTATAGTAGAAGGACATGGGTATATTTTGTAAAGTGAGAATCTGAAGTTTTCAGTTGATTAAAAGAATTTAAAGAAATGGTTGAGTTACAGTCTGGAAAGAAAACAAATTGTTTAAGGACTATTAATGGTGGTGAATTTTTCTCTAATTATTTTGATAGATTATGTAAAGATTGTGGTATTCGTAAACATAAGAAAAATCCATATTTTCCACAATAGAATGGAGTTGTAGAAAGAATGAACATGAAACTGATGGAGAAGGAAATGAGTATGTTGAGTGGTGTTGGCCTAGAACAAAGGTTATGGGCTAAAGTTGTTGCCACATCTTGTTACCTGATTAACATGTCTCTTACATTAGTTGGGTATGTGCAGGATCATGATAGGCCAAAAGTGGTGATATGATGGGTATGTGTAGGGTATGTGGCTGATGACTTTTTTTTAACCCAAAATTGATGAAATGAAAAGGGTTTTTAAAGGATATTCTTAGCTTTCCACCAATATAAATTATGCTTTAATTTGAATTTAATGAATAATTATTATTCATTTTCTATTTGAATTACAACTAAAGTCTTGATTGATAGGATGATTGAAAAACATCTATAGCTTTCAAACGATATCACATTTTTTGAATTTGAAATATGTGTCATATTCTATGCTTCACACACTATAGGATTAAAAAAAATATGAATTTCATGAAGTTTTGACCAAGTTAAGGTGGTCAGACATATGAGTTTTTATATTTTTTAAAAGTTTTAATAAAAAAATCATAATTAATTATTTACTTGGAAAAAAATTACAAAAATATGCATCACATCGAGATATGAGTCCTCTACTTATATCTAAAATCTTATAAAAAAATCTTATTATTTTATTGTGGTTAGGGTGGTCAAACATACCTACTTCTTATTTTTCCCCTAAAATTTAAGTACTACTACATTAAAATTTCAAATTTTCACCAAATAGGTTTTTAAAAAAAATAAACCTAGTAGTTTAGAAACTACATTCAATTTTCTATAGATTCTATTCTTACATATTTTTGAAATAATATAGATAACTTATTCAAATTTCTATGTCAAGTTGCCTAACTTTGATTTTTTTGAATTTTTTGCCACTTAATGGTCTGTTTTTCCATGATGATCCTGCACATACCCAAATATTGTTGATAAGACACCTATAGAGGCATGGTCGAGTCACAAGCCTTCATTAAGGGGTAAGTGCATGGATTTGTGACACAATTTTGGCTCTTAAGATGCCACTCTTTTTTTTTAGAAATCAACAAAATCTAATTTGCACAAGAAAATTAAGATAGCTACGCTCAAAATTTCAAGATGCAACGAGAAAAAAATTTGAAGTGCTCTAAGTCTAGTTTCTAAGCTAATAATTCTTTTTAAAATTAATAAAGATTAAGTGTCTCAAAAAGGGGGGGCCCAAAAAGGTCCTATTTTTATCAAAAAAATAGCATAGCCCATGAGGGCTCCCCCCTTTTTGATCAACATTTTTTAGAATTTCAAAAATTCGAGTGATGAGAAATTAGCTAACACCATGTAATTTATCCTCATTCTTTTGGATAATTTTTTTAATGAATATATAATATGTTATGAATTTTGAAAGTGGAAACATCTTGAAAAGATGAAATTTGAGCATGCCCCCCCCTAAATTTTTTCAAAACTAATCGAAAATTGTTTTTTTTCATCATGTGTAGAATGGAGTCTAGTTTTAAAAATGTAATTTGTTTCATGTTTCTATGAACAAGTAAAACTATATCCTAAAACTAGCACATGTCAGTTTTTGACCAAAATTGGAGGCATTTACAATATAAGCTATGGATCAAAACCTTAACTGAATCAAAATGAAAAAAGGATTATATATTTAGATAGCTAAGAGGGAGTTCAACGCTATAATTTTTTTATAAACTTGCATTGAAATACGTGCAGACATGATGGGGAGCATAGATGAAAAATATGAGGAAATTTGGAAAATCCTATCAATTCACTCATCAAAAGCAAGTCATTTGGTGAGTGCCAAATTTGGTGCTTTCCAAATGGCACATCACATTTGGTGAGCACCAAATTTGGAGTGCACAAAATGGGATGTGTCATTTGGTGAGTGCCAAATTTATTGCTTGCCAAATAACCTTCTTTGAAAAAAATGTAACTTTCCCCTCTCTTTGGTCTACCACTTTGATAATGTTGAGAGTGTGTGGTTTATGATCATAGATGGATAGTTGAGGTTTTACCTTTCATATGATCTTTTCCTCATTACCCTAACTAAATAACTCTATCCCTCTAAAGTCTCTCTCTCTCCCAAGTCTCACTCCCTCCCACACTACCTAGACTACTCTCTCTCACTCCAATCCCTTCTCTTAGGTCTCATTCCCTCCCACCCTATCTAGATAAATCTATCTCACTCGAACCCCCTTTCTCACTCTCCCTCTCTCTCCCAATCTTGTCTTTTTGTCTCTCTCACTTCATCTCCCTCTCTTAGGTCATTATCTTTCTCTCTCAAGTTTCTCCCTCATATTATCTCTCCTTCTCTTAGGTCTCTCACTCACTTCCTCTATCTCTCTCCCACTCCCTCTCTCTCACTCCCTTTATCTCTCTCCCTCTCTCTCTCTCTCACTTTCTCTCAGGTATCTCCCTCCCACCTCTCTCTCTCTCACACACACTCCCTCACTCTCTCTCTCCCACTCCCTCTCTCTTACTCCCTATATATCTCTCCCACTCTCTCCCCCTCTCTCTTAGGTCTCTTCCTCCCACCCCTCTCTTTCTCTCTCAAGTCTCTCCCTCCCAGCCCCTCTCCCTCTCTCTCTCCCACTCCCTCTCTCTCTCACTCCCTATATCTCTCTCCCACTCTGTCTCTCTCCCTCTCTCTCAGGTCTCTCCCTCCCACCCCCTCTCCCTATTTCTCTCTCAAGTATCTCCCTCCTACCCTCTCTCTCTCTCTCTTTATCAAGTATCCACCTCCTACCCCCTATCCCTCTCACAATCACTCCCTCTATCTCTCTCCCACTCCCTCCATCTCTCGCTCCCTCTATCTCTCTTCCTCTCCCTCTCCTTCTCTCTCAAGTATCTCCCTCCCACCACCTCTCCCTCTCTCTCTCTCTCAGGTCCCTCTCTCTCTCATGCCCTCTATCTCTCCCACTCTCTCTTATTTCTCTCTCTCCCACACCCTCTCCCTCCCTCTCTCTCTCTCAATTTCTCCCTCCTACCCCCTCTCCCTCTCTCAAGTCTCTCTCTCTATCTCTCTCACTCACTCCCTTTATCTCTCTCAGGTATCTACCTCCCACACCCTCCCTATGTCTCTCTCCCTCCCTCTCAGGTATATCCCTCCACCCCCTCTCCCTCTCTCTATCTCTCTCTATCTCTCTCTCTCACTCCCTCCATCTCTCTCCCATTCCTCTCTCTTAGGAAATCCCTCTCCTTCCCACCGTATCACCCTCTCTTAAGTATCTCTCTCACTTTGTGTATCTCTCCCATCCCTCTCTCTCCCACTCGCTCTCTCTCCTCTCTTAGGTCTCTCCCTCCCACCCCCTCTCTCCCACTTTGTCTCCCTCTCCCTCTCTCTTAGGTCTCTCCCTCCCACCCAATCTCCCTCTCCCTCACTCTTAGGTTTTTCCTTGCCACCCCCTCTTCCTCCCTCTCTCTCTCAAGTCTCTCCCTCCTACCCCTCTCTCTTTCTCTCTCTCTCTCTCCCTCTCTCTTAGGTATCTTCCTCCAACCCTCTCCCTCTCTCTCTTTCCCTCTCTCTTATGTATCTCCATCCCACTCTCTCCCTCCCGCCCCCTCTCCCTCCCTCTCTCTCTCAAGTCTCTCCATCCTCCCTCCTCTCCCTCTCTCAAGATCTCTCTCTCACTCTCTCTTAATGAATCCCTCTATCTCTCTCCCACTCCCTCTCTCTCTCACCCCCTCTATATCTCTCCCATCCCTCTATCTCCAACTCCCTCTCTCTCCCCCTCCCTCTCTCTTTTTCTCTCTCTCTCTCTTTCCCTCTCTCTAACTCCTTCTCTCTTTCCATCTCTCTTAGGTAAGAGGGAGATACTTGAGAGGGAGTGAGAGAGAGAAAGAGATTTGAGGGTTTAGGGTTGATTGTATAGTGTTGAGTGTTTAAGGGTTGAGGGTATATGGTTTAGGGATTAGGTTTGAGGGTAGAGGGTGTTGGGTAGAGGGTAGAGGGTAGAGGGTTTAAGGTATTAGGGTTTAAGGGTTGAGGGTTGATGGTTTAGGGTTTAGGGTTGAGTGTTTAAAGGTTTAAGGGTTGAGGGTATAGGGTTGAGGGATTAGGGTAGAGAGGGAGAAATGTATGGAGGGGGAGATGGATGGAGAAGTGAGATAGAGAAGGAGAGAAGAAGAGGGATAGACAAGGATAGATGAGGGTTCAGGATCCAATGTTTAGGTTAAAAGGTTGATAATTGATGACATGGGATTGAGGACCTATAGGTTTGATGGTTTAGGGTAGAGAGGGAGAGAGGAAGGGGGTTTAGGGTAGAGGGTAGAGGTGAGATACATAGAGGGAGTGAGTGAGAGAGACACCTAAGAGTGGGAGAAGGGGTATGAGGGAGAGACTAGAGAGAGAGAGAGGGTTGATGGTTTAGGGTCAAGGGTATAGGGTTTAGGGTCTAAGGGTTAAGGATAGAGGGTAGAGGGTTTAGGTTTTAGGGTTTAGGGTTTAGGGTTTAAGGGTTGAGTGATTAATTTTTGAGGGTTGAGGGATTAGGGTAGAGAGTTGAAGGTTTATGGTTTAAGGGTTGAGGGTTTAATGGTTTAGGGTTTAGGGTGTAGGGTTTATGGTTTACAATTTAAGGGTAGAGGGTTTAAGGGTTAAGGGTAGAGGGTTTAGGGTTTAGAGATTAATGGTTAAGGGTAGAGGGTGTAGGATTGAGAGAGAGAGAGAGAGAGAGGGGTTGAGGGTTTTAGGGTTTTAGGGTTTAAGGGGTTGAGGGTTGAGGGTTGAGGGTTGAGGGTTGAGGGTTGAGGGTTTTAGGGTTGAGGGTTGAGGGTTTTAGGGTTGAGGGTAGAGGGTAGAGGATTAAGGGTAGAGGGTAGATGTTTTAAGGGTTTGGGGTTTAAGGGTTGAGGGTAGAGGGTTTAGGGATTATGGTTTATGATTTAAGGGTAGAGGTTGTAGGGTTGAGAGAGAGAGGGGGGGGGTGTTGAGGGTTGAGGGTTGATGGTTAAGGGTAGAGGCTAGAGGGTAGAGAGACAGAGTGAGAGAGAGAGGTTGAGGGTTTAAGGGTAGAGGGTAGAGGGTAGAGGGTAGAGGGTAGAGAGAGAGAGAGGGGTTTGAGGGTTTTAGGGTTGAGGGTAGAGGGTAGAGGGTTAAGGGTAGAGGGTAGAAGGTTTAAGGGTTTAGGGTTTATGGTTTACAACTTAAGGGTTGACGGTTTAAGGGTTAAGAGTAGAGGGTAGAGGGTTGACTGTTGAGGGTAGAGGGTAGAGGGTATAGGGTTGAGGGTGAAGGGTAGAGGGTAGAGGGTTTAAGGGTTTAGGGTTTAGGGTTTATTTTTTAAGGGTAGAGGGTGTAGGGTTGAGAGAGAGGGGGGGTTTATGGCTTTAGGGTTTTAAGGTTTTAGGGTTGAAGGTTGAGGGTTGAGGGTAGAGGGTAGAGGGTAGATAGAGAGAGAGGAAGATAGAGGGGTTGAGGGTAGAGGGTAGAGGGTAGAGGGTAGAGAGAGAGACAAGGAGGGTTGATGGTTTTAGGGTAGAGGGTAGACAATTTAAGGGTTTAGGGTTTAAGGGTTAATCGTAGAGGGTTTAAGGTTTAGGATTTAGGGTTTAGGGATTAGGGTTTATGCTTTAAGGGTAGAGGGTGTAGCATTGAGATAAAGAAGGGGGTTGAGAGCTTAGGGTTGAGGGTAGAGGGTAGAGGGTTTAAGGGTTTAGGGTTTAGGGTGTAGGGTTTACAATTTAAATGGTAGAGGGTTTAGGGGTTGAGGGTTTAGGGATTATAGTTTACGGTATAAGGGTTGAGGGTTTAAGGGTTAAGGGTAGAGGGGAGATGGCTTAGGGTAGAGGGTATAGGGTCGAGGGTTAAGTGTAGAGGGTAGAGGGTTTAAGGGTTTATGGTTTATGGTTTATGGTTTAAGGGTAGAGGGTGTAGGGTTGAGAGAGATGGGGGTTGAGGGTTTAATGGTTTTATGGTTTAAGGGTTGAGGGTTGAGACTAGAGGGTAGAGGGTAGAGGGTAGAGAAAGAGAGAGAGGGGGTTGAGGGTTTAAGGGTTTTAGGATTGAGGGTAGAGAGTAGAGGGTAGAGGGTGGAGACAGAGGGTTTTAGGGTTGAGAGTAGAGGGCAGAGGGTTAAGGGTAGAGGGTAGATGGTTTAAGGGTTAAGGGTAGAGGATTTAGGGTTTAGGGATTACAGTTTACAGTTTAAGGGTAGAGGGTAGAGGGTTAAGGGTAGAGGGTAGAGGGTTTAAAGGTTTAGGGTTTAGGGTTTAAGGGTCTAGGGTTTACAGTTTAAGGGTAGAGGATTTAAGGGTTTGGGGTTTATGATTTATGGTTTTAGGGTTGATGGTTTAAGGGTTTAGAGTTTAAGGGTTAAGGGTATAGGGTAGAGGGTGGAGGGTTGAGGGTTAAGGGTAGAGGGTAGAGGGTTTAAGGGTTTAAGGTTTTGTTGTACAATTTTCACACACATGCCCCACCAGAGGCGAGGACCCTATTTTTTCTTTTGCATCTCTACATCTTGGCTTGGTCAAATTTTGGTTTTGCTCTTCTTGGGAGTTTCTATAAATATGGCATTCTTTCTCATTTGTAAGGGCTAGATAGTTTTATATTGGAGCAAATTAAACAGTATAGCAAGAGTTAGAGTTAGGAGTTAGTATCATTTTCAAGCAAGTGTTGTAATAAAATATTGGAATTGTTGCTACTTTGGGTGATTTAACACAAGTGAAGACATTGTGATTTAGTGCCTTTCTTGGTTGAATTTTATCTGGCATGGTTCATGTGATTCTATCTTTGAAGTTTCTTAAGTTTATTTAATATATATGCTAGGTTTAATGTTATGGGAATTAATAGTGTTTATGATTTGATACTTGAGGTGTTGCAACAATCTCTAGTCCATACCTTTTGCAGCTAGTTAATTGTTATTTGCTTTGCAAAGTTATCCTGTACTTTAAATTCACTGTGTTTAGTTCAATCGTGGATGTTTATTCATTTCAATTGTAATAGGTTTGTTTTGAGTGAATGTTCATGATCTGAAAATATTTAATGCCTTAGAAGATTGCACTATTTCTGTAATATTACAGATTCATCTAGGTCAAGCATGAATCGGTTTATGAGGGATTGGTACATTTCAAGTGTCTCATTATTTGCATTGTTAAATTCTAGGATTAGAATTAATTTTAGAGATCTCTCTAAACCCTTAACTCTTTTGCTATTTCTTTTGTCATTTGGGTTAGATTTAGGATTTGAAGTATGACCGTATTGCTAGATTGGATAAATTTGAATTCAATATTTGCTTGTAGTAAGGTCCCTTTGTGATTACCAACATTTTTACATTTATCACTGAGTTGTTTATGCATTGTCAAGAATTGACATTAGAGACCTTGGGGTTATCTCTTGAGGCTTGCTGATAGAGATTTACCTTTCAAGAGAGATAGGATTTCCATATTCTGTCTAAGTTGTTGATGTGCAGAAAACATCATCAATAGATTGACACTAGGAGGGCCTGGATAAGCAAGTTGGATCAATTTTTGTTTGCTATTTCTCCTGAAAGATTCAAAAGAAGAACCAGATCAACTCCAGGGGAAGGGGAATTTCAAGAGTTGCAAGCTCCTACTAGTTCAAGAAGGACCAGAAGAAGGGGTGAATCATCATCCACCCAACCACTTCCAACATCCCCATCATATTCATCTTCATCAAGTCCACCCTGATATGATTTAGAAGCCATTCCTATTCCACAACCCCAACAAGCCATAAATCAGCCATTACCACCTCCACCTCCACCAATGGCTTTCCTTGCCAACAATCCATCTCCCTTGACCTTCAATAATTACAATGTTATGCCCAAGAACCCATAACACTTTTGTTCCAAGTTCCATGTTAATGACCCCAATAGAAATGTTGAGGAACATGTCAGGATTTTTCAAACTTGCCTTAAAGATAGAGGAATCAATCATGAGGATGCAGTGTGTAGGCTCTTTACTTATTCCTTAGGAGAAGATGCGTTATACTGGTAAAATCACTTGCCTGTTGGGTCTATTCAGAATTGGACCGAATTAGAGACTACATTCATGTAGAAGTTTAGGATTCCAATTAGCCCAAATGAGCTTTATCTTCAATTCACCAATGTTAAGAGAGAAGTCAATGAGCCTATAGGGTCCTTTAACAATAGGTTTCATCATGCTTATACCCGATTGTAGCCCCCTTATGCTATTGACGAGACCACTACTTTAGAAGTTTATTATGAGGGTCTTGATAGTCTGAAAACTACCTTCATGAAGTGGAGAAACAACCATCGTACTACCCTACTTGATGCATACACAGAAGCTGTAAAGGTTAGCACTTCTTTAAGACAACACTTATTTGGACCTTTACCATCACTAGGACCCATTGCTCACCCTGGGCAAGTCCCAACTCTTAATCAAGCTCTTGTCAATCGCACTCCTATCATGAATCTAATACCTCAATTGCCTCTAGTTCCTCACCCAGGACCTCCTATGAGTCAAGTTCCACCTACAATCAGCTACCCTCAGCAAAATGTAAATTAACCTATTCATCCACAACCTCATGCTAGTTTTCCCACTTACTTGCATAATTCTAAAGTATTGAGCCAGTCACTAAATATTGGTACTACTATAGTAGGGTATCCTCAAAACAATGCAAATCAACCTCCATGTAGAAATTTTGATAGAAATCCTGACAAGGAGATATTAGATGAACTAATTGAACAAGTGAAGAAGCTGAACATGGAGGTTACTTATTTGAGAAACCATAATAGTCAACTACAAGCTGCTCAAAGAAGTATGTAGTCCAATACTAATAGAGAAAATTGGGAAATTCAACAAGGAATTTTTTTTGATAGGGGACAACATCCTGAAAGAGGATATAATTATGAAAGAGGACATAATTATGACAAAGGGAAGAATTATGATAAAGGACAATCTTCAGGCCAAAAATTTGAGAGGGGGAAAGCTAGTGGACAAGGGTTTGATAGGAGACAACCACCTAGACAAAACATAACTTGGAATACAAGGCCTAAGAATGGAGGTCTCCCCACCCCATTGGACTAGACAGTCAACCAAGAAAAACCTCCAAGTGGTGTACTTTTAGCTGAAGCTACTTTATCAAGATGGTGCAGGCTTCATAAAACAAGTTAGCATTCTGAATTAGATTGTCCAGAGTTCCAGACAATAGCTTCAATCTTTTAGTATGAGGTGGAGAATAATGCAAGTAGTCAGGAAATGGTGCCATCTACTCCCTATGATTCATCAATGTTGGTGCTAAATCATGCTCCTTTTCCATAGATCAAGGAAAATGTGCTTGAAGAAGAATCGGGCTAGCTTAAGGAAGGGGTGGATTAGGTGTGCAATGGAGATGAGATTACACAGTTGTTTGATGAAAATATTATGAATGAAAATGGTCCCATGGATGAAGAAGAAACCTATATTGAAGAGGTGCAAACATTCCAATGACCTATTAAGAAATATGATTTGAGGCATCTGCCACACAGACATCCATAGGATGGAGGCCCCTTCACTACTTCTATTCCTCCAAACAACTTCACTACACGTCTAGATCCTAATGCTAGTAATAATCCAACATATCCTCATGTGTCTAGACAATACTTATCAAAGGATCAAGGACCAATGGATATGTCAAGAGGGTGAACTACTGAAACAAGCAAAGAAAAAGTAGTGGAATACCCAAAAGAACCTCCCGCTGATATGAGTGTAGAACAACTGGCCATTTATGTTGCAGAAGAACTCAAGAAGCTAAAGGTAAGTCTCTCTACATTTGAGTTGTTGAGAGTTCCAATCATTAGAAATGCAGCCCATTCAGAGTTCACTTTCCCCTCATGTGTGGATGCCATCATTAAAGTTGGAAGATACCTAGAGTGGAAAGAAAATTTAGAAAAGGAATGCATCACAAAAGAGCCAACAAATTATGGATCAAGAGATGATGTTGCAGCTGATGTGGAGATGGCTCTAGAAGAGAATAATTATAAGGAATGCAAATCTGAGGCATTAGAGTTAATAGAGGAACATTTAAGTGAAGAGTTACCTGTAAAGATCAAGGAGGATGTTCCTACAAAAGTTAGTCAGATTCCTAAAAATACAATGGAGGATGAGTTGCAATAGAAAGGAGTTACCATGCAAGTTCCTCCCATTCAAAATAAGGATCCAACGTAGACTAGATATGAAGAGTTTGTTTCCAGGATTATAAAAGATTGGTCAAGCCTGAGTTACAGTGTCTTCCTAGAGGAGTTGTTGTTACCAGCTTGGTACATGATACACGAGGAAGAGAATTCAAAATTCACATGCTTCTAGTGCTAGGCAGCCATAAAAGAGGTGGAGGAACAAGTACAACTGCCACAACATACGAGGGATACACAAAAAAATGCATCAAACAAGTCTCCAATGGAAGAATTTTAGCAATTTGTTGATGAATGTCTTGAAGAACATGAGGAAGCACTTAATGGAGTGGTCAACATTCCTAATGACTGTGATCAAGAGTCTAAACCAATGCCAACAGAGGAAGAATTTAGGGAGTTCTCTCAGTTATCACATCCCATTTTTTCTCTGTATGTTGATGAATTAAGCATTGAAAATTTACAGTCTTTATGCATCAATGATGAGATAGCTAATGTGGCTCATATTGTTATGTAGGAAAATTTGAATGATGTTGAAAACAATAATATTATAGTCATAATTGATGGGCTTGATCACACAACTGCAAGTGAAAATGTGCTTAAAGGCCAACCTGTGATGCTTCTTCATGAGCATCCTACTAAGAAATTTGTTGTGTATGACAAGACTTGTACAAATTCCCCCCTAATTCCTCATGGAAATACTCCAGCAGGTGAAAAGCTCAATGTTGATAATTCTGGACTTGTTCAATCTAAATTTCACTTTGCACTACATAGTGATGCCTCCAATTCTATTTTGCATGCTTCCAACACGAGGGGATTGTTGTACCATCAGTGGAGACCTCCTGACGACATAGATATCAACTATTCACAATTGAAGAATGATGAATACCACATTCAGTCTACAACAGTACAACATCAGGTTGTTTCTTTCCTTACTAAAATTTTTGATGCTTATCAATTTGATTATGGAGGTCTAGGAAAGACAACTTTCATATGGATTGATCATGGTTTCAATGAGTTGCCTCAGTTGCTAATTATTTCTATTGATGAGGCTTAGTTTGAATGTTGCATTATTGAGTCTTATGTTGTTGAACATAAATATGAATTTGCATTCTTGAGGACTATTATCATCACCTTGTTTCTTGTCCATGCATTGATGAATCATATGGGGGTGGGTCTTAGTTCACCTTGTTTGATAATGAGTTGTTATGAGTCTCTTTGTATATAGTTTGATTTGAATAAATGCAACTTTCCTTGCTTTTAATTTTCTTTTGTCTTCTTTTTGTTTTCTTTAGGATAGGTTGCTTTAGGATTAGTTTGTTTTGCTTATTTTAGATTGCTTTTGGTTTGCTTCTATTTTGGTTAGTTTAGGTTTGCTTTGGGTTTCAGTTTGGTTGTTGCTTTGCTTTTTTGGCTTGGGTTTTTCTATTTTCTGGTTGGGGAAGTGTCTTTCCTGCACAATAATTATTCATTATCTGGGACTGTTCTGAGTATTTCATTTATGGACTTTAATCATGTGTCTTGAATGGATGGTCGAGGTCTTTTGTTATCGTTGAGCATTCTAAATGTTTGATTTAAAGAGGATGGGTCATTGGTTTGATTTCAACCTGAAGTATTCTGAAATCTTATATCTTTCATACATCTTAAGAATCCTGATGTTGCTGTGGGATCTTTGTGAGGTCATGTTAGGTGAAAAATCCTATTTATGCTTTAGCGCCACTATGGTTCTCAGCCCTAAGTGTGAACTTCATTGTTCACAGGTTGAAATGAAAAAAGTGAAAAGAAAAGAAATATCAAAAAGAAGAAAAAGAGAAAATGTTGAAAACCAAAAGAATGAATTCAACTTATCAGGAGTATATGAATATCTCTATTGGGGCTATGGATGCCTGGCTAGTAGTAGATCTATGTTCAAGAGAATCACAACGATAACCTTGTTAGGGTTATAGACACCTGACTGGTAGCGAGGCTCTATCCATTTTGATTTTGGAGCTAGAATCTTTACGTAGCCTAACTTGATTGGACTTGGTTTCTATAGTAGCTCAAGGAAGGAAATGAACTCACTTGCACACACTTGGATTTTAAGTTTATGGAAGGTTCAATCTGCCTTTGGTCCTGATTTTCTTTAATCTTGCATTTTGATTTGTTTTCCTGATAGGGAGATCGAAACCAAAGATTCTAGGTTCATGATTCTTGTTCATCATCAAAATGCTCTGGAGCATTTTCCCAACAGGAGTCGCCTTTTGTTGTGCAATTTTCACACACACCCCACCTTAGGTGGGGACCTTCTTTTTTCTTTTGCATCTCTGCATCTTGGCTTGGTCAATTTTTGGTTTTTCTCTTCTTGAAAGTTTCTATAAATATGGCATGCTACCTCATTTGTAAGGGCTAGATGGTGTTATATTGGAGAAAATTAAATAGTATAGCAAGAGTTAGAGTTAGGAGTTAGTATCATTTTCAAGCAAGTGTTGTAATAGAATACTGGAATTGTTGCTACTTTGGGTGATTTAATGCAAGTGAAGACATTGTGATTTGGTGCTTTTCTTGTGTTGAATTTTATCTAGCATGGTTCTAGTGATTCTATCTTTGAAGTTGCTTAAGTTTATTTAATATATATGCTAGGTTTAATGTTAGGGGAATTAATAGTTTTTATGATTTGATACTTGAGGTGTTGCAACAATCTCTAGTCAATACTTTTTGCAGCTAGTTGATTGTTAGTTGCTTTGCAAAGTTAGCCTATACTTTAAATTCACTATGTTTAGTTCAATTGTGGATGTTTATTCATTTCAATTGCAATAGGGTTGTTTTGAGTGAATGTTCATGATCTGAAAATATTTAATGCCTTAGAAGATTGCACTATTTCTATAAGATTACAGATTCATCTGGGTCAAGTAGGAATCAGTTTCTGAGGGATTGGTCCATTTCAAGTGTCTCATTATTTGCATTGTTAAATTCTAGGATTAGAATTAATTTTAGAGATCTCTCTAAACCCTTATCTCTTTTTCTATTTCTTTTGTCATTTGGGATAGATTTAGGATTTGAAGTATCACCATATTGCTAGATCTGATAAATTTGAATTCAACATTTGCTTGTAGTAAGGTCCCTTTGTGATTACCAACATTTTTACATTTATCATTGAGTTGTTTATGCATTGTCAAGACCTAACATTAGAGACCTTGCGGTTATCTCTTGAGGCTTGCTGATAGAGATTTACCTTTCAAGAGAAATATGATTTCCATATTTTGTCTGAGTTGTTATGCAGAAAACACCATCAATAGGTTTAAGTGTTTAGGGTTTATGGTTTAGGGGTTTAGGGTTTAAGGGTTAAGGGTAGAGGGTTGAGAGTTTTTTATTATTTAAGGGTTGGGGGTAGTGGGTAGAGGATAGAGGGTAGAGGGTTTAAGTGTTTAGGGTTGAGGGTTTAGGTCTCCCATCCCTCTATCTCCCACTCCCTCTCTCAGGTCTTCCCCCCACTCAAACTGAATAACTCTCTCTCCCTCTCAAGTCTCTCTCTCTCTCTCTCTCTCTCTCTCTCAGGTCTCACTACCTCCCACACTACCTAGACTAATTTGTCTCACTCTAATCCCCTCTCTCACACTCCCTCTATGTCAGGTCTCATATACCTCCCACCCTACCTAGAAAAATATATTTCACTCCAACCCCCTCTCCCACACTCTCTGTCTCTCTCCCTCTTTGGTATTTTTGTATCTCTTGGGTCTCATCCCTCCCAACCCCTCTCCCATTGTTAGGTCCTTCCACCCACCCTAATTGGATAACTTTCTATCCCTCTCAAGTCTCTATCATTCTCATGTCTTAGTCCCTACCACACTACTTAGACTAATCTCTCTCACTCCTATTCCCTCTCCCTCTATCTAAAGTTTCACTCCCTTCCTCTCTATATTGTGAAAACATTTCAAAGCAACAAATTTGGCGATCGCCAAATTTGGCAAGCGTCAAATTTGGCACTCTCCAAATTTGGCAAGCGTCAAATTTGGCACTCTCCAAAATTGGCAAGCGTCAAATTTGGTGCTCTCCAAATTTGGCAAGTGCCAAATGTATTTTACCTTGAAATAGTAAAATAGTGGTTGACCCTATAATTCAGGCCCACATGCTTCTACATTTTCTGGTTCAACATTTTATTTGACTCAGAAACACATTTTTTTATGCAGTTCACTCCCTGTTGTACGAATCTATGCTTGATCCATCACCTTTTTACCACCAATTTGCATGCTAGACAATGTAGAAGTCATTTTGAAGTTTCTACATCATTTTACATTATCTCAGGTAATATATTCATTTTCGTAATATTAAAATGTTTATATTTAGTATATTTGTTTGTTTTTGACAATATAAACTAAATTGATGTAATGATTTTACTAACCATAACAATTGGATATAGAATTCAACATTGAATTAGATGGTATTTGCAGAAAAAAGTTTAATTTTTATGATTTTGAAGGAAAAAATTGAAAAACATGACATAATTTAGATGAATTCATGTTTAAACTTATATAAATGACATCAACTTAACACAAATTTGTTTATGAATTCTATTTGCATTGCTTATAGTAATCCATTTCCATCATGAGTTTTTTTGTTTTGTTTTGACAATTTTTAGACCATTCATTTGATGATTTTATTAATCTTCATTGTTACACATAAAATTCAACATTAAATTAGATGGATGCTGCATTAAAAGTTTAATTTTTAGGATCTTGAAGATATAAAATGGAAAACATGACATAATATATTCAAATTCATTATTAGTGATGGTTGTGGGAAAACTTCTTTTGTTTTCAACTAATTTGCAAAACCTAAGAGATTTCATGAATGTTAATGCAAGTTTCCATTAATTTTTTTGTGCCATAAAAAATTCACCTTCATCATGTTCTTAGATAAATTCAAGTGACTTGACAGAGTTGGTTTAATGCAAGTTTCCATTCATTCATATCATTTACCTTTCTAAGAATAAAAAAGGGAAAATTTTGTGCAATTGAAAATGGTTTCTTTCTTTCTAAGTTAGCTCATTGTCAAAGAAATAGTGAATAGTTCCAAGCTATAGCATCACAACCCCTTCTTTGAATTCATGTTCTTCATGACTTGGTTGACAATCACAATGTGGTTTTGACCTGTAACAATAAGCACAAGAATCTCTAGTTTCCAAAGGTGGCAACAACTTATACCCTGGGTTTGACACAAGTCTTTTCTCCTAAGCACTTTTCCACACTCCAAATACTCCCCTCAAACCCTTCTTAACATTGATCAATGCTTGCATGAAACAATTTTGTACCAATCCCTCAAAGTACTGGGTTTTACATAGTATAGTTGAAAAAAGAAACAAGTTGTCCTCAATAACTCACACAAAATGATGATTTAGCAACCATCCTTTTGCTAGCACATGCATATAGGCCTACAAAAAAATAGTACCAAGTTTAATATATTTTCACCAAATGCATCAAAATTTATGGGTTTTTTGAAGCTCACTATAAACCCTAGGTTGTGGACATCAATGTTTGATAAGTCACATTAGTTATGCAATGTAAAGTAATGCTTTGTGTTTTAAAGATATGCAATGCAATGTAATCAGCGATATTAATATGTTTCATAAAATGCTTGGTGTGTTTCATAAAATGCAATGTAATCAGTGGTATGTATATGTTTGAAAAAATGTATTACAAGTACTTTTCTTGTGGTATGGAGGTAGATGTATGTATGAAAAATGTTATAACATAGACATGTTTGATAATTCCAAACAACTCATTGCCTTCTTTCATAAAATGCAATGCAATCAACGATATCAATATGTTTCATAAAATGCATTACTTACTTTTTTTCTATGTGTGTTTGTGAACATGTAGCATTCAACACCATGCTGAGGAAATGACCAAAGGCTCTAACACTAGAAGAATGTTTTGTTAAAAATGTAAGGAGAAGAGAATAAAAAATTGTAGAAGAGAATATCCTATAGGTTTAGTGGTTGTTACTGGAACATGGCTTAGAAGGTACCCAATTAAGAATGTTGTAGTTTGGTTGTTTGAGGACTTTGACACGCATCAAAAGATTCTTCACTACTCGAACCTTGTCATCGTAGCCAATGTTCATTTGGTCAAATATAAGGGTACACCTATAAACAAGAACTTGTGGAAAGTGCATGAGTTTGACCAAGAGGTAATATTTGACACAATAAAGAGTAAAGCAGACTTGGATGGTTCCCTGGATTGATTAGTAATTATGTGATGACACCTTCAAATTTTGCAAATTTGAAGTGTCCATATTGAAAAAATTTTCTTTGCACACTCAGAAGTGCACCTACAAAATCTGCCCAAGTGACCTACTTTGAAGGGTCACAATTCAAAGCCAGTTGATTTTCATGCAAAACCCCTTTGTGGACATACTCATGTGACATGTGAGATGTGCATGCCAGTTTTCAGTTTTCCATTATGAGTAACTTTGATAGTGTTTTGAAAACCAAAGATGGAGGGTTTTGACACTTTTCTGCTGTTTGTGAATTCTCAATTCTGTGAAGTGGCCTCCTGTTCGAGCTTGTATTTTGCAACTAGATGATTGTCATGACAAATGGATTGTTTCCCTCCATTCTCCCTACACTCATGTAATCTCTTGTCTGATTTTAGAGTCTCAAGATCATATTTTCTATTTCTTCGAGATCAAAAGCAAATGCAGTTTGTTCAATTTTACATCTGCATTTCTGACAATGTTTCAAGGTGGTCAACTTTGATCCCTAATATCTCATGAAGAATAATGATTGAAACAAATCCATTTTGCACACATACTTAGTGTACCTAGATGAGCTTATGTTTCTAGTGGCAGCCCCCCCAGAAGTTGTTTTGATATTTTTTCAAAGTGGTGACTTTGAGAGCCCTGATTGGTTATGAATAGGTGCAGTTGTAGAAATGGTCGACTGAGCAACTTTGACATTGAATAACATTCACTTTGGGATCTCTTTTTCCAAAATTTCTTTTGCATTACATTATTGGGTCAAATTTCTACATTCCTATTCAATTTTGTGCTTCCAGGATAAGTTTTGATGGGTTATTTAATTATTTTTTGATTACGACAAGGCCAAAAATAGTGTTCCAAAAAGTTTCAAATTTTCAAAATCTAAGGACAACCCATTTATTTTTTTGGTCTAAAAACTCTCTAGCTCCATTTTGATCAAGATCGGAGGTCATTTGATACATTATTTTAATCTACTTTTGTTAGTGCGAACACGTCCCGGACCTAGTTTAGAAAGGAGGTACGTGAATTTTAAGCGCTGAAAAAATTTTGAGGAAATGGGTTTTCTATAAATAATTGATTATATCTGTATGCAAAAATATCAGCTCTAGGGTTCACCATTTGTGCGTAGTGAAATTTCTCTGTTTGGGCTGGAGGTGTAATTAGACGTCACAAATTTTATAATGTTTCAAATGTTTATATTTAAAATATTTCGAATAATTTAAATATTTTGCAAATGAAAAAGGGAATTTAGGGAAAATATAAAATACATTTGAAATATCTGGAGGACAAACAAGTGTAATTCTTGCTTCTAATTGGCTGAAATATGACTCACACCTTTCACTATGCACGAATGAATTCATGGCTGATTGCTATTTTTGATTTGTATATCTCATTTGTAATGACGATCAGAGATGGTTGTTGCTCTTCATGACCCATCGCAGATTGAGTTGTATTATTCCTCATGTAATCAATGATCATGGCACATCTCCCTTTTCAGGGGAGGTGTTGAGTTTAAATCAAATCGGTGAGCCATCTGTTGAGTCAGTCGCCCATCGCTAATAGGTAGCATGTCCTAAAACAATCAGCGATGGCCTTCTTAGAGTGATGGATTTTTAATTGGCATGTGAGCATCATGTTTGAATAATATAAAATATTATCAAATGTTCATTGTACAACAAAATTAATTCTTACTCCCTATTGGCTGGGAAAACTTTTGAGAGTTCATGACAATTCTCTCACTTTGAGGGCAGCATTGCTCATCTCCATTTTGGGATGGAGGAATGAGATCAAATCAGAGATGGCTCAAACTTCTATTTCCCATCTCTATTGTGAGATTTATTTATCTCTTGCAATCAGTGATGACTTATTTTGAGCCTATGGGTAAACTATTGAAAATTCATTTATTTTTTACATCGCTCATCTCCATTTTGGATAGAAGGAGAAAATAGAAAATAATGATGCCTTGGTCTAAGCGATGAGAAATTTGTAGGGTAGATTTCAATGTTCTTCAGACATCTTCAACTATTTAGCATTCTCTAGGGGAAAATTAAACCAAAAAACATAATCACGTTTTTTGGCTTTTAGCTGATTTTTAAACATATGTAGAGGCTACAAAGTGCTCTTTTATGCTCTAGAAAGTTACATGAACTATTTCTATTTCCTGGGAAGCAATTCAGGATAATTTTTATACATTTTCTAGTTGCCAATAAGGTAAAAAATGCATGAAAACTATTTTTTCATGACCAAAAAATTATATTCAGCATATGGGTAAAATTTTTACCTACATTGAAAGTTAAAATGTAACTTTCAAAGGCATTTTTAACAATTGGGTAAATGAGTTTTGACTCAAAAATTAATACTTTTCACTTCTAAGTGAAAATAGAGCCAGTAAGTGAGTCTTTACATACATGTTATTTTGTTCATAGAATTTTCAAGTGAAGACAAGTTGAAGAGGGTCATCGTGAGGAATATTTTCAGTTGCAGGAAAAAAGAAAGATGAGTGAATCAAAGAGCAGATTGGAACTTTTTCAGCAAGCAAAGAAAGTTACTAATCTATGGACCTGAATGTGTCAAATGTCATTGAGAGATCTCCATTTAGGGTTTCTTTCTCCTTAAGTGTTATTTTTCTGCTCCATTTTTAGAGAAGTTGCTTTTGTAATTAATCACATAGAACATTTTGATGAGAATACAAAGCATTTTAGAGTCAAGTTTTAGGGTCTAAGTCTGTAAATAATTATGTAAGTTTGATTATAATATTGAAAAAATAATGCTAAATGTTTCAAGTTTGATACTATTTTACTCTTTTGTGTATTGGTTTTACAGGATATGAATAATACAATCAAGGTTGTCTTATTTGTCTCTATCAATTTCAAATGCATGTGTGGCTCTATTCTTGTTTATTAATTCAAAGAATTAATGTAGGTGTTTGAATATGGTTGCAAATTTGTATTGAACTGAGTGCTAGGATGCTAGTAAGAAGTAAAGGTTAAGAAATAATGTTGAAATGTTGTAATGCAACATTTTAGAGCTTCATATACTGTTAGGTGTGAAAATTTTTATTAGATTATGTATATGTTTGAGTTGACTTAGGTCCAAGGATGAGACATTGATCTAAGTGTGTTATTCATGTTACATTTATTGGTTAATACAATATCTTATCATCTTTTAAATCAAATATCAATCTTAGTCTGTTTGTGTAGAATTTAATGCTCTACATCTCTCAAATTTGAATTAAACTCTGTTATGAAGGTCAGCCAAACCTTTAGGGTACTGTGTCATTCAAACAATTAAAGGAGAAACATCTATTTACAGTGTATTTGGTACTTTAGCACACAAGTATCTATAAATATGTTGATTGGGATTACCCTCATTAGTTTAACAAAGCCAAAAGTGTAGGAGATTTTAGTCTCTGACTGAATCTTGTTCATTGGCCAAATCAAATCTCTGAGTCTGAATATGAGAGAGGGGCTAATTTTTAGGAATCATTGCATCTATTGATTTGGGAACCAACAAATTGGAGAATCTGCTAGGGAGAATTCCAAAAATATTTGGTTTTAGACCATTCAGTCAAAGAGTCATTGAATTTTAAAAAATGATCCAATGACTTGCATACTTGAAGGAGATTGATGTGATGGTTCTGATATATTCTTGAAGTCTGGTGCTCTACTAGTGGAGAGAACTCAAAAATATTTAGATCTTGGAAGAAGCTTTTTGCTGCTTGAAGATCTTTTCCTCTTTCAAAGAGTGGCGACTCTACATAAGTTTCTACATAATCAGAAGAGTTGGTTGTGGCACTTCTCAGGTATTTTTCTATTGTAATAACTCTGTATGAAGGTTTTCAACAAAAAGTTCTAGTGAAAGTTGTTCCTTATTTAATATTTCAAGATACGAGTAGAAAGTGAAATAAGAAAGTAGGATATTCTGAAAAGGATATTGAGAAGAAATTAGTTGTAGAGGGAATATATTTATGTGCAAATATACAGTATTGTTGTCTTAGTTCTCCCTCTACAACTTGTAATATCATACCTAGAACACATCAATGTCCTCAAAGGAAAGTGTTCACTACTGAGAGATATGACCCTTTGGATTTTAGTAAAATTTAGGGTTACCCACATTCCATCCTAAGAAGAATTAATGAATGTTTGCCTAAGTATAGAGGATGTTTTGAAGAATCAACATCACAACATGTACACGGTTTTCTTCATGTAATGGAATATTTTCAAATAGTAGAGGAAGATGTTTTCATGAAGTTTTTTGTAAGAACTTTAGAAGATATTGTTGAATATTGGTTTTCTAGTTTACCAATGCATTTTATATGTTCATGGAAAGAGCTTGAGAAACTGTTCATAGATGAGTTTGGTGAAGTGAATGATGAATGCTTGTTTGAAGAAAGAAATCTGTATACCCAAGAAGAATATGAAGATAAATTTGAAAATGAGGTTGAACTTATGTCATCTATGGATACATTGTGTGATATAGAAAGATTGGAGGATGAATTCATCTATGATTTTCATGATAGATTCATGAAAGTTTTGTTTGATATGCCAACATTAGAAAGACTTGATGAGCTATTTTGCATTGATTTGTTATGTGAAAATTGTGAGCTAGGTCTGAGTACTATGCATGCTCATTTGAAGCCTCCTAATCTTAAATGTATACATCAATGGCTTTTAGTAATTGAGGAAATGATAGATAAATATGGAAGTAATCTCCTAACTCAATTATGTGATGGTACTTTTGTAAGACTTGGTCCAATAGATACAAATGGTATAGTAGAAGACAAGAATGATGCATTGTTTGGTGATGAGGAAGTTTTTTTTGAATAACCTATAGAAGAAATAAACTCAAATGAAGATTGCAACCATAATGGTCATAAGGAGATAGATGAAACATTTGAAGTTTCTTCTATTTGCTCTGAAAATATAGAAAGAGAGAGTCAATTTCCTTCAAATAAAATGAAGGTTTTAATGATGTGGATGACACTGGAAGTGTTTTATCCTCTATGGACTTTGAATATATAGCTGAAGATCATGCTAATTTTGAAGTTTCATGTCTTCATGATGAGAACAATGGTGTTGTAGATGAAAGTTTGGAAGGTTAGCTGAAAAGCATTCTTGTATGGGTGATAATGATGATTTCAATTCTATTTGCAGCCCTAGTGATTGTGATTTCTCTCATGAGGAAAAGGTAGAATTAATCTCTTCAATTGGATGAATCAATTCAAGTAGTTGGATATGAGGAGCATGCATATGTTGATAATTATGAACAAGGAACTCTTGTTTTATTTGATGTTTTACCTTCTACTTATTTTGCTAACTTTGAAGTTATCACTAAATGTTTGCACAAGGATAACATTGATGGAGTTGTACATGAAAGTAAAAATGTAGAGATAAACATAAGTATAGCTAATGACACTCATTATGATGAGTTTGCACTTGAAGAACGTGATTGTGTCAATCACACTAATGCATATGAGGATCTCTTTTATGGGTCTACAACTCATAGTTTTCCTCATAGGTAGTATGCTTCAGATTGTCATGTTAAGGCAACAGGAGGTGATGTTGATTTTGATACTTCTTGCATTGATGAATTTGTTGAAAACGAAGATTCTAAGTCATATGAACTTGAACTTGAGGCTTATTTTTGTGATAATATAACAAGTGTTGATAGCCTTGTCTATGAGCTTGAAGTAGGAAACACTATTTGGGATGTAGATGCATTCTTTGAATGCTATGAATTGAATGTGGATAATGGACATGTGGATGTTGATGAGTCTTATTTTTAGAATATTGAGGCATGTAATAATGTGATTAAGCTGTGTTGTTGGAATGATAACAAAATCACATGTGATGCAATTCAATTGGATGAGTTACAAATGTGTGAGCACTCTTTGCTTGACACACAAAAGAATTGCACACTATTTTGAAGGATGACTTCTTTTCTGACCTTAATCATTGTGAGGGAATTGGTAATTGTGATGAGATTGTGTCTTTGCATAGTTTTGATTATCATCCTCATATTCTATCAATTGCCACATAATCAAAAAATGGAATGAGTGGTAGTGACATGGCCTATGTCATTTGGTTGCTATGTGATAGTAAAGAAAAATAAGGAGCAAGTTTTCACTTGTTCAAAGACAACCTGATAGTTGTGTTTGTAGGAATGCAATCACTCACGTTGTTGTGGTGTCATAGAGGCAAGTATGGATTAAAAGAGATCAAATCTTTTAACATATTGGCATTTGACAGAGGTAAGAATTGATTGCCATTTTTTCATTTAGTGTCCTAGGGCCACCAAGTGAGGTTAAAAAGTTGAAAATAAAGAATTTGTTGCCCAACGATTTAGGCACTTGGTCTGCTCTCCTAGAGGATTTTGAATTCTCGCTCTATTCACTGAGGAACGAACATCCCCAGAAAAATCCACTAATGGCACCTTCAAATTTTACAAATTTGAAGTGCCCATATTGAAAAATTTGCCTTTGCACACTCAGAAGTGCACTTACAAAATCTGCCCAAGTGACTTACTTTGAAGGGTCACAATTCAAAGTCGGTTGATTTTTCGTGCAAAACCCCTTTGTGGACATACTCATGTGACATATGTGAATGTGCATGTCAATTTTAAGCTTCCCATTATGAGTTTTGATAGTGTTTTGAAAAATAAAGCTGGAGGGTTTTGACACTTTTCTATTTGTGAATTCTCAGTTCTGCGCCTCCTGTTCGAGCTTATATTTTGCAACTAAATGAGTTTCATGACAAATAGATTGTTGCCCTCCATTATCCCTACATTCATGTACTCTCTCATTCAATTTTAAAGTCTCAAGATCAGATTTCCTATTTTTTCGAGATCAAAAGCAAATGCAGTTTGTTCAGTTTTACATCTGCATTTCTAACAATGTTTCAAGGTGGTCAACTTTGATCCCTAATATCTCGTGAAGAACAATAACTAAAGAAAATTCATTTTGCACACATAATAAATGTACCTATATGAGCTTATGTTTCCAGTGGAAGCCCCCCAAAAGTTGTTTTGATATTTTTTTAAAGTGGTGACTTTGAGAGCCTTGATTGGTTCTGAACAGGTGCAGTTGTAGAAATGGCCGACTAAGCAACTTTGACATTGAATAACTTTCACCTCGGGATCTTTTTTTCTGAAATTTATTTTTCATTACATTATTGGGTCAAATATCTACATGCCTATTCAATTTGGTGCCTCTAGGATAAGTTCTAATGAGTTATTTAAATGCTTTCTGATTGTGACATGGCAAAAAATGGTGTCCCGAAAAGTTTCAAATTTTTGAAATATAAGGACAACCCATTTCTTTTTTTGGTCTAAAACCTCTATAGCTCCATGTTGATCAAGATCTAAGGTCATTTGATACATTATTTTAATGTACTTTTGTTGTAGCGAACACATCTTGGGGCTAGTTTACAAAGGAGGTACCTGAATTTTAAGGATTGAATTTTTTTTAAGGAAATGGGTTTTCTATAAATAATTGATTATGGTTGCATGCAAAATATCTCCACTCCTGAGTTCACTGTTTGTGCGCAGTGAACTCTCTCTGTTTGGGTCACAGGTGTAATTAGAAATCACAAATTTTTATAATGTTTCAAATGTTTATATTAAATATTGTGCAAATGAAAAAAGGGCATTTAGGGAAAACAAAAAATACATTTCAAATGTTCTAGAGGATAAGCAAGTTTAATTCTTGCTTCTAATTGGCTAAAATATGACTTTCAGTGCAAGGATGAACTCAATCGGCTATTTTTGATTTGTATATCTCATTTGTATTGAAGATCAGAGATGGTTGTTGCTCTTCATCACCCCCATCATGAATTGAGTTGTATTCTTCCTCTTGGAATCAACAATCATGGCACATCTCCCTTTTCTAGGCAGGTGCTCAGTTTAAATCAACAATGAGTGATGGTTGTTGAGTTTATTTCCCATTGCTAATTGGTAGCATGTCCTTCTAAAGCAATCATCGATGGCCTTCTTGGAGTGATAGATTTTTAATTGGAATGTGAGCATCATGTTTGAATAATATAAAATATTATCAAATGTTCATTGTACGACAAAATTAATTCTTGCTCCCTATCGGTTGGGAAAACTTTTGAGAGTTCATGACAATTCTCCAATTCTCACGGAAGCATCGCTCATCTCCATTTTGGGATGGAGGAATGAGATCAAATCATATATGGCTCAAAGTTCCATCGCCCATCTCTATTGTGAGATTTTTTTCTCTTACAATCAGTGAGGCTTATTTTGAGCAATCATTGTGGGTAAACTATTGAAAATTCATTTATTTTTTACATCACTCATCTCCATTTTGGATGGAAGGAGCAAATAGAAAAAAATGATGCCTTGGTCTAAGCGATGAGAAATCTGTAGGGCAGATTTCAATGTTCTTTAGGCATCTTCAACTATTCTACATTCTCTACGGTGAAATTAAACCAAAAAACATAATCACGTTTTTTGGCTTCTGACTGATTTTTAAACATATGTACAGGCTACAAAGTGCTCTTTTATGCTCCAAAAAGTTACCTGAACTATTTCTATTGTTTGGGAAGCAATTTGGGTGAATGTTTATACATTTTCTGGTAGGTAGTAAGGTAAAAAATGCGTGAAAACTATGTTTTCATGACCCAAAAGTTATATTCAGCATATGGGTAAAATTTTTACCTACAGTGAAGGTTAAAATGTAACTTTAAAAGGAATTTCTAACAACTGGGTAAATGGGTTTTGACTCATAAGTTAATACTTTTCACTTCTAAGTGAAAATAGAGCCAGTAAGTGAGTCTTTACATACAGGTAATTTTTTTCATAGGATTTTCAAATGAAGACAAGTTGAAGAGGGTCATCATGAGGAATATTTTTAGTTGCAAGGCAAAGGAAAGATGCGTGAATCAAAGAGCATATTGTAACTTCTTCATAAAGCAAAGGAAGTTACTAATCTATGGACCTGAATGTGTCAGATGTTATTGGGAGATCTCCACTTAGGGTTTCTTTCTCCTTAAGTGTTGTTTTTTTGCTCCATTTCTAGAGAGGTTGTTTTTATAATTAATCAGAGAGAACATTTTGATGAGAATACAAAGCATTTTAGAGTCAAGTTTTAGGGTCTAAGTCTGCCAATATTCATGTAAGTTTGATTACAATACTAGCAAAATAGTACTAAATGTTTCAAGTTTGATACTATTTTACTTTTTTGTGTACTAGTTTTATAGGTTATGAATAATACAATTAAGGTTGTCTCAATTTGTCTCTATCAATTTCAGATGGATGTGTGGCTCTATTCTTATTTATTAATTCAAAGAATTAATGTAGGTGCTTGAATATGGTTGCAAATTTGTATTGAACTATGTGCTAGGATGCTAGTAAGAAGTAAAGGTTAAGAGAATGCTGAAATGTTGTAATGCAACCTTTCAGAGCTTCATATACTATTAGGTGTGAAAATTGTTATCATATTATGTATATGTTTGATTTGACTCAGGGCCAAGGATGAGACACTAATCTAAGTGTGTTATTCATGTTACATTTGTTGGTTAATACAACAACTGATCATCTTTTAAATCAAATATTAATCTTAGTTTGTTGTGTGTAGAATTTAATGCTCTACATCTCTCAGGTTTGAATTAAACACTTCTATGAAGGTCAACCGAACCTTTAGGGTACTATGTCATTCAAACAATTGAAAGAGAAACATCTATTTATAATGTATTTGGTACTTTAGCCCACAAGTATCTATAAATATGTTGATTGGGATTACCCTCCCTAATTTAACAGAGCTAGAAGTGTAGGAGATTTTAGTCTTTGATTGAATCGTGTTCATTGGCCAAATCAAATCTCTAAGTCTAAAAATGAGAGAGTGGCTACTCTTTAGGACACATTACATCTGTTGATTTGGGAACCAACAATATGCACATTGGATAGTTCTCTATTGACCACCTTTAAGTTTTTATTCTCTATTGGTGTTTGATGTCATATAGATTTAGGGTTGTCATTGATGCATTTGTGATTGTCTTTTAACCCACTTATTAATTATATGTTTACTTTAGTGAAGAGATATGCAAGACTAGTGAAGGAGAAAAAAGGGAAAGGCTTCATTAAAGATTGTCAACTTAAGAAAAGAACAACATCAATTGTTGGTGCATTATTTGGTTTTCAATCTTCTTTTTCTTTTCTATTTCATAGATTTCTCAAATTCTTATATGATGTTTTATGTAAATTATGTTTTTATATATTTGAAATTTATACGTAGGATTGTCAAGAGATGAGAAAGTAGTGAAATATTAGCCACATCACCATTGTAGGACCTTCAATCGATCTATTTATAGCATGCATGAAGGTGATAATAGACCCGGTTAGAAGGTGTATGTCTCACATTATTCAGTTATTATTCTTGTAATGATTTTTATGTGAGTCCATCTCTAAAATTGTTAGGCTTTTGCAGGTTTCTTGTGGACCAAATTCCAATGAGAGTACACAACCACGGAGAGGCTACTATCCATGTGTTTCCAAGGGAGCAGGGAATGTACATGTTTTGAAGCATTTTAGAATGCAAATAACTGGGCCACCTAGGGTGGATTGGAGAAAACAAACTAGGTAGTAGCTCCTTTTGTTTTTTCTTGTACAATATATTTCATGATTTGGGCTACAAATGGGATGATTATTTCCCTGCATGTATTTCTACAAGTATTGAGAAATAGAAGGATTTTCAAGATGTTCATCCATCACTATTGTAATATTTGTTATTGTCTTAGTGTATTCTTTGATATAAAAAAGTTATCAGAAATTAATAAATGCAAATGTGTATATTCCTTAACACATGCCTCAATTAGATGTGTATATTAAATTTAAAGTTAGTTGTAATGGTTTATAGTTTACATTTAAAGTTTTTTTGAAGGAAAAGCATGTGGATTTATGACAAAATATGAAACAATGCCTTCTATTGTACAAAGGTATATTTTCTTTCTCTTCTATAAACTGTAGAACTCCTTCCTAGTGTAGAGGAAGGACAATCAACATGAAAATAGACCCAAAAGGAAAATCATTCTTGCATGTTCTTCATAGCTGCTGCTAAGTGCACTTTTAGCAGACCTAGCAATGAACCTACTTCAAGACCTTGATTCAACATAATGTAGGGATAGTGTGAACATCATGGAAGACTTGTCTAAGGGACTTGAATGGTCATAAGATTTTTTTTGTGGAGACTCAACAATTCAACAATTCATGGGGCTTACAAGATTTGTGTTGTTTAAACTAGGAAAGCCAAAATTAATGGCCTAAAGACAAATCAATAAAGATTGCTTCAAACCCTCAGCCATTGACTTAGAGGCATTCATAGAACATTTCAAAGGTGTTTCCATTAGGTATTCACTACCAAGACTCATTCAAAGCACCAACTTGATTAGACACTAGAACCTTTCTTATGACTACAAAAATAGTCCTCTTGGGACAATCATAAAATGACTTGCATTAACCCTTCTAAAATGCTCAAAATGCCAAGGTACATGTTTGCAAGACCTCTCCACATATTTTGAACACCTTCACCAGCCACAAAGAACCCAAACCACTCATTTCACTCAAAAATCACAAAAAAAATTGCTTCAATTCATTTCAAATTTGAAAAAAAACTACAACCATGCTTCCATGATGCAGAGGTAGGGTTTACTTGGTTTCAACAACAACAATAGTTAAAGGCTTCTACGACTCCAAACATAATTGACCATTCAATGGATTGGTCATGGATTTGTCTTACGACTTCTTGGAATTATTGAATTGGATCTTCCTATTTCATGATCAAGACTTTTCAAATGTAACTCAAAGGGCAATAACTCATTCATGTGTGTTGGCATCCTACTAGACACAAAAACTACCTTTTGATAGTCTCTTTAGCACAATATACTCTTGGCTTTGTCAAACAGTCCTGTAGGATAGTCAATATAAATGCAAGGAAATTACTATTAAAGGCTTCCATTACATCCATTCTTCATCCTTGCTTCACAAATTCACTTCAAACATGTTCTTAGGCACCTAGGGTCAAAATTGCCTTGTATAGTCCTAATAGGACAGTCACATCAAATTGACACAAACTTCTTATCATGGATCAAATACTCATTGAAACAAGTCTGTAGGACCTTGGAACACATTCCAAACATCTTTTCCAATTCCAAACCGGATCCAATCATGCCTTGATCCACCCAACTTGCTTTCCAATGAATACCGAGTATGATTTTCATCGTGAAATGCAACAAACTGTCATTAATAACTTTCAAAAAACACACAATGAATCTAATCAGTTCAGTGAGGTTGAAGATAACATAGTTACATAATTTTTTTCAAATTTTTTCAAAGATCTAACGGTGGAAACAAAATTTATGACATTTTTCCCAAAATAGATCACCCTAGGTAGGGTTTCAGGCGAGTTTTAGTAAATTTGCAATAACTTTCAAAATATTCAATTAAAAGGAGCAAAACCAAATGAAAATGAAATTTATTTCATCACTTTATCAAACAAGACTAATCTCATGATTTTACCAATCCATACTAGTCTGTACTATGCAATGGAGCAGCAATATTGCAGAAAAGAAACATATAAATAGTCCACATTGATTCAAATTTGATTCAAATCTTCAACCAACCCACCTATAACCCTTGGGTCATGCATAGAAAGAATAGTTATGCTTGTACAAACAAGAAACAACTCCCAACTGACTATCAACCAACTTCTAACAACTTTTTAAAAAGTTGACATTACAATTAAAAAAAATTGTCATTGACAACATTGACAACAATTGAGCAATTTTTGCAAGTTTTACACAAATGACACAAAAATTTGTAAAATGACCCCAAATGATGGAAAGTAGTCAAAAATGACCTTATTAACATGAAACAACACAAAAATTACACCAAAAAACTCCTAAAAACCAAAATTACACAAAATACCAAAAGGGCAGAACAACATGAATAATGGGGGCAATGATGTTTCAATACCCTCCAACACCTTTGCCAACTTTGAAACATTCTTCAACCAACCAATCTCTCCAAACAGTCACTTGGAATTTGATGCTCTTGTAAACTTTGGAAACATAGTCACATGGCCAATAGCACAAACAAAGGATGGAACATCATGAGCACATACCAAGTGAATGCAAATAGAGTCAAAAGGTCAATGGAATGGACTTCCAAGTGAATTTTTCCAAGATACTTCATTTGAAGTAAGGAGATTTAAAATTTTTCCAAGGATTTATACATGTGGTAATAAATATTTTTTCAATAAATTTTAGCTTATATAGGTGAGGCACTAGTCTTCGCTCCAAGCTACGTTCAATAGGTAGAATCCTTTATGAGTCCAAAGTACAAAATGGCTGCAATCTTTTACAGACTATTATTCAAACACCATAATGCTTAAAAAATTCTTGTATGAGGCTATGAGGATCGCGTTAGACCCCTCTACAATAACCTCTCTTGGTTTTCGCTATATTGGAGGAATTTTCCCATGGTGACGACATTTCGCTTGGGGAAAAAGTTGTCAAATGCAAGTAGTGCAAAGTTGCAAAGTGGTGAAACTTTCATTCTGCAACTCATGTAACCAAAGAAACTATTCCAACATATCTGAGTGGGTACGTCTAGACTAGGCATAGTCCTCATTCATAGCCAAACACACCGAATCACTCTGAGTTATGTTCAACTGATAAAATACCTTAAGAGTCCAAAGTGCAAAATGATTGCAAACTTCAGCATGTTGTTACTCAGATACCATGATGTTTAGAAACTTCTCATTCAACTGGCATAATCCCTTAAGAGTCTAAAGTGTAAAATGGATGAAAACTTCAACATATTATTATTTGGATACCATGATTCTTAGAAACTTCTCGTCTAAGCCTATGGGATCACCTTGGGCCTCTCTACAATCACCTCTCTTGGTTTTTGCTATCTTGGAGAGGTTTTTTTGTGGTGGAAAAATTTCACTTTAGAAAAAGTTGTCAAATGCAAGTAGCTGAAAGTTGCAAAGTGGTGAAATTTTTGTTTTGTAACTTGTGTGACCAAAAAAAATGTTCCAATGCATTTGGGTGGGTATGTTTAATGAGGCATGGTCCTCTTTTTCACCATAACACGCTGAATCACTTCGAACTACATTCAACTAGCAAAATCCTTTTATATTCCAAAGTGCAAAATGACTACAAATTTTAGCATGTTCTTACTCTGATACCATGATACTTAGAAACTTCTTGTCTAATCTTTTGGGATCATGTTGGACCCCTTTACAATAACCTCTCTCGGTTTTATCTATCTCGAAGGAATTTTCCCATGGTGGAAAATTTTCACTTGGGAAAAAAGTTGTCAAATGCAAGTAGTTGAAAGTTGCAAAGTGGTGCCACTTTACTTCTACAACTTGTGTAACCAAATGAACTATTCTAACACATCTAGGTCGGTATGTTTATGCTAGGAATATTCCTATTTCATAGAAAAACATGCTAAATCATTCTGAGCTACATTCAACTAGCAGAATCCCTTAAGAGTCCAAAGTGCAAAATGGCTACAAACTTTAGCATGTTGTTACTCAGATATTGTGATGCTTAGAAACTTATTTTTTGAGTTTGCAAGATCATATTGGGCCCCTATACAATAACCTCTCTCATTTTTTGTTATCTTGGAGGCCTTTTCTTGTGGTGGAAAATTTTCACTTGGGAAAAGGTTGTCAAATGCAAGTAGTTGAAAGTTGCAAAGTGGTGCAACTTTCATTCTGCAACTCGTGTGACCAAATGAACTATTCTAACACATCTGGGTGGATTTTTTTACACTAGGCATGGTCCTCTTTCATATCCAAATATGTTGAATCACTCCAAGCTACATTCAACCGGTAGAATCCCTTAAGAGTCCAAAGTGGAAAATGGTTGCAAACTTATGCAGGATTTTACTTAGATGCCATGATGCTTAGAAACTTTTTCGTTTGATCCTATGGGATCATGTTGGTCCCCTAGACAATAACCTCTCTCATTTTTCACTATCTCAGAGGTGTTTTCCCATGGTGGAAAATTTTCACTTGGAGAAAAAGTTAAATATAAGTAGTTGAAAGTTGCAAAAGTGGTGCAACATTTGTTCTACAACTTGTGTGACAAAATGAACTATTCCAACACATTCAGGTGGGTATGTTTACGATAGGAATGGTCCTCTTTTACACCCAAACATGCTGAATCACTCCAAGCTACATTCAATGGGTAGAATCCCTTAAGAGTCCAAAGTGCAAAATAGCTACAAACTTCAGCATGTTGTTGTGCCATCAAAAAATGGACCCTTATCATTTTCATGGTCTTTTGGGTCTTGTTTCATAGTATTGGAACTATGTTTCTTTGATTTTATGATATATCTTGGCTTGAAAATGCTTATTTTGTACTAAAACTCAAAAAATATGTCTTGTGAAGGTGTTGTGAAGTGTTGTAAGACATTTCTACATTCTTCTAGACTCTATTTAATGCAATTCACCTAAAAACCACCTTTTCATTCATTAACAAGTCCTATTTTGAAGTGTTCTAAAGTCTTGTAACAAGATTTCATGCTTTCTAGGCATATCTTTACTATTTACACCCTTCTCATGCTTTATTTTGTCTCTTTATGCCCTTGTATGCTTATATTAAGTCTATTTTTGGGTCCTATCCTGACAAACAACATTAAACATAACATTATTTCTGACACTTGGTTTTGGGTCCTAGGTGGGACTCATTTGCTAAGGGTGGCGAATAAGTCCCCCTTGGCCCCAAATTCAAAATATTTCAAAATTTCTTTTAGGATTTTACTGAAATTCACTTCATGTTAGCCTGTGATGAGGTATGAATGGATAGTAAGGCACAATATTTGTATAAATATGTGATTTTAACTTCATTTTACATCTCCTCATTCAAGCATTATATCTTCTAAGTCATTCAAGCAATCAAGCATTTCACATCATCAATTCAAGCACTTTGGAGCAGCCATTGACATCACTTCAGCTTGGCATATTCAAGGATTTGGTAAGTTTGTTATACTTGCATATTATTCATTTATCATTTCCTTTACATTTCATGCATTTCTATTGGGTTTGATTACCAAAGTGGGCTTTGACCAAGGGAAACCCCTATTCACTAACCCTCTAACATTTTTCCCTTTATGCATGTGTATTTGCATCTTTGTTTTATAGATTTAACAGGTTTAAAGTTGTTGAAAAATGGAGTTCAAGTCAACTAGGCTCTTCAAGTCAACTCCCCATCTTTTCAAGCATTTTTAAGTGTTTTATGTCTATTTTATGTAGAATTGACCCCGACAAGCTAATATTCACATTGCCAGATCTGGAGTAGTAGTGTTGTCTCTTGATTTTCTAAAAATATTGGGGAGGACTGATTCACCATCCTTGGTGAATGAGTCCCACTTGAAATCTGAAAATTTTCATTTTGTTAGAAATCAATTCCCGATTGTCAGAAATTAGTTCCCAACACTTTTTCAACAGTAGGAGGGCTGATTCACCACCCTTGGAAAATGAGTCCCACTGTGAAAAATAAAATAAAAATCATCAACATTCTAGACACTCTGAAAATCTCATACAACATCCAGGTGCACGTGGATTTGATCCTATACCTTTTGTTCTGCATATTTCTTTCAATTTCTTCATCTTTCATAATTGTTTGCATATCAGTGTGTTTTCAAACATAGCTTAAATTGCACTTTTACATGAGTTTTAGATCATTTTAATTAGTCAATTGCATTTGGATTAGTTCATTTACATCATATCACACTACATACATCCTAATTTGAATGTGCATAAGCATTTTAGAACCCCAAATCTCTCTCTTTCTAGGTGAAAAACCCTAGGAAGAGAGCCCAGTGTTTCGAGTTCCTAAAATCTATGTCACATTTTGGTGAACCCGACTCTTGAACATTTTTAAACTTCTTATTGCATTCATATCTTGTATCCTAGTTTCATTTACATTGACATTCAATTAGGACATTGATTGATTATTGCATTCTAGGATCTTTCATTGTGCATTAGTGAAAAACTCATTTAGTTTTCATTCTTGCATTCAATTTCATTGAAAAAATTGAAACTTTGGATTCTATGTTTGTATTTGCAATCTAAAAACTGTTTAAATCATTCTTAAAATTCTAAAAAATCCAAAAAAATTACATCCTGGGACTCATTCGCCACCCATGGCGAATCGGTCCTTCTGCATATTTTAGACATTAATTTTGCATTGTTTCTGGCATTTTCTTGCATTTCTATTTTTTGTATTTGCACCTCTGTTACAGTTAGTAGATTTTTTGGTATTGGCATTTTAGATTCTTGGATTAGCTTGCATTCCCATTCACCTTTCCTTTGTGGTACTTGCATGAGTGTTTGGTGCCCTGTTGATAATACTTTAGTGAGAATAAGTTCTAGACTCATGGCATCTCACGATAGCACTTTCGTTGTGGACCTTGGGATCTCATGAGCTCCTACTCATGGTATGGACAATGGTGCATTAGGCCCTAACAATACCACTTCCATGCCTTCCCCTTTCCATCCTATGTATGTTGACATTAAAAACAAGTCTCTCTCACAAGAAAATGTTATTAATATTCATGAGGAATTTTCACATTTACAACAAGACTTGTCCCTTGAAAACATTTCCACCATTGCTATACCTACTATTGAGAACCTTCATCGCTTAATTGAAAGTGATGATGGCTTACAAGTGCTAAAACAAATAGCTAACATTTATAATAAACATGCCTCTTCCAATACTCCATCAACAAACACTCTTGTCACCCAAGGAGCATCTCAAGTTCCTCCTCCTTCAACCATAGCTTCCATACCAACTTATACCTATCTGCAAGTCTATACAACTCTACATCAATCCAATTATGTTGCTACTTCTTTCCTGATTTCCACTAACATTCCTACTTATTTTGTGGCATCAAAACCTCCTTCCACCACTTTCCCATCCCTTACTATTCCTTTCACTTCCCCTAATATTATGGTGCTGCCACAATAATGGGTTACACTTTTTGGGACATCCTGATTTTTTCCTAAAATCACATATTTTTAGAAAATACAATGATTTAAGACTTTAAAGGTTCCATTTAAATGATTTTAATTAAAGAGGGATTGATCAAACCCCCTTAGATCAAACCCCCTTGGATAGAACCTTGTTAGATTTAAACCATACCTATAATTGAGTCTCCTCTATCCTATCAAAATGCTGATAAAAAACCACTTTTGATTTACCTTTTGGGTGATCAAATGAATTCATTTAAATTTTATGTTTTGTAATCATGTAGCCCTTATTATAAGCTTCCCAAAAAGTATAATTTTAAATATGTATAATTTGATTATTATATTTATTTTTTATTTCTTGTGAATGTAGGATTTTCAATGAACATCAAGTTCTTTGTTTCACACATACGAAAAAATAGAAAAATAGAGGAAAATAATTCTAAAAAGTACATGTGCACTAGGTATTGATGTCCTTATTCCAACAAAAAAATAATAAGTTAATTCAAATGAATACAAAAAAAACTTATGTGGGCCGAAGCACACCTCTGTCCAAATTATAATTACTCTAACTTGGAAAATTAATTAAAAAATATTATGTAACAAAAAATTATGAAAAAATATCCATCACTAGATATTGGTGTGAAAAAATTGTATTTTAAAAATTAGAATTGTATCTTGTCTATAAAAAAAATTATGCGGTCCAAAGTAAAAATCACTTTTTAAAAATGTTGATTAGTAGAAAAAATAAGTTATTAAAAATTACATAAAATGATTCATAATTTATTTTTTAATTTTTTAGAAAAATAATAATTAGAATCTACACAAAAGATCTAACAAATAACTAGTTTGATTTATCTTCAAATTCTTAATGGTTTAGCTGTTGGGTATGTGCAGGATCATCATGGAAAAAACAAGCCCTTAAGTGGCAAAAAATTCAGAAAAATCAGAGTTAGGCAACTTGACATAAAAATTTGAATAAGTTATCTATATTATTTCAAAAATATGCAAGAATAGAATTTGTAGCAAATTGAATTTAGTTTCTAAACTACTAGGTTTTTTTTTTGTTTTTAAACCTATTTGGTGAAAATTTGAAATTTCAATGTAGTAGTACTTAAATTTCAAGGAAAAAAAAGTAGGTGTATGTCTAACCGCCCTAACCACAATAAAATGATAACATTTTCTTATAATATTTTAGAAATAAGTAGAGGACTCATGTCAGATGTGATGCATATTTTTTTGTATTTTTTTTTCAAGTAAATAATTAATTATGAATTTTTTATTACAACTTTTAAAAAATATAAAAACTCATATGTTTGACCACCTTAACTTGGTCAAAACTTCATGAAATTCAATTTTTCTTTTTTTAATCGTATAGTATCCGAAGCATAGTATGTGATGCATGTTTTGGATTCAAAAAATGTGATATCGTTTGAAATCTATAGATGTTTTTCTATCAGCCTATCAATTAGGACTTTAGTCGTAATTCAAATAGAAAATGAATAATAATAATTTATTAAATTAAAAGTAAAACATAATTTATATTGGTGGAAAGCTCAGAATCTCCTTTAAAAACCCTTTTCATTTCATCAATTTTGGGTAAAAAAAAGTCATCAGCCACATGCCCTACAAATACCCATCATATCGCCACTTTTTGGCCCATCATGATCTTGCACATACCCTGCTATAAGTGTAAGAAAGTGAATATTTGGTGAAAAATCCTGATTTTAATGTCAAGTTTGGCCAAAAACTGTAACCCATTATTGTGGGATCACACAATATCACCTATACTCCACCATTTTCCCTTCCACCTCAACCTACTTATCCTGATCCCTTCATGACACAACTCCTTAACACTATTTCATCCATGCAACACCAACTTACCACCATTAGTCAAGCTCAAACTACTCCAACCACATATCTTGTTCATAGCAGCCCCTTATCATTAGAAATATTACGTACCTTGATGCCACAAGGAATAGAAATGTTGAGGTTTGAGAAATATGAAGGAAAAGGAGATCCTATAAACCATGTCAATGATTTTATTGCTTGAAGATGTGATTTTGTCCTTGATGATAAACTTTTAGCAAAACTCTTTCCAAGGACCTTGAAAGATATTGCCTTAGAATGGTTTTCCAACTTTCCTAATCATTCCATCTATTCATTTAATGAATTGGAAAAAGCTTTCATTAATCAATTTCAAGTTCACATGACACCTAAAAATACAATGGACGACCTTATGCGATGTAGACAAAACATTGACAAAAAAGTGATCAATTTCATCTCTCGTTACCAATCCTAATATGCTCAAGTTTATGTCCAAATTCTAGATGCACATCTGCAGAAGATGTTTATTGATAATTTTCACACTAACCTTCAATACAAGCTTATGATGATGAAATTCCCTTCATTCATGCATTTTTGCACAACCTTATGTGATTATCAAAATTCCGTTTCAAGTCATGAATCAAAATCCACTTCTAGCCGAGTTGACAAACCTGAACATAACAATCCAAACCACAATAACTTGGAAAATTTCTCCAAACCTAACCAAGGTTTCTTACAATTTAGTTCACCTCCTTCACCCTAACTGCGACCAACTTCACAAGTTCAAAACTCAATGGCTGCCTCTAAAATAGTCGTGCCTTATCATTATGGTTATGCAAATAGACATTTCACCCATTTACTTGACACCCTCCATCAAACAATGAACCAACTCATCGACAAATGCATGCTTACCTCACCACCTATTTGACCACTTTATCCTAATCAACCCCTACCTCCTACCTTCAAGCCTAACTCTTATTGTCATTTTCATCATCAAAATGGCCATGACACTGAACATTGCAAGCATCTTAAACATCTAGTTCAAGACCTCATTGTTTCAGGTGAATTGACCATTATAGGTGTTAATGATCAAGGCAATAAGTTTGTTGCACCCCCTAACCAAAACCTCCAAATCTTCACCAAGCTCATCCTATGGATAAACTTGTCACTACAATAGATGTTATCCCTCACAAGGGCCAAACCACTCAATCTCATGATATTAATTTTTCTACTAAAGACATACTACAAAAGCTTCCTGATGGTCCTCACTACATAGCCGACATAATCTATGATAAACCTACTAATGGGATATTAATAGATCCTACTTGTGGTGAGAATGTGATCAAAGAAGAATTTCTAGTATTACATGATCTATATCAAGATAACTATAATCCACTGATTGCATGAATCAAAACACATCATGGTTTTGCTTTCCCTATGATTAGATCGATCGTACTACCTTTACACATAGGACCTAAGACTTTGGAGGTAACATTTTCTATTATTCCACAATCCAACCAATTTCATTTGTGGCTAGGCCTTCCTTGGCTTTGCTTAATGAAAGTTGTCCCATCAGTCATTCACAAGTGCTTAAATTTTTTGCATGGCAATGAGGTAGTCACCATACACCATAGTGGATTTAATCCTTTATCTTCCAAAGGTAAATTTTCATTAGAAGCCTTTTGGCCTACACCCATCAAATCTATTACCCCTTGAAAGGACTTCTTTTACACTGCTTATCAAAATTTTAAAGCTAAAAATATTGTTGAATTATCTCTTCATAATACATCTTCATCCACTTCCACTCCTCCTGTCCTAGATGAAACCATGATTACACCTAAGAATGACATTCAAAAAACCAACACAACTTTAGAACAAATCCCTCTAGACCCTTCCCCACCATTGTTCAAATGACAAATGGAACCTAACACAAATCCTATTCAGCTTCCTCAAATCAAACAAGTATATAAAGAAAAAGAGAAAGTGGTTGATCCCTCTTCTTCAATTTCCTCTATTCTTCCCCCTTCAGAAGTAGAAAAACCTATACTGACTCAATCTACTCTTACACCTCAACAATTGCAAAACTGAATTAAACAAAACTATGGTGCTAGGGAACGAAGGCGTCGTCATCGTCTCCTTGCTCATCAAATAGACAATAAAGAAAATCAACCTATACCCTTGATAAAGGTAATAGATGATCACCTTCCCTCTCCTAAATAACCACATGACAGTCCAATACCACCATCACAACATATTCAACAACCAAAGATTTTGATATATCCATCCTTAGAAATCACCCTTCGTCCTCCCGCCGTGATTAATCTTGATGATGACAATGATGATGGGACAATTGCTAAAATAGATGAAGAAATAAACAATGATTTAAACTCTTTTTTTTCATCTACAATGAACTTAAATGATAAATCCTATCCTCCAAGTGAAGAACCTGGTACAACTCCTAGTTTGACACTTATGATTCCTCCTTTGGACAGTCAACCCCCTTCGCATTGTACTAAAAATGATTGGGAGGCGCATGACTTGTTAGATGAGTGATTTTCCTTTTTTAGCTTGTCTTTTACCTTTTTCTTCTTTCTTTTTATGTGTGTATCATATTCCCTCGTATCATGTGTTTGATGTTCTCTTCTCTTTGTACACTTCTTCTATGTGTATCTCCATTCCTCTATTTGTCATGGTTTTTACTTCTATATTTTTTTTAATTTTTTTTCCTTTTGGGGATGACGCAAAGTATAGAGACGCCCTGTGTCTCTTCTATGTTGACCCAAAAAAATTGTCTTTATACTTTTTCTTTTTTTTTTTTTTTTTCCTCTTTGGGGATGACACAAAGCATTGAGATGCCCTATGTCTCTTCCATGTTGACCCAAAGGTCCTTTTCCCTTTTTCTTTTTTCTCTTTTTGTGTTTTCCTTTTGGGGATGATGCAAGGCATTGAGACCAAAATGTCTCCTTCATGTTGACCCAAAAGATTTTTCATTTTTCTTTTCTTTGCACTTGTGTTTTCCTTTTGGGGATGATGAAAAGCATCAAGACCACAACATCTCTTCCATTTTAACTCAAAATGGATTTTTTCCTTTAGTTTCACTCTCTTTGTGTCATTCTTCTAGTTCTATGTGCTTTGGGGAATAATGTCAGTTCCAAACTCTTTAAATCAAAAAATTGCAACAATGAGCATACTAACCCCAAATCCATAGATCCCTTATGTGTTTGGTGTGATTTCTAATCTGGGGGGGCAACTCCCATCTTTCCCTTCTTTTCTCCTCCATCTTGACATGATGCAGCTTAACTTTGAAACATATGACTTGGCATAGAGCTTTCCAAGTTGGCTCTCGTGTCTTGTTTTCTTTTTTGCATTTTCCTTTATTCTCTACTTTCAAGTAATTTCTCATAGAATGATGTGTAGCAATTCCTTTAAAGTGGGGGGAATACATTACCATTATTTCATTTGCATTTTTAGCGAAGCCTTGTCATTTACGTGATGTGTTTTTCACTTTGTGGATGACATTGGGTGTGATTTCCTTCATAAGTGTGATCTTTCTTAGCATATTTCATTCCTCTTGGTGGTTTGATGTGACACACTACATCCCCTAAGTTGTGAATATACTATTCTTTGATTGGTCCTCTTTTGGAGACATTAGACACAATGTTCCCTAAGTGACTGACCTTGCATAAACTGAATAAGACTCCTTTGGAAATATTACACATAACATTCTTATTTGGCCACCTTGCATAACACAACTTGCATGCCTGTGGGGCCATCTTATTTGTTTTTCCACCTTGCATAACACAACTTGCATGCCTATGGTGCCATCCTATTTTTCTTATTTTATAAAACTTAAACCAACATTTGCATTTTCTTTGGCTTTATGGCACCTTGTTAAAGTTATCAAATGGGTATAGCTTTGGCATGGTTGAGCAAGAAGCCCAGCTAGCATAATGACTTTTCCCTATTGCTACTTTTGTATTTTTTGTGAGTGCATACCAACTAGTGTATGTATCTTACCTTTATTGGTTTTCTCACCCTGTAGACAACTAGTTAGATGGCCCAAGAGTGAGTACACATTCTTTCTTTTTCAAACAATCATCCTAGATCTATTTTCACAAATAGTTGGATTGATGATCGAAGCTTCACTCAATTCCTCTCAACACTTGTGTGTTCCTTTGTCCTTATGTTCAGTTCATCATGGGATCTTCATCCTAGGGGCTTGAACATCCTCCTTGTTTTTTTAATTCTATCTTTCTAATATAAGTGCATTCAAACCCTCTTCTCGATGTTCATGGCTACTTTAGTGCATGAGGAAGCAAGTTTCTCTCACTGAAGTGGGGGCTAAATGTGTCGTCAAGAAATGGACCCTTGTCATTTTCATGGTCTTTTAGGTCTTGTTTCATAGTGTTGGAACTATGTTGCTTTGATTTTATAATGTATCTTGGCTTGTACATGCTTATTTTGGTGCTAAAACTCAAAGAACGACATCTTGTGAAGGTGTTGTGAAGTGTTGTAAGAAATTTCTACATTCTTCTAGACTCTATTTATTGTAATTCACCTAAAACCCACCTTTTCATTCATTAACAAGTCCTATTTTGAAGTGTTGTAAAGTCTTGTAACAAGATTTCATGCTTTATTTTGTCTCTTTATGCCCTCATATCCTTATATTAAGTGTATTTTTGGGTCCTATCCCAAAAAACAACATTAAAAATAACATTATTTCCCACACTTGGTTTTGGGTCCCAGGTGGGACTCATTCGCCAAGGGTGGCGAATGAGTCCCCCTTGGCCGCAAATTCAAAATATTTCAAAATTTATTTTGGGATTTTACTCAAATTCACTTCATGTCGGCCTATGATGAGGTATGAATGGATATTAAGGCACAATATTTGTATAAATATGTGATTTTAATCTCATTTTTCATCTCCTCATTCATGCATTCAATCTTCTAAGTCATTCAAGCAATCAAGCATTTCACATAATCAATTCAAGCACTTTGGAGCAGCCATTGACATCACTTCAGCTTTGCATATTCAAGGATTTGGTAAGTTTGTAATACTTGCATGTTATTCATTTATCATTTCCTTTATATTTCATGCATTTCTATTGGGTTTGATTACAAAAGTGGGGTTTGACCAAGGAAAACCCCTATTCACTAACCCTCCAACATTTTTCCCCTTTGTGCATGTGTATTTGCAGCTTTTTTTTGCAAATTTAACAAGTTTAAAGGTGTTGAAAAGTGGAATTTAGGTCAACGAGGCTCTTCAATTCAACTCCTCATCTTTTCAAGCATTTTTAAGTGTTTTTTTGTCTGTTTTTTGTAGAATTGACCCTGGCAACCTAATATTCAGACATTGCCAAATCTTGAGTAGTAGTGGTGTCTCTTGATTTTCCAAAAATATTGGGGAGGAATAATTTTACACCCTTAGCTAATGAATCCCACTTGAAATTTGAAAAATCTTCATTTTGTCAAAAATCAACTCCCGACTGTCATAAATTAGTTCTCGACACTTTTTTAACAATAGGAGGACTGATTCACCACCCTTGGTGAATGAGTCCCATTGTGAAAAATAAAAAAAAATCATCAACATTCAAGAAACTCCAAAAAGATCATACAACATCTAGGTACACTTATATTTGATCCTATACCTTATTTTTTGCATATTTCTTTCAATTTCTTCATCTTTCATAGTTGTTTGCATATCACCGTGTGTTTTCAAACATAGCTTAAATTGCACTTTTACATTAGTTTTAGATCATTTTAATCAATCAATTGCATTTAGATTAGTTCATTTACATAATATCACATAGCATACATCCTAATTTGAATGTGTATAAGCATTTTAGAACCCCAAATCTCTCTCTTTCTAGGTGAAAAGCCCTAGGAAGAGAGTAGCATTTCGGGTTCCTAAAATCTATGTCACAGTTGTTACTCGGATACTGTGACACTTAGAAACTTCTCTTCTAATCCTATGGGATTATTTTGGGACCATATACAATAATCTGTCTTAGTTTTTGCTATCTCGGAGGCATTTTCTCGTGGTGGTGAATTTTCACTTAGGGAAAACATTGTCAAATGCAAGTAGTGCAAAGTTGCAAAGTGGTGCAAATTTCGTTCTACAACTTGTGTGACCAAATAAAATATTCCAACATGTCTGGGTGGGTATTTTTACATTAGGCATGGTCCTATTTTGTACCCAAACATGCTGAATTGCTCCAAGCTACATTCAACCGACATAATCCCTTAAGAGTCCAAAGTGCAAAATGGTTGCAAATTTTAGCATGAGGTTACTTAGATACTGTGACACTTAAAAAATTTATCATTTGATCCTATTGGATCTCATTGGGCCCCTCTACAATAACCTCTCTCAGTTTTCATTGTCTCGAAGGAATTTTCCCATTGTGGCAACTTTTCACTTGGGGAAAAAGTTATCAAATGCAAGTAGTTGAAAGTTGCAAAGTGGTGCAACTTTCATTTTGTAACTCGTGTAATAAAATGAACTATTCAAAAATGTCCAGGTGGGTACATTTATGCTAGGCACAATATTTTTTCACACCCAAACACACTGAATTTCTTTGAGCTACATTCAACCAGTTGAATCCCTTAAGAGTCCAAAGTGCAAAATGGCTACACACTTCAGCATGTTACTCAGATACCATGATTCTCAGAAACTTCTTGTCTGAGCTTGTAGGATCACATTGGGCCCTTCTACAACAATGTCTCTTATTTTTCCTTGTTTTAGAGGCGTTTTCCTGTGGTGGAAAATTTTCACTTGAGAAAAAAGTTGTCAAATGCAAGTAGTTGAAAGTTACAAAGTGGTGCAACTTTCATTTTGCAACTTGTGTGACCAAACAAAATATTCCAATGCATTTGGGTGGGTATTTTTATGCTAGTAATGGTCCTATTTTGCACCTAAACATGTTGAATTGCTCAAAGCTACATTTAATCAATAAAAGCCCTTTAGAGTCCAAAGTGCAAAATAGCTACAAATTTTAGCATGTTGTTACTTAGATACCATGATGCTTAGAAACTTCTCATTTGAGTCTATTGGATTGTGTTGGGCCCCTCTACAATAATATCTTAGTTTTTACTATCTCAGAGGCATTTTCCCATCGTGGAGAATTTTCACTTGGAGAAAAAGTTGTCAAATGCAAGTAGTTGAAAGTTACAAAGTGGTGCAACTTTCAGTCTACAACTCGTGTGACCAAACGAACTATTCCAACACATCCAAGTGGGTAATTTTATGCTACACATGGTCCTCTTTTGTACCAAAACATGTTGAATCACTCCAAGATACATTCAATGGGAAGAATCCCTTAAGTGTCTAAGGTGAAAAATGGTTGCAAACTTCAGCATGTTGTTACTCAAATACTTTAATGTTGAAAAACTTCTTATCTAGGCCTATGGGATTGCATTGGACCCCTCTATAATAACCTCTCTTTGTTTTCACTATATTGGAGGTGTTTTCCTATGGTGGAAAATTTTCACTTAAGCAAAAAGTTGTCAAATGCTAGTGCAATGTTGCAAAGTGGTGCAACTTTTTTTTTGCAACTCGTGTGACCAAATGAATTGTTCCAACATATTTGGTTGTGTAATTTTACACTAGGAATGGTCATTTTTCACACCCAAACAGAACAAATCACTCTGAGCTACATTGAACCGAGAAAATACTTTAAGAGTCCAAAGTGCAAAATGGCTGCAAACTTCAACATGTTACTCAGATACCATGATGCTTAGAAACTTCTCGTCTGAACCTATGGGATCACATTGGGCCCCTCTACAATAAAATTTCTTGATTTTCACTATCTCCAAGGAATTTTCCCATGGTGGAAACTTTGCGTTTGGGAAAAAAATTGTCAAATGTAACTAGTGTAAAGTTTCAAAGTGGTGCAAATTTCATTCTGCAACTTGTGTGACCAAATGAACTATTCTAACCCTTTTGGGTGAGTACATTTATGCTAGGCATAGTCCTCTTTCACACCCAAACATGCCTAATTGCTCTGAGTTATGTTCAACTGGCTGAATCCCTTAATATTTTGAACTGTAGTTGTTGTCATTGAATAGTGCACCCTTGTTGAGATGCAAAACTCAGCCTACTAGTGAAACATTGGATCCAGATATTCAATATCCATGATGTATGGTTTTTTGTGCTCTAGAGTTATAAAACATGATGTGGTAGCAATTATAGGACCATTTTTCTCAATTATTTGTCATGTTGTTTCACACATAGAAAATGGAAGGATGTCTTTTATCTTATTTAAATGATGAATATGGGAGAAATGTGATAACTACAAATGGGTGATGCATCCAAAAATCAATCTTATATTGTTGTTCATACACATCTAATATTTTTAGAATATCACTAAAACTAAGCTTTGCATTGATTTCATTTAATTACATGTCAAGTGTTGTGATATTAGCAGATGTAAATAAATTTTGTTGGTTGGAAGAACAACTATCATGTGTTTTGATGCACGCTCATACAAGTTCATAGAGATATATATATGCCCGTGAGGTTTGAAACATCGAATTATTCTATGGATGGAAATGCAATGATTGCTAAGCTTTAGACTCATAAACTTTAGTTGTTGGATGCCAGCCTCAACCATGAATCAAAAGAAATACATTTTGCTATGATATTTTGTTATGGGAAGGAGCTCTTACAGTTCATTTGAAACCTTTTGGTGTTAAATTCCTTGCCACTAGACAACAATAGAACTCAAGAAGCATGGAGCATACATGAAAATACATGAAGTATACACATGAATTATACATTGGAAGGATGAAGCATACACGTGAATAAATGCAATATACATGAAGTATACATGTGAATAAGTGAAGCACAAGTAATTAAAGTATTGCAAAGGGTATAGACCACCAAGAATGGACCTTATTTACACAATACAAATTAGATGGAGCTTATTGAGGAATCAATAGTAATTAATTAAGCATTAGATGTAAAAAAAATCCATGCCTACAACATTCAAGCATACAATTTACACAACACACATGATAACATCATTCAATAATGGTAGTAGAAAAATAATATTTTCTTTAGTCAAAAAGCCATAAGGCTATATAATGATATATATTGATAAAAGTATATACAATATATCCAAAAAAGCCATATAGGATTAGTACAAAAGTGCCATATGGACATAAAATGTCACATAAATATATCAATAGTAAAAAACATATGTTCCAAAATGCCACATAGGCATACAACAAACGACCCTAATACATAGTCATTTCCCTCTAGGGGAAGGAAAAATATCTCGTTTTGCCTTCAAAATTTAGCTAGATGAAGTGCATGTTGGTTCTCTTGTCTTTTGAACATGCTCACTAGTCCTCCTCTCTTCACTCTAGACCTTCAACTAATATAATAAAAAGTAAAGATGTTAATACATAGAAATTGAATTGTGGAACAACATATAACAAAATATAATCACTTACTGCATACATATAGTCATCATGCACATTTAAAATATTACCACGTCCACAATCTTGAGTGACAACCACCTATCACAACCATCAAGATTGAAATTAAACTACATAAAAGTATCATAAAAAATTATATAATAGACCATAAAAGAGAAAATATAATGTCAAATCGACTAATCTATTGCATAACTCTCTCAACAGATCAAAATTGACTATTGTTGCAACAAAACCATGATCCATCATGCCACCAACATCACCAAGGTTGTTTGATGTCAATAACTACAAATGAAACAACATATCTAACAATAATATAAAGAAGTTTAGGTAGTCCCTTTATAACTGTCATAAATGAAAGAGTAAATTGTTGGCCTCAGTTGAGACTTGTGCAATTTTTGCACACACGCCCTGCTGAAAGTAGGGACCCTCTTGCTTTTGTTGGTTGTGTTTGCTTGTTTTCTTTAGGGTTCTAACCTTTTCCCCTTAAGGGATAGGCTTCTTGATTCTGGTTTTGTTTCACCCAAGAATTCAAGGTCTCATCTACACTTAAGGTGTCTTCTTTGCACCATCATGATGACATTCTAGCTCTTGGAAAGTTGACCTCAATCTAAAATTTCAACTTAGGGGAAAAATTGGCCAAGTGTGGTGGAGGTTTGGTAAATTTGAGGTAGATTAGATTACATGAACCTGAATCCATCTAGAAATTCCAAGCCACCTCAGATTTTCTAGATTCAAGCTCTTGTCATATCCCTGAACTTTCAAATGTCCTCTCTAGAATTTATGGCACGCATTTATGATGTGAATTAAAAGGTATATTTGGAACTTATGATGTCTTTTGGGTCATTCTACATTGTGCATACTTAAAAATCAAGGAATTTCTCCATTGTACGATTTAACAAGCTCTAGAAATGAAGATTGTTTTCCTTATTGGTTGTTGTGGGGCTCTTCTAGTATTCACCAGGGTTCTTTTTGTGCCTTTTTTCAAGGTAGGGTATCTCCTTTGCCTCTGATTGAGTTTTCTTTCAAATTGATTCGATATGCTTTGGGCTTAGTAAAATCTATCCTTAGGTATATGTTGTTATGTTAGGATTTTGATAGGATGGGTTCAATTGTTTGAGTGCAAATTCGAATGGTGGTGGTTTGGATTTGATTTGAATGGAACCTGATACTAGGGTTCATTAATATCTTAGGGATTCACCCTTCTTATTGCGTTCTTGTGATTACATTTAGATTGTGGGGGGGCTTCATGTTTAAAATATAATTCAACTTGAAAGGCCTAGTTGCTTGTAAACCCTAGTTTGATATTGCAATTTTGATGAATGAAGCAAATGATATTAAGGGATTTTAGTGTAGAATGTTTTGATTTGAATTGTTTTAAGGAATTGAAATCAAGTCCCTTGAGAAAAAAATAATCATGATCCTTATTTTAGCACGAAGTGAACTCAACACTTAACGAATTTTTGAGCATGAACAAGACTATCTGGGATTCTAAGGTATCTCAAGTTTTTGAAGCCTCAATCCGGCTAGAAATTTTGAGCTCCCTTAGTTTTCTAAATCTCTTACCACCACGAAAATCCCAAAATTAAGATCATGTGTAAAGCGATGAAAGCCATGATACTTTGCAAAATTTCGAGTATGACCTACCTTTACTAATTTCAAGCTAGGTCGGATTTTCTGAACCCTAGTCTGCCCAAAAAATCCAAGCCTCCTAGAAATTTTTGAATCTTCTAAACCTTCAAATCTTCGATGCATGTGATGAATTGAAATTTGATAAAAATGGTTTAGAATATGATCTCAAATTGATGATGTAATCAGTGTATGGGATTTATCATGTTAGATAACCTCATGAAGAGTCCTTGGGATCCCCTTGGATATATGTTAGAATGCACATTGAGTAGATCCTAGAAAATTTGAGCTCCCTCGGATTACTCGAGCTCCAATCTGTCTGAAAAATTCGACCCTGGGTGGAATTCTCGAGTTTTTCCTAGTTCCTTCAAACTCCAAATTTTAATGATAAATGAACATGTATATGATGTTATATGATATTTATGGTTGAAATCTTGTTGAATTTTGAGCAACTTTCCTTCTTAAATGTGAACTCTACTTGCATAGTTTAATGATGGAAATCTCATTGTGTAAATGATTCACTTTATATTTCCATCAGGGTTTGTCTTGTCATTATGGTTTTCATTCAATGGTGTGATTTAACATATATTGAGGATATGTGCAGGATCATGATGGGCCAAAAAGTGGCGATATGTAAGTGATATGATGGTCCATGTGGCTGATGAATTTTTTTTTACCGAAAATTGATGAAATGAAAAGGGTTTTTAAAGGAGATTCTTAGCTTTCCACCAATATAAATTATGCTTTACTTTGAATTTAATAAATTATTATTATTCATTTTCTATTTGAATTATGACTAAAGTCCTAATTGATAGGCTGATTGAAAAATATTTATGGCTTTCAAATGGTATAACATTTTTTAAATCTAAAACATGTGTCACATTCTATGCTTCGTATACTATAGGATTAAAAAATAACTGAATTTCATGAAGTTTTGACCAAGTTAAGGTGGTCATACATACAAGTTTTTATATTTTTTAAAAGTTGTAATAAAAAATTCATAATTAATTATTTACTTAGAAAAAAATTAAAAAATATGCACCACATCGAGACATGAGTCCTCTACTTATATCTAAAATATTATAAAAAAATATTATCATTTTACTCTGGTTAGGGTGGTCAGATAGAGACCTACTTCTTATTGTTTCCCTAAAATTTAAGTACTCTGCATTGAAATTTCAAATTTTCACCAAATAGATTTTTTATTTTATTTTAAAACCTAGTAGTTTAGAAACTACATTCAATTTTATACATATTCTATTCTTACATATTTTTGAAATAATATAGATAACTTATTCAAATTTTTACATCAAGTTGCCTAATTTAATTTTTCTAAATTTTTTGCCACTTAAGGGCCTATTTTTTCCATGATGATCCTGCACATATCCTTGATAAACCTCATTGAATTAATTTCATGTGATGGTGAGATATATTGCTACTTCCATTTGGGTGATTGTTGTTTTCTCTACCAAATGCATGCAAAGTTGAGCCCTGATAAGACTTCCAAATCCAAAGTTGTTGTAGTACAAGAGGAAGTGAGAAAGAGAGCTGAAAGAATGAAGTATGAATTCAAGGGAATATGGCTAGAGTCCAAGATTTCTTCTAATTGGGCTAAGATTGTAGACACCAATATGGGGCATGTGGACTATGATTATTTTCAACAAAGAATGTTTGGCAATGCACCCACTCAACTGTCACAAGTTCTTACTCACACTGGTCTAGCTCAGGCAACAAGGTTCCCTCCCACTCAATTGTTACCTGAATTAGTTTTGGAATGTTCCAAGCATTATGACTCAGACAAGAGAATCATAGTTGGGACACAAGGTAGAGTTTTGGCTAATCTTACAAAAGAGTCCATTGTAGGAGTGTTCAAAATTGCTTCACATCATAAGCTAATTAAGGATATAAAAATTGGAGAGGCAATAAATTTCTATGATGAGGACCCCAACAGAGCCTTGGATATGATGAATAGTTCTTGGATACTAAAACCCAAGCTACACTATTCCAAGCTACCCAAGCAACTACATAGAAGTGATTTCAAGCTGGAATACCATGATGCCATAACTCTCCCGGGAAGAGTAATGGGGGTAGAAGAAGCTCATGTTTTCCACACCTAAATGTTATATCCTATCACATAAATAATGGATGGGAAGCATTATCATTGGGCCAAGATCATAAGCAATAACTTGGATACATAGTTGAGAAGTGTGCAGGAGACTAATAGGTTCACCATGACCTCATACCTTGTATATATGTTGGCAAGTAAAACTAGGTATAAGGGTCTCAGTTGTAAAGGAACTATGGGAAAGGATAGAATATAGGACATCTTCCCATAATTGTAGTATAAGAAAACCAAGTACAGAAGGGCCAATGATGCATTCTTCATGTACATTCCCAGGTTGCTACAAGATTCCCTTCATGTTAGAATTTATTTTGTTTTACCTCTCATATTTCCAAGATATCCAACTAATAAACTTATATTATTGGAGTTGACAAAGAAAATGGTAGCCTTTGAGGCCATCTTACAGAAGGATTTACATAAAAAAGGGTTGGGAGCATAATTCCCATTTGAGAGTTGGAACTCTAGAAGCATGCCCCTCCATTCAAAGTGCCTAATATTCTAAGAAGGATATGGCACAATTTGAATTGTATTCTCATACTAATAGAGATAACTTTGACCTCTATGGCAAGGTTCAGAAATAGGCCAATAGAGAATTCAAGCATAAGGATCACATTGAAGACTATTGGGCCAATTTTTGGGATGAATTTGAGGTCATCAAGAGAAGGTTCTCTAGGCTTCTCCTCAACTTGATAAGTCTTTACAAGGTTGCAGAGGTACCAAATCAAGTTCAAGATGATGATGCAAATTTGATCCAACATCATGATTTTGAGCCTTATAAGAATGAGCCTCTACCTCCAGTAAATTGGTCAAAAGAAGAAGTGAAAGATTTAGACCAAGTGATAGAGCCAGGCATGAAATATTCCAAGCTTTGGGTGAAGCATAAAGTGTTGGAACTAGAGGCTGATGGCACCAAGTTTACCTATAACATGATGGGGGATTTGGAATCCCAATTTGAAGAAGTTGAAGTTGATAAAGGTGACACTGTCAAGACCCATGATGGAGATGGCCAAGAGGAAGATATACCTCTTACTATGAAGAGGAAAATAAGGATTCAAACATAGGAAAAGTATGTTGAAAAAAATCTCCTAAAACAAAGAAGGCTCCCAAGGCTAGTGCTACAACTAAAGAGGGAGAGACTTCACTACCAGTCAAGAAAAGGAAATTAGTTACAAAAGGTCAAAAGATGGTTAAGGCTAGGAAGAATAATACCACTACTGATGCCCCTACTTCATCCAAAGTTGTAGATGTAGAAATTTTGTGGGAGAAGCCACAAGTATATGACAGGAGAAATTCTCCTAAACACAAGACATCCCCTGTAGCAGAGGTAAAGAATGCAGAGAAGGAGGTACAAATTGAAGAGGCACCTATAGATGATAGTGCCAAGAGAGCAGATACAAAAAAGAATTCTCCTCCTCCTTCTCCTCTTCATAATACAAACATTTCAAAGGAAACAATCAATGAGGAAGGAAACATATCAAATAATCTTGAGCCACATGAATTAGAGAATGAAGAAATATCTACTCCCAGAAGTGGAGAATGGCAAAAGTTTATTGAAGAATTTGGAAAATCAACCTCTGGAGCCCAAAGCAAGAATATTGAATTAGAGGTTACTCAAGAAGTGCCATCTAGGTCTCTAGAGAAGGAAATGTTAAATGAACAGGAGGATTAGCAAGAACAGAGAAGAATGTAGAAGAAATTTTTGATATCGCAACTCAAGATAAAACTAAATAGGAGGCTCCCTCTACTGAGTTAGAAATAGAGTAGGCTACTATCCTTGATTAGCTAGATAAGAGGCTTATTAAGAAGCCAATAATAGTTCAATAGGAAAATCCCTGATGGGACAAACTATTAGCACAATGGGGACAACTTAAGCAAAGAAAAGGAGCCAGGATAGTTTCAAAATTCTCAAGAAGGGTTGTTCATGTGGTTGTTCCTGGAGAGAACAAGTTCAAATATGAAGTAAGGCCCACTAACTATAAGGTGAAAACCATCAATTTGGGTCCATGTACCAAGGAGCAAGAGAAAGAAGAATTTCAAGAGTCCTCCCAAGCCATTTTGAGAAGATAAGACAAAGAAACTAAGGAGAAGGAGAAGTTACAGAAGCAACTTAGTGATGTGTATAAATATGCTCAACACTTGATGAAGCCCCTACAAACTACTGGTGAGGATGGTTCTTCAATTCCAGAGGGAATATTTCCAAAATAGGTTGTATCAAAGATTGAGAAGTTGAAGTCCTCAATACATAGCACCCAGGAATGGCTTCATGATGTCAACAAGAGAGGCGATGAATCTATTGAACAAATTTTCAACATTCATGCTAAGGCTGTTGAATTTCTAGAAGACACCTCCCAATTTGCTGTTGATTGCAATAAGGTTGATGAATCAATAGTTGAAGAGCTAAATAAGATTCTATAGGTGCCCAAGGAGGAATTGGCTAAAATGAACATCTTCACTTCTGATGATATTGGTAAAGTAATGGAGCTGCTAGAGATATAGAATTATAGAAAGGAACTCCTCTCTAAGGCCCTGAAGAAGATAATGAAGCTACAATGAAAGATGAAGGAAATATATGATAGTTGTATCATTTTTCTTGAAATCATTACAGGGAGAAGGAAATTTGGATAGAAAAATATGAACATTAGTAGACTGCAAGCATGGTGGAATAAAATTTATGCTCCATCTGATGATGCTCCCATTGCCAAAGATCATTTAGAGGTGTTGGATCTAAAAAATGCAAGTTACAAATCCTAAGAGGATGCCAAGCTCTATACAGTTCATGACTCCCTACATTTCAGGCTCTACTAAACCTAGGTAGGTGGACCTTAATAGCTAAAGAAAATTATGTGACTTATTTGTATTTAAAAATCTATCCACATTGGCATAAAGTGTGGGATAGATGATGGCTTGTTAACTACTCCTACTCCTAATGTGATAATTGGAGATTTAGAATGTGAAAGTGGATAAGTAATGTATAAATAAAATGTGAAGTGGACTAGTGCTTTATTGGGTAAGCAAATTCAATAAATATTTATGATAGGTGACTATTATTGGTTACGGTTCTATTTTTTTTGTGCTTATATTTATTTATACTTTGTATAAATGTGCAATAATGTGACTGAAAAACTCTACTTATTGATCCAATAGATCCTACCAGGTTACTGTGACTTATTTAAAAGGATTTTAATCATTCTTGAAGGAACTAATTATACAAAATCACACAATGACAACAAATGTGTATTGACAAATGAAGTATATCCTCAAATTGAATAACAAGATAATATCGAGTTGGAGACAGTATGACAATGTTATCAATTACAAAGCTCTTTTTACTGATCCAAATTTTACTTCCAAGTTACTGTAATAAATTAAAAGGATTTTAATTATTTAACGAAAACCAATTAACTTGATTACACAATAACAAAAAATGTGTCTTGATGAAATTGAATATCAACTTGGATACACAAATTCAAATAACAGAGAAATAACAATGTGGAGATAGCCAAATAATTGTTCAAATCAATAAACAATATAAACCAATATGAAGTCACACATCTTCAAAGATCTTCTATTGATTTCTGCCAAAATTCATGCATGCATCATGGTCCTTTACAATATAATCTATATGATTTATATTATGAAATTTATCTTTTTTATATCTATATATTCTCTCCCTATTCACTCATACTATTCAATCATCACATGTTCAACTTATATAGTAGTATATTGAAGAGGGTACACCTCTTCATAAGTGTCATGGAATTTCAACAACAAATAAACATTAACATTAAGCTCTAATCATCCACAAATGAATTTTTGTAATATGATCTAAGTACTCCTGACTCGAGTGTGTATTAGCATCCTCTACAACATTCCTCACAACAATCTTCATAATGATCATCTTCTCCAAATGATCATAGGCCTCTTCCATTGTTGGATCTTCATTCTTAGCTACTTCCAAGGCTCCCTATAGTATTAGTTGGCACTTTTTAATCCATTCACTCTAACTTTTCAATTCTCCATCATCTTTGAACAATGCAGGAACCCCTTCCTTTGAAGCATCAATAAACTCCTTGGTATCATTATTGTGCAAAAAAGATATAAAAAACAAGAGAAAAATTTGAGTCTAAACTAGGAAAGATCATCACACTAGACTCCTCTAATAATTTTCTTCCTTTCTCTAGGGTCATGTTCTTCATTTCATTCTCCATGCTCACCTTCAATGTGTTTAAAAACTAGTTTTCATTGTTGGATGTGATATATGCAACTAATTCCCTTATTTTTTTCCTTTTTGTCTGTACAAGAAAGATTTAAATCTAGGAGATTTAATGAATTGATCATCTGAGACAAAGGACTTATAAGCCAATTTCCTATTATTTGTATTTGATGATTCCCCCACTTCTTGTTCTCTGATAGTAGGTTGATACTCCTCAATCCTCAACTTGGGCATCTTATCAGGTTGGATTTGGGGTTCATTTTCTTCAAAGGATTCCTCATTTCCAAAGGATAATATTTCTGCTTTTTTTATCTCCTTCATCCTCTATTCAATTTCTTTATTGTAATTATTAATTTCCAATTCAGCCTTTGCTTCTTCCATGTTTCTAATAATATCGTCATGAGGATATGGCATATGAAAATATCCACCTAAATTATGATTTTTCCTTGCAAAATCAATAAAACCTTCAGGATCAAATCCTTTCCTTGGTGTATCCTTCATGTTGAAATGTGACAATTTATCCAAAATGAGATCATACCCTTCTTTTGACACCATAGTAAAATCCCCAAAATGAAATGTACTAAGCATGAATGATTTTTTTTCATATGCACTCAAGTACATTGGAATAATCCATTTTCCTAACAATCTCCAAATATGCAATTTTGTCTAGCACAATCTTGGGTAATAGGAAAGGCATGTCTTTAAAACCATACACCTTGATCATAGTGGAATCAACATAGCAATACCAGTCTCCTCGATTATGGTTCATAGTCAGTGGTATGTTGAAATCCTTAGGCATCAAGAATCTTTTGATCTCATTAGACAATGAATATTCATAAGAGTGATCATAAAACCTATACAATGTATTGACGAAGTATTCTTCAAAATAAACATAATTGGAATTGATAAACCTACTATCCCAAAGGGAGGTACATAATTGTACTGGTAGTGGTTGATCCTCTTTATCCAACTATGTGATTCTCAATTCCTTCGGTCACATTCCTAACTCCTATCCATAGTACAATATCATGTGCATGAGAAGGGAATAATGTTTAAAGTTCATTGTGGGAAATCAATTCTTGATGTCCATTAGCCCTGATTCAATCCCTCTAGAAATGTGTGAAGCATAATCAAAAGGTCTTGCATTGTGGCATTGTATGTCTGTAGCAATCACCATTGGCCCTATAGACATGAATTCAAAGACCTCTATTCCCAATACTTGACCCATTGAGAAGTAAGTATGTTTCAAATAGGGCTCAAAAAGATCAACATGAAAGGGAGGTCCATCACTATCATCGTATGGTAGGAGGTCTCCATCTTTTCTAGCCTTGTGTAATGGTAACCTCCATCCTTTGTAGGTAGTTTCCATCCTCTATTATTCTTTCTCTAAATCTTCATGCACTATGGGTTGGTCACATGAGTCATCTAAGTTGAAAACTTCACAAAGTGTAGTTTTGGATATATGTATGAAAGGTTCTCCTTGTCGGTTGCATATGGATTTAAGGTCTAGGTTATAATGTTTGGCTAGAAGTTTTATGAGTTCTACATTCACAAAGACATTGGGAACAACTAGCTTTCCCAAATTGAAATTCCAAGGGTTACAGACTAGTTCAAATCTACTTCTCCAACAATAATGAAACATGAACAATTCATATCCCCTAATGGGAGTCCACCCATCACCTACGTGTTTGAATTTATCCTATAATATTTCTACATCAGCCCTCAATTGTGCAGACCTTCTAGCTTTTGGCTTTGAACTAGGCAATTGATCAATGAGGTATTGGTTTAGTTTCCATTCTTTTTGTTTTAGATTCCCGCCTCATTTCAGTTTTCTACTTTTTACTTTTGGACTAGCTAATTTCACCTTGTTGCTTCCTATTTTTCATCTTTGTAGAACTTGGACCTTCCACTCTAATTCTATATAAGGTGGTAGAGTTGAATTATAGTCTATCAATTGCAGGGATACTTTTTATGCTTACTTGTATGTCTCTGGGCACACTAAATTCCTTGAATCCCGCTCAATCTCCCGTCCTTACTGCAAATTTTGAAAATCATTTTGGTTTACTTTATTTTCCATCAGAGACATTCATATTAGGTTCGTTCATGTGGCCATTAAATTTTGCCACTGGAAATGAATTGCATTGGAAAAAACCCTTCATTCTTAGGCCGAACTATGAGCTTTATTTGGTACCACCTTCATTTATACGTTCATAACTGATCACCAAGACATAACTGAATGTCCCTCTGATATGAAGTGTCCTTTTGGTTCTCACATTTAGTCAGGAAGACCACTTAATAATCTTAATGATATTGTACAACTGCCCTTTCTCTTGCTTTTCAACTTCTATTATTTTAGGGAGAGAATTATGAAGTTTACCCAATATCAAGGTGGTCAAGAACATTAGAAATCCTTTTGATCATTCACCCAGTGCTATCTAAAAAATAGAGGTCATTCAATATTACTATTGGGATGGCATATACCATCGCTGAGAGAATAAAATGCCTTTCCGATGTACTTGGTCTCACCAATGTATTTCCTCTACTTCTTTGTTCATTAGAATAGGTTGGTGAGACTTTCCCCAAAAAATTATCTCATCGGTGTAACCCACATGGTCAAAGAGATCTAAGGTACTTGCTTTGATCATACATGTCTCTTTGATATAGTTGTTCTCCTACTTTATTGGCAAAAGTATATATCTTTCTTCCTGATGAGGATTCCATTGGTGTGACGCACAAGTTCAATATGATTTGAAAATTTCATTCCAACTACCTTTCTTTTTCCAATAAGTTTTCATTGGTGAAATTTTATGCACTGTCTTCCTAATTATGCACACATGTTATCTTCGAGGTCTTTGATTGTTGTAACTTGATTCACCTCTTCCCAATATGCAGAAAATATTCAAATAAAGGGTTGTGACTTGTTGATCGGAAAGACATGCACATAATCTTTCTGATAAGGATCAATTTATTTTAAAGCTCTTACTCAACTATGATTAGAGGGATTCTTATATGTCAAAGGCCACATTAATTGGATTAGTAGTTAACATTGGTTGTAAAATGGATCTTTTCACACAAATTTCAACAATTTTTATTGATCATGAAATTAAGGTGTTGTGAATTTTTGTGGTACATGGAAGATAGGTGGGTGAAGGCTAGTGAAAAATGTGATAATTTTCTAGTTCTAATAGTGGCTTTGATTGGGGATGTATACCCCTTGTTGGTATGGCAAGAATCCAGGTCTCTGGGGAAGTAGACCAAATGTATTATTTATCTAGTATGGAGGTTGAAGTGAATTCAAAAATGAGTGAGAAATGAAAGTGGAGTGGAATCATATATTACTATGCATGGAAAAAATTATTTTAAGAGGTTTCCCAATAATTGTCCATGCACTGGCAATTCTTGATCTTCTCCTAGACTACTACGCATGGAAGATTAAGAAAAGAAATGTTTCATGAATTATCCATGCACTGGCAATTCTCGTTCTTCTCCTATCATGTTCTGGAGGTAATATGAATCCTCACCACTCTTTCCAATAATGACAAATGTTCCTAACCATAGGGCTTCAAATTTCCCATGATTCCCTTTGTCTTGAATCGTGGAATTCCACATGAGAATCATGTCATTTACTTCAATTTTTTTGTTTTTAGCCCATTTTTCATATAGGTATTTCATCTATAATTGCTTCTTCTTATTGTGTTGTTGAGCTTGGTTCCTAACCTCATAAAGTTTCATTAACTCTTCCATCCTCTTTTCCATAGGTTTAGGAACATCGAAATCTTCTTGCAAGATGAACTTACATATTGGTAATAAATTATGCAAAGGAAGCCTAGCTTAAGTCCCATTCACAAGTTCAAAAGATGATTTTCTAATGGCCTTATTTATAGTGATTCTATCTGCCCATAAGGCTAGTCTCAACTTGGAATCCCAAGCCATTTTGTTATTATCCATCATTCTTTTTATGATCTTTAGGATGCTCTTGTTGTTGGATTCAGCTTGCCCATTTTCCTGTGGATGATATGGTGAAGAATATGAGATCACTATGTCATAGGACTGGAAAAATCCTTTGAACTCATCAAACCTAAAACACATCCCATTATCAGTTATAATTCTTGCTTGCATTCCAAATCTGGTGATGATATTTTCCAATTAATAGTTCATTACAACCTTACTAGTTGCTTGTTTGGTAGGTATAGCCTCGACCCATTTTGTGAAGTAGTATGTGGCTACTAATATCCATTTGTGTCCTCCACTAGATTTTTTTGCAATTTCTCCTATGAAATCAATTCCTCATTGTTGGAATGGAGCCTCAATTTGCATAGTTCTTAAAGGCAATGCCCCTTGATAGTTCAATTTCCTAGAAAACTTCTAACATGCTTCACATTTCCTAGTATAATCATAGGAATCATTGAAAACTCTAGGCCAATAGTAACCCACCCTTAACACCTTATGTGTTGTAGCCTTTGCTGATAAATGCCCCCCACATACTCCTTCATGCATTTCCTTCAAAACATGCTTTGCTTGATTTTCATCTAGGTAGAACAACAGAACACCATCCCTATTTTTCCAATAGAGGTCCCCTTTCATGAATACATACTTTGAATCTATAGTTTAAGTGTCCTTTTCTTGTTGTCATTAAATCCTTCAGAAAATTTCATATGTTTAAGATAATACACAATATCAATGTACCATGGTGTGTGCTCAATACTAGTAACCATGTTATCTTCATCATTCAAATTTCACACTTGGGCAACTTCAATATTTGTTTTAGCTATCAATTTGGAAAGACCCTATCCTTTGACTAATTTGGTGATTTGGATGTCTATGTCAAACTCCTGAATTCTATTGATCCATCTACATCTCTTCCGAGTGACCTTAGTTTGTACAAACACATCTTTGACTATAGTATTAGGGACATATACAATTATTTTTTCCCCTACAAGGTAGGATATGAAGGCTTTGTCTGATTTCATCAGAGCATATGTTTGTTTTTCTATAATATCATAGTTTAATTCTACTCCTTGGAGAGATTTACTAAAAAATGATATAGGTTGGTCATGTCCCTCATCATTTTTTTGTAGCATTACTCCAACAAGGGTGTGGTATGATGCAAACGAGAATATTTTAAAGGGCTTACTAAAATCAAGGGATTTCAATATTGGGGCCTCGTTGATTTCCCTTTTTATGGCTACAAATGCATCTAGTGCTTTTGCAGTCCAATCTATTTTAGTCCCCTTTTTCAATATCCTCGAAATGGGCTTGAAAATTTTAGTGAAGTTTGAGATAAATCTTCTTACAAAATTTATTTGTCCAAAGAAGGATTGGATGGCTTTAACTATTTTAGGAATAGGAATATTTTCTATGGCTTCCACCCTTTTTGGATCAATTCTTACCCCTTCTTTGGACACTATGTGCCCTAATAGTTTCCCCTCTGTGATTGCAAAGTGGAACTTTTTAGGATTTAAAGAAATTCCATATTCAATGGCTTTGATGAATTTTTTTTCTAGATGCTCAACATGGTCCTCTGCTTTATTTGAATATGCAATTAGTTCATCCTGGTATACCACCATTATTAAATTAATTAGATTAGCAAAAGCCACATCCATGGCTCTCTGGAAATTTGCACTAGCATTTGTAAGTCCAAACGACATTCTGACATATACATATGCTCCCCATGGTATGGTGAAGGCTATTTTGTATTGTTATGATTCCTTAACCTTCACCTAGTTGTAACCTCAAAATTTTTCCATCATAGATAGCAGCTCACATCTTACGACCCTTTGTAACATAGCGTCCATGTTTGGGAATGGGTAGTTATCCTTAAGAGAGGACACATTCAAGTTTCAGAAATCTACACATAGCCTTGTGTCTCTATTTTTCTTTCTAACAGGTAATAAATTAGAGACCCATGATGAATGTCTGATAGACTTGATAATATCCCCCTCTCTAAACTTCATAAGCTCCTCATGCATTTTAGGTTCTAAGGTAGGATTTATGGGTCTTTGTTTTTGTCTGAAAGGTTTCGCATCTAGTTTCAATGGGATTTCATGTTGGAACAAATCTTTTGTATAGGCCTTAAGATCATCATAAGACCATGCAAAAATGTGCTTATATTTCCTTAGCAATGCAATCAACATCTTTTTGATTGTTGGGCTTATCTTTTTCCCAATGTACACCTTTTTAGGGGCTAATTTAGTTCCAAGGTTGATTTCTTCAATGTCTTCCCTTTTTACTGGTTTTGTTTCATAAGGACTTGGTCATTTCCATCAAACACCCTCTCCAATGCCACGAGTCCCTTAGGAAACTTATTAGTCTTGAGCTGAACAACTTCCTTTCCAAATACAATTTGCTTTCCATCTATTTCTTCCACAAATGCATTGAAACCAATTTCTTGGGCTTCATACTGATCAATGCAATGTAAGAACTTAATCAAATCAGTATCATCATTAAAAAATTTCCAACTATAAATATTATCAAGGATTGCAAGTCTTATTTTGAGCTCAACTTGTGAAATTCCTGTTAGAGTGACATCATCTCTCTTCAAAGCTACATTCTCCAAGAAATTTTCCATTAAATTCTTGGACCTATCTATCCATTCAATAGAGAAAGCATCAAAAAATTCAATGGTGTCCCATATAACATTTATGTGCTGCTTTATCATTTTGTTTTCTATAGTATACTTTGATCTCACCTACAAAATAATCAACTCAGAATCTCCAAAAAAAGTTAGTAGTTTAATTTTGTGTTTGATAACCATGTTCAATCTAATCAGTAGGGTCTCATACTCTCCTATGTTGTTCATGCATTCAAATTTTAACAAGAATGAATATTTGAATATTGTGCCCTCCAAAGAAATCAAAACCACTCTTGCTCTATTACCTTCTCTAATACATGCTCAATCAAAATACATTTTCTATACATCATTCTCATTCTTGGAGACATCTAGATCAATTGGATTAGTGTTCAACAATTCAAGTTTAGAATGTTCTATTCTAAAGCTTCCTAAGTCCACATCACAAAAGCAATTCCTTTGATTTTAGTCAACATATTTCACAATTTGGTTCACTCTTGGTTCACTATACAGTTTAACCTCTTCACCATTTATTGGCATTGTGGCATGAGATAAGTCAAATTGCACATTTCCTCCCACTGAAGTAGTCCATTGTCTTGATAGGAGCATCCCAAAGTGAGGGGGTGTTTCTATTACAATTATGTCAATTGTGTATGTTGCTTGTGGATAAGCAACTAACTTCACTTCCACATCCTTCATGATTCCTACCATTGGGACAAGCCTACTATCCATAACATAGCATTTTCCATTAGTAGTGTTCACCCACATGCCAGGTTGTTTCATGACCCCTGCTAGCATAATGTTAATAGTTTCTCCCAAATAATTCATGCAATTTCTCACTAGTTTGTTGTTTATGAGCAATGTGGTAAAAAATAGATCAACTTGTAGAGGATTCATCAGTGTATCACCAAGAGAAACCTCTACCTGCCATTACTGATTTTGGTGGTTTCTTTGTTTTCCAAGTTTGTGTTTTTCTTGGTTCCATTGTATATTAGTTGAATAGCATTGTATCTATATTCTTTTATCTTCATCATTTCCAATAGTGGCATAGACATTTTTACCTGAGACAATGCTTGTGTGAAATCAAATGAAGAGGCATTTTCTGTTTTGGCTATCTTCCTTTGTTCTATTGGCTCTCCTTAATTTTTTTCTTTATCCTTTTAATTTGTTTCATCATACTTCTATTTGTTTTTGTATAGCTCCTTGTATTCTTCTTTGGGAACACTCCTTTTCTAATTATTCTAAGGGTCCTTATTTTCTATCTTCTTTGGTTTTTCTTGCGTTGTTTCTTTGTCTTTCACAAAAAATCCTCTTGGAATGCCTTCATCTGCATTTATTGTTATGTTTCTTAGCCTATAGTTGATTTTTTCTTGCTCTACTGTAGCAATGGTTAACTCTTTGATCTCTTCCTCAGTTGGTCTCCTCAATTTATATTTACTTGTCTTAGGTGGTGCAAAAGGAGGATTTGATTCATCATTGCTTTCATTGTCCTGATCAGAGAAGACCTATTGTTCTGCCATGTGAATATTGTACCTTTAGTTATTTACATCATACACGTAACCTTCATCTATTAAGAATGAATATTCTTGTTTGACTAGATGAAGGGTATGTGAAGTTATATATTGTATGGTCTTCCTCTTCATTTTCATATGGAATTTCTTCTTCTTGTATTGATTGTGCTACAACACAGTGATCCAGGGAATGAGGCAGCTTGCAAACTTGACACCAAGGGTTGTTATTGACCATGTAGGCTCCCTTTTTCCTTAAGGGGTTAAGGGTTTCTTTGTACATAGGCCTATCAGCTATGGTTTTCCATCTTTCCAATTTTTGTTGTATGGCATATCATGCAATCTCAGTCTTTCATTTTTGTATGAATTCTCCTACTTATTATGGGGATTGCTAGAGTTTTTGGGGAACTCTATGGTTGTCCCTTTTGCTATTTATCCCCGCAACCTTTCTATTGTCCTCAATGGTTAATGTTGTCTTTTGTGCTTCATTTAAACTTCTAGCGCACTTGTTTCTGGGTTCATACCCCATTTTTGGATCAAAGGCTTTTAAATAAATACTTAAGATTATCAGATCAATCAGTTTGGATCCATGTGGTATTTTTTTATATAGTTTGGAAAAACTTTGATTGAAATCATAAACTGACTCATTTTGGTATTTTTCAATACTTATCAATTCATGAAGGGCGAATTCAGGGTCACACTGATTCCTATATTGCTCTAGAAATTGATTCTGAAAGTCTACTATAGAATCAATTGAAGCATCAAGTAGACCATTGAACCAATCCCAATAACCTCATATTTACATCCTCATATTCCATACCAATATCATGTATAAATGCATTGAAATTTCTGATATGTTCTTTAGCTGATATCACATTATTCCCAGTGAATTTGGGAACTGTATTTTTCTAATTGTTGGGTATGGATATAATTGGTGTCTTGTTAAATCAAATTTCCTACATGTGCTCATAGGGTTCTATGGATGCAAATTCAGTGGTGATGGATTAGGGTGATATTGGTATCCATACTGAGGCTGATGGTAGAAATTTTGTTGGATGTGTTGTTGAGGATATACATTATGATGTGGAAAATGTTGTTGATGTTGTGGGGCATACTGTTGGCCTGGTGGTGGATAGCGTTTGGGAATATTGCTAGTATTTTGGGGTTGTGATCTCCGTGGTGGCATATTATGTTGGGTGTATTGTCTTGGATTACCACCTCCAATATGATGTACTTTTGAAGTACCTGGAGCACCTATATTCTGAGATATCCCATGTGAATTGACATTAGCACCTTGTTTATGTGGAGGGATATATTTTGGTGGCTTTGATGCTTGTATTTTTAATTGTGCCAATTGTTGATCAAGCTTCTAGATTTCTTGTATTATTTTTTGTCTCATTCTAAGTTGTTGTTTTTCCCATTCTATATGTAGTTCTATCTCTTTGTTAGTCTTACTATCAAAATCAATGACAGTGTGACCAACATACCCCTCCTGGTTTTCTTCCCCTTGTTGTGATGAGAATCCCCTATAATATTCCTCTTGTCTCTATTTTCTTTTTTCTTCCAACTATTCCTCAAAATCTTTTTTCTTTTTGAGGATCTAATATGAAATTGAGGATATTATCATTTATATTGCTTCTTTCAGGTGGTGTTGAGGGATTCCCACCATCAGGGTGAAGTGGAGAGTTAAATGTTGTGAAGGAATTCTTTGATGTATTCACATTATCTTCTATCTATTTAGACACTATTTCACCCTTTTTTGTGTTGTTTTTTTCCACGAGGAGATCCATGCTTATCTTTCCACATAACATTACTTTTCTTGGGACTCTCTTGGTGCAAAGATCTTCTTCCATTCATGTTGGATATATCAAATATCTCTAGTGTCTATCGTCTATCCTTTTTGATATGATATTTACTGTTGGAGCCTAAAATTTCATGCAAATTTTGGAAAAATTTAAGGCTCTCATAATGAATTAGTTGATTTCAGCACTCAAAGATACAGTTGTGAAAAAATGCTTAAATGACCTACTTTAAAAAATCCCAATTTGGGGCCTCTTCAATTTCATACAAAATCACTTTGTGGGCATGTTCATCTACCATATGTGAGTGACCACACCTAATTTCAGCTTCCTACAATCTAATTTGACAAAGTTTTAAAAGGCCAAATTGAAGGATTCTACGAAGGTTTGCTATCTACACAGTAAAATTTGCCAAAAAGGCTAACTTTGGAGGGAAAAAATTATCAACTGGAAGATTTTCATGATGAGCCAATGTGTGTCTTGAATTTTCTCTATGCCAATCTACCTCCATGCCAATTTTCAGGGTCATAGCATCTAATTTGGTATTTTTTCGAAGCCAAAACCAAATGGGTTTTACACAGTTTTGACATCTGAACTTTCAAAAAGTTCTCACAGAGGTCAACTTTGATGCTTGATATTTGGTGAAGGAAACAAAATGAAAAAGAAACCATTTTTCCTACATGTTCATGTGACCTAAATGAACTAATCTCCAAAGTTATAGCTTCCCAAAATTAGGTTTGATGTTTTTTTCAAAAGGGAAAATTGGTGAGTTTCAATTGGGTCTAACATGAGCAGCTTGCAAAAATGGTTGAGTAAGCAACTTTGGACATTAATAGTTTTTAATCCTGATGACTTCATGCCAACTAGTTATGCAACCATACTCCCCTATTATAACACAACATTCTTGTGCATTTTCATGGCTCTAGGAGAATTTTAAAATAGTTTTCTAGAGCAATTTTGGAAGCTACTTGAACTTTTTTACTACAGTGCAAGATGTCAAAAATAAATTCTAATGACTATCGAGTTCATTTTTTAATCCTAAATGCACATAGGAGGAATATTTAAAAAACAACTGAAATGAAAGAATGTACAATTTATGGCATGGAAGTTTGGTTCTATTGTGTGTGGTGCTTAGACATGTGGCATATTTCAGTTCTTTCTGGTGCCTACAAATAGAAAAATGGGTTTATCATACATATTCCACCATTTCAATGCAATCTGAAAGCGGTATAGAAATAATCACTCATGAAATTGGAGATAAAAAATGAAAGGATGAATAGGGTCAAGTAATTGCCAAGCACTAGAGAGAATTTATTACAAAGCCCCAATCTCAAGAAGTTGATATTGGAAGCTTCATTTGACAATGTAGGATCTACTTCAAAATATGATTAAATGTAATGCCAAAGAAGAGAATTGGAGACTAAAACTAAAAGAGTTAAAAGGAAAATGAACTAGGAAAGAAATAAAATTAAAAAGGTGAAGAGAAAAGGGCATTTGGAGTTGAAACGCTGAGGGAACTAATGAGAGTACTTTCTACATGGAACTCCTCCATAAAAACATATTAGTAATTCTAAACCATCTCTAGAGGAAAACTCTTTGTACACATCTTTTTCATTAAAACATTATATTCTACAAGATTTGGGTTCTTGCATTTGGTTAGAATGAGGATCAACCAACTATCTATATTAGGATTTTTAAAGGAAATATGAACTAGACTGCTTTTGTCACTTCACAAAAGGAGTTGTCATCATATGAAATCTTCATCATCAGTAGCATAACTACTATTAGAAACACAAGGGAAGACAATTGATAGGGGGGTGAATCAATTGTCACAAAAATTAAACTTATTAAACTTATTCTCAAATTTGATAAATAAACATGAAATCATAAATCATCACCACATTAGAAACACACATAACACCAAGAGATTTTTTACATGGAAACCCTATTAGGGGGAAAACCATGGTGGAGGTTAGTCCACAAGATTATACCCTATCAAAAGTATAAATAAAAATAAATGGGAATGCACATGCATTTAGATACACTGCCTAGAGCTCACTACTCAAATACAACAAGGCTTACTACCCAAAGGAATACACATTGTCTTATAGAAACATTCAGATTACATCCGCAAGATTTTGAACTGAGAAAATGGCATCTGCTAGTGCCTGATTACAGTTCCGGTTAAGCACATGAACACTTCTTCAAGCTTTGCTCACTCTTCTTCACACTCTAATTCTTCCTTTGAATGATTAGGACATTATTTGCACATCTCATTCACACCATACCTTCAAATGGTACAAACAATCACTTATATATATCCACAACTAAGAATAATATCATCTCCATGTTGGCTTCAACAAAATAAAAAATGAATACAAACTATCGGCCCAAATCAATAAAAAATTATTAATGTGAATCAACCAATGTCAGCCACGAAAAAGTGAAGACCCAAAACAACATCCTTGACAATGAAACACCTTGAACAATTATTCCTTGAAGATCCATAACATGCTACAATCACCCTATTAGCCATGATCATGAAAAACATTAACACGCAAGAGAAAAACACCAATGACGAGTACAACAATCAATGCAGATGTGCAAAAAAGATAGAGATTGATCTAGAAAAATCTATGAGCATCATGAATCACCATAGAAGCATCTACAATAACTCATCATACTATAATCACATCATCCTCTATCAGGAACACCAACTAAAGCAACATAACAACTATCAGAACACAAATACTGATAACTCGATCAAATCTTCATGCGGATCTCTGAAACTTAACATGGATAAATAGATATACTCAACAACAACCCTGTAATCCACAACCTCTTATCATTAATATTCTGAGCTAGTCAACATACTGAACTTCACTTCACCATTAACAACCTGCAACTTATTTTATTACAATTTTCTCAATATCCTTGACATAGACAACCTCTAATGTCTTTAAGGCCAATATTGTTGACATAAATGACAACCACATATCAGAAACATCCAACAATATTCCCCTTTGGAATTTATGGTAACACATCATGTGAAAAACACCATCAACACAACTATCTCTTAGCACTTTCTCCCCCTTAGATTTTGACTCTTTTCTCCTCAACTCTTCTCTCCCCACAAAGTTTTTCACATGAATCTTCTCCCCCTTTGACATCAATGACAAAGATACATTACCTTTCTCCATAAAAGCTTTGAACCACATTTGTAAAAATCTTACTACTCCCCCTAAGTAGCAGCCACCACAACATCAATCTGGATCAAGATATGACTATGAAATGCATAGACTGATGCAAGTCAATGCATCTTAGTTCTGATTAGGAGGGGTAATCACCCCTATTTTTCCTCTGAAATACTCAAAAGTATCTTTAGGCAATGGCTTGGTAAATATATCTTTAATATGTTCCTTAGTGAGCACATACTCCAATCTGACTTCCTTTTCACTCACCTTTTGTCTCAAAAAATGAAACTCGATAGATATATGCTTTGTTTTTTAATGCAACACCAAATTCTTAGAAATGTTAATTGCACTTTATTTATCACAAAATATAGCAATAGGTTCATCATACACAACTCTGATATCTTTCAACATCTGTATCATCCACAATACTTGAGTACAATTGTTAGCAACAATAATGTATTTTGCCTATGTAGTAGATAAAGAAATGACTTTTTGCTTCTTGCTTAACCATGAAATCAGTTTCTTTCCCAAGAAAAATGAACCACCACTAGTACTCTTTATGTCATTCACATCTCTTGCCCAATTAGCATCAGTAAAAGAACTCAAAGTAAGGTCATCATCTCTAGGATACCATAGGCCAAATCAATTGTCCCCTTCAAGTATCTAAAAACCCTCTTCACAACTGTCACATGAGATTCCTTAGGATTAGTTTGAAATCTTGCAACAATGCATACGACATTCATGATATCAGGTCTAGTTTGAGTCAAATAGAGAAATTCACTAATCATCGATCTATATCTAGTATGCTTTTCTTTAGGTGAATCATCATCTTGTGTCAACTTACATCTGGTCGCCATGAATGTACCAACTGGCTTTGAATATTCCATTCCAAACTTATTTAGCAATTCTTTCACATACTTGGATTGAGATATAAAGATCCCTTTATCTAGTTGAGTAATTTGCAATCCCAAAAAGAATTTCATTTCTCCAATCATAGACATCTCAACTCACTCTACATCTCATTAGCAAACTTCATGCACAAACTATCATATCCTCCAAAAATGATATCATCAACAAAGACTTCAATAATCAAATCTTTACCATGATCAATCTTGAAATATAAGTTACTATTAGTAGTACCTTTATTAAATCCAAGCTTCAACAAATACTTTTCCAGTTTGGCATACTATGCTCTTGGGGCTTGCTTAAGTCCATACAATGCTTTCTTCAACCAGAAAACCATATCTCCCTGATTAGCCAATTGAAATCCATTAGGTTGCTCAATATACACTTCTTCTTCCAGTTCACCATTTAGAAATGTTGACTTCACATCCATTTGATAAACCTTGAATTTTTTGTAAGCAACATAAGCAAGAAATAGTCTAGCAACTTCAATCCTAGCAACAAGGGAAAAAGTTTCTTCAAAGTCAATTCCTTCCATCTAAGAGTATCAACTACACACAAGTCTTGCTTTGTTTCTAAAAACTTCACCTTGCTCATTCAGTTTGTTCTAAAAGACCCATTTAGTTCCAATTACATTTTTATCCTTAGGTCTAGGAACAAGAATCCATGTATTATTCTTCTCAATTTTTTGTAGTTCTTTCATTGCTTCCACCCAGTGTTCATCTTTGCATTCTTCATTGACACTATTAGGCTCAATCTTTGAAATCAAATAGTATTGTTCTGCAATTCTTCTCCTAGTTTGAACACCTTTGTTCTTATCACCTATAATCTGATCTTCTGAATGATTTATCCTTACATACCTGGGAGTCTTAGGATGTTCTTCAACTATAGGCTCTTGTGATCTCACTTCTGCACTTTCACTAGTTCCTTCCTCTTGATATTCCTGATTCACCAGAATGATCTGAACTTGATTTGAAGTCTGAACTTTCTTTCTTTTATTTGAATTATCATTCTGATCATTTGAATCATATCCATGAGTTTTGGATGGTCTAACTATGTCTTCACCAACCTTAACATTATCTCTTTCAGCTACTTTCCTCAACCTCTTATTGTAGCACTGGTAGGCCTTGCTTTTAGTAGAACAACCAAGGAAGATTCCTTCATCACTCCTAGCATCAAACTTTCCTATATCTTCATCTCTTTTGATAAAGCATTTACTCCCAAAGATTTTGAAGTATCTAATAGTAAGCTTATGACCAAACCATAGCTCAAAAGGAGTCTTACCAGTATCACCTTTGACTTTTACCTAGTTGAGAGTGTAAACAACAATACTCATAGCTTCTCTCTAGTAGATATGTAGAACATTTCCTTCCAATATAATAGTCCTAGCAAAGTCTTGAATTGATATGTCCTTCCTTTCAACAACTCCATTTTGTTGAGGGGTCCGTGGGGCAGATAACTGTTTATTTATCCCATGCTCTTCACAAAAAGAATTAAACTCATGGGAAATGGATTCACCACCTCTATATGATCTTAGACATTTAATCTTCAGACCTATCTCTGTCTCAACCATAGCCTTAAAAATATTGAATTTCTCCAGAGCTTCAGATTTTTCCCTTAAGAAGGTAACCCACATCAATCTAGAGTAATCATCAATAAGTAACATGAAGTACCTATCTCCTTGTAAACTTATGATTCTAGAAGGACCACACAAATTAGTATGACCAAGCTCCAACACCTTATTTGAACAATGTTGTTTGCTCTGAAATGAAATTCTAGTTTTCTTCCCTAATTGACATTCCTTGCATATATTATTAGTAGGCTTTACCAAATTAGGAAGATCTTTCACTGCCTGAGTAGAACTTATCTTGATAATATTGTCAAAGTTTGCATGGCACAATCTCTTATGCCACAACCAACTTTCATCAACTTGAGCAATCAGACAAATTTTACCAGTAGCATTAAGGTGAAAGCTATTACCTTTTTTTTTTGTACCTGAAGCAATCACATTTTTGGAACTCCTTAATATTCTACACTTTCCATTCTTGAATTGAAGATTGTTTCCCTTTTCAACCATCTATCCAACACTTAGGATATTATGCTTCAAGCCTTCCACATATAGGACATCATTAGTACTATGTTTACCATCAAGAGAAATGGATCCTCTACCATGGATTACACTAGCTTTGTCATTACCAAATCTTACAACACCACCATCATACTTTTCCAAGCTCACAAATTTACTTTTATCAATTTTCATGTGATGAGAGCATCCACTATCAATCACCCATTCATCCTTTTCTTCAATTCTAGTTGCTAGAGATTTCTCCACATTTGTGCAACTAGCAGGTTCAGTAGGCACTGAATCATTTTCTTTGATAGCAATGAAAACCAATTCTTCCTCACTTACAATCCCTTTATCAGATTCATCATCTGTCACACCCTCATCAGTAGCATAGTAACACTTTCTTTTAAATCTAGGCTTGCTAGGTCTTGGATTAGGAACTCTTTTCGGACACCTTGATGCAAAATGACCTATCTTATTGCAAGAAAAACATTTAATAGGAAATTTCCCTTTATACTTAGCTTCTCCTCTAGCTTCCCTTTTGACAATAAGTGCTTCAAGCTCATCTAGTTTTCTCTCCTCTTCTTCAATCCCTCTCATTTCCTCCTCATACTTGAACACTTTTCTAGAATAACTTTCTCTTGGATCATATCTTTTCTTATCTTTTTCGGAGGTAGTAGCTTTGAATGAATATTTTTTCTTAGGAAGAGCATCACTAAACTCACTTAACTCAAAAGCAATAAGCTTACCAATCAACATGTCTCTGGTTACATTTTTCACAGTCTGGATCTCCTCAATAACAGTAGCTTTGGCTTTGTATGCAGTAGGAAAAGATCTAAGCACTTTAGCAACAATCTTTGATTCATCCAATGTTCCACCAACACATTTGATACTACACACAAGTCCATTCACTCTTTGCATGAAAGAAGTAATGTTCTCATCATCACCCATTCTCAACATTTCATATTTCCCTTTCATGCTTTACAACTTAGCAACCTTCACATGTGTATCACCTTTATACAAATTTTCCAACTTTTCCAGATCCCATAAGAATTCTTTAGATCCATTACATTTTTCATCTCATAATCAGTTAGAGCACTCAAAAATGCTTCCTTAGCCCTAATATTGTACTCAGCATCCTTAATCTTAGTAGTTGTAGAAGGACCATTCTGTGGGATGATATACCTATTCTTTGTAATGTTCTAAAAAGGTTCACCAATACATCTTAGATGACACTCCATTCAAGCCTTCCACAAAGAATAATGTGTTCCATCAAATCTCAGACTATCCTTCTTGTATGTCACCATCTTGGATCGCCTCAAGCTATCAAAATTCTTCCAAGGAACCTACTTTGATACCAATTGTTGGAAACACAAGGGTAGACAACTGAGAGGAAGGTGAATTAGTTGTCACAGAAATTAAACTTATTAAACTTATTCTCAAATCTGATAAATAAACATGAAAGCATAAATCATCACCACATCAAAAAAACACATAACACCAAGATTTTTTTTTATGTGGAGACCCTATTAGGGGAAAAACCATGATGGAGGTTAGTCTACAAGATTATACCCTATTAAAAGTATAAAGAAAAATAAATGGGAATGCACATGGATTCAGGCACACTTCCTAGAGCTCACTACTCAAATACAACAAGGCTTACTACCCAAAGGAAGACACAATGTCTTACAGAAACATTCAGATTACATCCGCAAGATTTTGAACTGACAAAATGGCATTTGCTAATGCCTTATTATAGTTCCAGTTAAGCACATGAACACTTCTTCACACTCTGCTCACTCTTCTTCACACTTTGCTTCTACCTTCAAATGATTAGGACATTATTCACACATCTCATTCACACCATACCTTCAAATGGTAGAAACAATCACTTATATATATCCACAACTAAGAATAATATCATCTCCATGTCAGATTCAACAAAATAAAAAATGAATACAAACTATCAGCCCAAATTAATAAACAATTATTAATGTGAATCAACCAATTTCATCAATGACATATTGAAGACCCAAAACAAAATCCTCGAACACAAAACACCTTGAACAATTATTCCTTGAAGATCCACAACACGCTACAATCACCATGTCGGCCATAATCATGAAAAACATGAACACGTAAGGGAAAATCACCAATTGTGAGCACAACGATCAATACGGATGTGAAATAAAGATAGAGAATGATCTAGAAACATCCACGAGCATCATGAATCACTGCAAAAGCATCTACAACAACTCATATTACTAGAATCACATCATCCTCTATCATGAACACCAACTGAAGCAACAAAACAACTATCAAAACATAGATACTCATAACTCGATCAAATCTTCATGAAGATCTCTGAAACTTAATGTGGATAAACTAGACATACTAAAAAACAAACCCTTTATTCCACAACCTATGATCATTAATATACTAAGCTATCCAACATATTGAACTTCACTTCACCATTGAGAACCTACAACTTATTTTATTACAATTTTCTCAATATCTTCGACATATACAACCTCTAATGTATTTAAGGCCAATAGTGTTGACATCAATGACAACCACATATCAAAAACATCCAACAAGTACTATAGATCCACATGCACAAAATCACTTCAAAATATAGGATCAATTGATATGACATGTCTTTAAGGGTGATCCGGTTTTGGAGTTGTTGAAAGTGTACAAGAAAAGTATAAGCTTGCTTGGAAACCCTCACTCAACTCTTTAGGAAGATTTTAACAGGCCTCTTAAGCCCATTTAAGGTAAGAAGTGATTTGCAATGCAATCTTGTTAGCTTAAAATATGTTGGAAGTTGAGGAAGGAATTAAAGGGTGTCTTGAAATCCCTAGGAAAGATAGAGTCATATCTAGAGCACCTTCCAATAGAAGATCTATTTTTGGTTTGGATACTCTCGCATGGGAAAAGAGGGTAGCAGTTGAGGATGGGTCAAGCTTGCATAAGATAACTACTCTTTCAACCATGGAAGATGTTGAAAGAGAGGAAAACCTAGTCATTGATGGCAATGAACAATCTTTTGAAGCTCTTGATCATAAAAAATATAACAAGGTGATCTAGAGCATCATATAGAAGATACCCCATGTGTTGGTGGAATAAATGTTGCTGATTAAGAATTGTTGTATGATAATCGATCAACTGAAGATTCAAGCCTACCTAGTAGAAGTCCTTATAGAGGAGGAGATCAAAGCAAGGAATATAGTAGAGACAAAAGTAATGATAGGGATGGTGTCCAAGACAAATACATTAGTAAAAGGAGGAGATCTTATAGCGATGTGAAGAATGATAGAATTGCTGAGTGATAGACATAGAGGAGAAAGGAATGAATCTATCAGACATGTAAGGGATATAAGAGATAGTAGCAGAGATAGGAAGATAAATGAAAGAACTAGAGAATCTAGAAGAATTACAAGAGAGGAGTGTGACAAGAGACTAGAGAAATAGGGTCATGATCCTAGGGATTCTATAAGAGATGCTAGAGAAAGGTGGACAAGTGATAGAGATAGACACCTTCAGAATGAATATGAAAGGCATGGTACAAAACAACACATAAAATATTACTCTCCAAGGAGATCAGGTAGGTCTGATTGGGATGATGGAAGATGTGAATGGGATGATACACCACATTGAGATAAAACACTTGTTCACGAGCATCATCTTCCAATTCCTTCTCCAATGTTGGTTGGTGCATCACCTAATTTACAATTAATATCACCATGGCTAGGGGGAGATACACTCTATGCTCCAGGGTCTAAAGATTCTCCTAGCGATTATATCTCACCATCTCCTATACCAATATGTGCTAGTGGATCCTTAATGAAAATAACCAACTCTCGTTCTAGGGTTAAGTCTCATCAGTTGAGTTTTAATTCTAGAACCATAGAATCTCAGTATGAGGAGGATGCAATTGAAGATAAAACGTATTTTGGCAAAGAAGAGACAAAGGCTGCTAGTAAAAATATGGCCGAAGAAATGGAGGAAGTAGAACATAATGTTAACTGAGTATGGTATGATAAGGAAGAAGGGGGAACAATGCTATAAGGTGACAGTTCACCATTGTTTTGGAGAAGAAATGACATGAAATAGAAATGAGTAGATGACTCCAGTAATTTCCTCACACCACCACCAAAGCCAAAGAAAAAACCCTAAATGCATCAAAGGGACATGTATATTCAGAGTGGGTTCCTCAAATCTCTCTGACTATGTGGGTTACTTTGATGAGAGAGAACTACGTATCAGTGAGAAATAATAATAGGTTCCTCAAATGACCTGACAACATTGAGGAACTTCATTGGTGAGAGAATCAAAATCAGTGGAGATAAAGATAAGTCTTCTCAATGATTTGAGTTACCCCGATACGTGAATACATATGGTCAAAGTGCAAACAAAAGATTGAATAAAATGTGTTTATATTGGAGAACAATATTACTTTGAGAAATATAAAATTCACATTTTTACCAAGGGATTTTTAGGTGGATGATTATTTTACCCACAAAAAGCATAGAGGGTAAAAATTATAAAATATTTACACTTGGAGGTGGATTATTTTTCACCAAAGGAGTTATGAAAGTGGGTAATTATTGTTACGTGAAAGAAATATTTATTGGGTGAAAATGCAAGTGTTGGGATGAAAAATCAAAATTAAATTTCACAAAGAGGCAAAAGAAAAAGAAGCATAAAAACTATGAAGTGAGCAATTATTTTACCTAAAGGACGTTTTAGGTAAAATGTAAAGTAAGAAATTTCTAGAAAAGGAATTAAAGTTAAAGAATCACGAAATGATTTTCACGAGAAAATGTTTAGTTAAAATTAAAGTATTTTAATTTTCTGAAGACAATTAATTAAAATAAAGTGAATCATTGCATGAAAGAGAAAGTAAAGGGTCATAACCCTAGAAGATATAATGTATATATTCTAGATGAAATCAAATGACCAAATAGGGAGAGAATAGATAGATATACAAAATATGACTTTCATAATATATATCATATAGATTATACTATAAAGGACCATGATGCATGCATGAATTTTGGTAGAAATCAATAGATCTTTGATGTTATGTGACTTCATATTGGTGTCTATTGTTTGTTGATTTGAACAATTATCTAGCTGTCTCCACATCGCTATTTCTCTGTTATTTGAATTTGTGTATCCAAGTTGATATTCAATTTCATCAAGACACTTTTTTTGTTATTGTGTAATCAAGTTAATTGATTTCCATTAAATAATTAAAATAATTGATTACAATAACTTGGAAGTAACATTTGGATCAGTAAGAAGAGCTTTGTAATTGATAATATTGTCATACTATATCCAACTTGATATTATCTTGTTATTCAAATTGAGGATATACTTCATTTGTCAATACACTTTTGTTGTCATTGTGTGATTCTTTTAATTGGTTCCTATGAGGAAGGATTAAAATATTTTTAATAAATCATAGTAACTTGGTAGAATTGATTGCATCAATAAGTAGACTCTATCAGTCACACTCTTGCATGTTTATACAAGGTATAAACAAATATAAGTGCCAAAAAATAAGAACTATAACCAATAATAGTCACCTGTCATAAAACTTTATTAACTCCTCTTACGCAATAAGGCACTGGTTCACTTCACATTTCGTTTATACATTAATTATCCACTTTCACACTCTAAATTTCCAATTATCACATTAGGAGTAGGAATAGTTAACAACCCATCATCTATCTCACACTTTATGCCACTATGGATAGATCCTTAAATACAAATAAATCACACAATCTACTTTAGCTATCAAGGTCCACCTGCCTAGGTCTAGCAGAGCCTGAAGTATAGGGAGTCATCAACTGTATCGGTTAACTCCATTCATTGTTTCAAGAACGTTGAAAGTCTAGTCATAGAGCTTTGCATTGTCTTAGGATTTGTAACTTGCATTTTTGAGATCCAACAAGAGGATGCAACTATTTATATTTCCAAGTTGGATAATATCATGAGCTACAAATTGAATGGAATCAAATGATGCCTAAATATGTTGATGAGTTGAAAAATCATAAATTAAAAATAAAATTTATACCAACTCTAGATCCAACTCATATGAAGGAGATATTAGAAAAAATCAAATAGATTTCCAGTAGGTTAGAGGCCAATAAGGAAGGAGAAAATGTCTAGCTTGGAACTACCTAGGAAAATGTGCTAAGTCATGTGACTTTATAGCCAGAAGAGATGACCTAGAATTTTTTGCCAGCAAAGTTAATACTTCTAGAAGGGTCTAGGCTGACCTAGGGCTTATTTTAAAATATTAAATGTAACTTTATTTTATTTAAAACTCTCTAGGCCGACCTATCTAGACACCCTAATTTTGTAACCCTAATTCTATGCCGATGTAATGTAATTTCTCTATAAATTGAGGCCTTAGCTTTATTTGTAAAGGTTAGACATAGTTGGAATAGTTAGAACTAAGAAAGATTTAGTATTTTTCTTAGAGAAAGTATTGAAACATTGTGAATACATGAATTGTTGCAAATCTAGGTGATTCAATACAAGTAAAGACATTGTCCTTTGGTGCTCTTTTCTATTTTGTTCACTTTGCATGGTTCTTGTTTTCCAGATCTTTAAATATTGATTTGAAATTGTAGGTGAATGTTAGATTTTAGATTTAGATGTGATGCAATTGTGTTAATGATTCAATATTTGAAGTGTTTGAGCAATCCTTGGTCCATACTTTTAGCAGCTTGCTGTTGTTTAAAGTTAGCTTGGGCCTAAATATTGTGTGTTGAGTTCAATTGTGGGTATTTATTCATTTTAATTATAAAATAAGGTTGTTTTGTGTGGATGCTCCATGATCTGAAAATTTATACTTCCTTAGTATATTGCACTATTTCTATGAGATTGCAGGTTTAATCTGGGTTTAGTAGGAATTAGTTTTGGAAGGATTGGTCCACTTTAGATGTTCAATTATTTGAACAATTGGTCTTAGATTAAGTTTTAGGAATCTCTCTGAAACATTTGTCATTTTCTATTTCTTTTAAATTTGGGTTAGTTTTAGGATTAAAAACATCAACATATTGCAAGATTTGATGAGTTTGAAGCCTCCAGTGTTTGTTTTGTGAGGCCCCTTGTGATTACCATCATTTTAATATTGTCTCAGAGTTGTTTTATTGCATTATCAAGACATGGCATTAGAGACCTTGGGGTTATCTCTTGAGGCTTGTTGATAGAGATCTATCTTTCAAGAGAGGTAGAATATTATATTCTATTTGATTTGTTGTTGTACAAAAAACTCTGTCAACAAGACTATAATTTAGTGCTTATCTATCACAAAATGGTGAAAGTACTAAGTCCACTAGGACAATCCAAACTCTTGCAAATGCCAAAGTTTAGTGCTCATTGAGATTCGTATTGCATATGTTGATGAACTAATGTTAATGAGGGCATATTGTCAACATAGTGATAATGGCACACTGAAGTTCACATGAATGAAGTGAAAATCACTATGTTACTAACAACTTTCAAAGGGATAATGGAACATACGATGAATTGGGACGTCTAGGGTTTTACTATAGCACATGAAGCTGGTTGTTGAGGTGTGCAGTAGTAATGGAGAAGACAACTTTGGTCAATAATGAGTAGAAGAAAACATTTCTTCTAACGATGTATAGGATAAAATTTGGATGGAGGCGCTATAGCATAGAAGGGATAATGGAACATATGGTGAAATAATAGAGGGTACAATGGGATGGGAGTCAAATGCGATAATGGAACATGGGATGGACTAGAATAGATTAATGGGATGGGCTAGGATGGGATAACAAAAAAATAGTGTGAACTATTAGAGGTTAATGGGATGGGATTAGGAGGGAATAAATAAACATAGGGTGAATTAGGGAAATATAGTGGGACAAGACCAAGAGAGGGTAATGGGATGGGAATAGAAGGGGTTAATGGAACATAGGATGGACTAGTATAGATTGATGGGATGGGCTAGGATGGGATAAAAAAATATAGGGTGGACAATTAGAGGTTAAGGGGATGCGATTAGGAGGGAACAATGCAACATAGGGTTAATTAGGAGGTGTCTAGGGTGTGGCTATAGTACATGAAGTGCAAACTTAACCTGTGTGTAATAATAATAGAAAAGATGTATCGAGGATGAAACATGGATAAAGATGGTATAACATAGTTCATGGATAAAGGAACACAGGGTGGAACATAGGGGATCATGGAACATCTAGGGTGAAATAATTATGGGTACAATAAGATGGAAGTAGGACATAATGACACATAGGATGGACTAGAAGATATTAGTGGGATGGGCTAGGAGGGGATCATGGAAAATAGGGTGAACTATTAAATGTGTTGGCAAGAGACACTGAAAATATACTTTGGTGTTGTCATTGATGGTAACCCTAGTCAGTGATTGGATTTGCACATCATCATTTGCTCCTACCAGCAGACAGGTTGAGGACAATCAGGAAGAATAGAGCATCCGACAGTTTTGTATTCTTTAATTCTCATGCAATTTTTTTGTTATTATTTTGAGTTGTGGATCTTATGGGAGGTTAATCTATGTATGTCTTGTGTTGTACAAAAATATCAGTGCCTCATATCAAGTTGTATGCAATTTAAGAGATCTAATTGGATATCTTTTTGTTCATCAGTGTTTTATGGCCAACCCAGATGATTTTAAGTGTCACAGATATTCGAGGAGTGTTTACTCAAATGTTTTTTGTGTTCAGTCATCTTGATTTTTCTCTGAGCTAAGTTGTGACTGACCGTTGTGGATGCACATTGAATATTATTCATGATTTGAGCCAATAGTTGTAAATATTCTTAAGTTTTATTGAAGCCAACTAGTTGTGATTAAATTCTTAGTCGCGGATATATATAAATGATCAATTATATCATTTTGTGTGTGTAGAAGGTGTGTCGATGTGTTTTGCAAATATCAAAAGGGTGATTGAGAAATTTATGCATAGTTTCACTTATGCATTAAATATTTTGTGGTACAAGTTAGAGCAGAGTAGAACATAATTGCAAAATCAATCAGAAGGATAGAAGATCGACTACTGAGCCTATCTAGAACTATAATCGAGCATCTGTAGATGCTAATATTTTAGTTCATTCTCTTGGATCTAATCCAAATCTTTGTAAGGTAGTGTGCCTTTGTATTTTGATCACTAAGCCTGAATGCAAGTGCATTCCCATATTGTAAACTTCTTTCTGAGTATATTCAGATCATATTATGGATTGACCATCCACCGTGGTTTTTCCCCTAATAGGGTTTCCATGTAAAAATCCCTATGTTATGGTGTTGTGGTTGTTAGCTTTATGTTCTTGCATATTTTTCTTGGTTGAATTGTTTAAGTGCGTTAAAGATCAAAATAATAAATCTAATTTTTACAGAACACTGTTTCACCCCCCCTCTTAGTGTTGCTTGTTTCCAACAATTGGTATCATAGCTAGTTCCTCGAAAGAAGTCTAACAACTTGGGGATATCTTGGAAAGTGTTTAGAATGGATACAAGTAGTCTTCAAGAACAACTTTTGGTGGCCCTGGAAGATCTTGACTAGTCAAAATCTGAGAACCAAGAACTACAAGAAAATCTTGAGAATGTAGAGTAATTCATTTAGTCATTGAAAGACAAAATCAATGAATCAAGGGAAAAAAGAAAGGAATTGTGTGATTAGCTTAAGCAGAAGAATAGAAGCATGGAAGATGAAAAATTGAGTCATGCCTTGAAGGAGAAAATAGAAGAACATGAAAAGTTTTCTAGAGAAATTGCTGCCCTGAAGTGTGAGATGGAATCCATCATGATGAAAATGACAAAGGAAATTGAAGATAAAAAGAAGAATGAAGAAAAGATTGCTCAATCTTTCAAAGAAAAATCTGAATAATGCAACCGAATGGACAATGAATTGGAACAATCTAAAAGAAATGAGGAAATGCTTGAAAAATAGCTTGATGATCTCATAAATGATCTTACTAGTGCAAATGAGTACAAGGAGAAATTTAAAGCAAGCTCAACCAAGCTTGATGAAATGATTAAAGGTCAGAGGACTGATGGTGACAAGTGAGGTCTCGACTATGAAGAATGAGAAAGTTCTAGATCTGAAAAAAGGAATTCCAGACAAGGGATATTTAGGTAAGGAAATTAGATGAATGGAGCTAGAAGGAATCTGGTAAGACAATCAAATGCTCAAAGATTCAATGGTTACTATTTTTCTTGCAATAAATTTGGTCATATGGCTTCTTAGTGTAGAAGCAAGATGAATCCAAGTGGACCATCATTCTCAGGTTAGGGGTGAAGCCAAAATAGTGGTTTACAATTTGATGGAGGAAGGCAAACTAAGAAAAAATGACCCCATGGCAAAAAAATTAGTTTAGGGGTTTGAATGAACCTACAAGTTTGACCGAACAAAAAAGGGGTTCAACCAAACTAGGGTTGGAGTGAACCCATTAATTACTAGGCCCATATTTCTCACCCAAAAAAAAAAGAAAAATGCATATTGAAGGGGGTTCAAATGAACCCCCCTTATTCCTCATTCTCCCCATAAAACACAAAAAAAAACCTAAATTTTTACACTTTGAAGCTCGGGTTGAGGATGAAAATGAAGGATTCTTCACAAACCCAACTAGAATCAAGTAGTCCTTGGAATGAGCTATCCAATGAATATAATTTTAATATGTTTTGGTTTTATTATGTATTTGTTTTTTTAGTTTCATTAAACATAGTTTTTTCATCAAAAATGAAGGTCTTTGTTCTGCACATGTCAAAAAATAGCAAATTATCAAAAAAAATTTGAAAAATATGAGTGCACCAGATATTGAAATCCTTGATCCAACAAAAAATAAATCAAATTTTGATATATACAAAAAAAATTGCATGTTATACAGTCGCACTATGTCTAAATTGTAATTGGTTTGACTTCAAAACTTGATTAAAGAAAAAATATTCACTAAAAGACTATCTAACCAAGTGGAAGCACTAGATATCAGAGTTACAGATCTAAATTTGAAAGAATTAGAATTTTATCCTTCATGGAAAAAAAGTTATATGTTATACGGTGTGTATCACTTTTTAAAAATGTTGTTTTATGAAAAAAACTAGTTTTCGTAGGAGATGGAAAAGGAACTGCAATTTGATTCCAAAAATTTTGAAAAAAAATATTTTAGAATTTATAGACAAAATGTGACGAGACTCTAGTTTGCATCATCTTCAAATTCCTCACGGTTTAGCCATTATAGGTGCCCAAATGTGAAGATTTAGTTAAAAAAATAATTTTAGTGTCCAGTTTGGCAAAAAATTGTAAACCACTATTGTGGGATCACCCTTAAAGTGCTTTAATTGTAGTAAGTTTGGTCATAAGTCAAGTGAATGCAGAATTGTGATGAAAAAATTTCATATAGATGTCAGATGTTATGCATGCAATAGACTTGGACATATTTCTAACCAATAAAAATCAAGGAAAAATTGGTGGAACAGTAGGTCTGGATAGAGAAATGTTGTGTGTTACAATTGCAACAAATTTGGCCACATTGCTAGATTCTGTTGGAATAGAAGAGGTCTGGTAAAACAAAACATATAGCAGGATGTTCAGGGAAAAGGAAAATTCACTACAGATGTAATCAAGAGGCAAATGCAAAAGAAATGGGTGAAGAAGGATCCCTCTATTAAAGGAAATGTGCCTGCACCAGAATATGCTTCTGGTAATTCCTCCAAGAATTAGTTTTAGGCTTTTGGCCTAGGGGGAGCTGTAATGAAAATATCTTAACCTCCTGTCGGTAACTATCACTAGAATGTGGATAAGTCCAGTAAGTGCATAGATGCCTTTTAGATGTTACTCAACCAATTGGAGATCATATCATACAATATTGGAGATCCACATAGGAATTATCTGTCTCAGTGCATGGAAATAGGGTAATGAGATGAATTAGGGTAAAAACATTTATTATGACAAAAAGGGTTAGTTGTGCGAATGATAAAAAGTCATTTTTATCTTTCATTTGCCACTTTGCATTTTAGAGAAAAAGAGCCCTAGAGCAAACTTTACTGAGTTGTGGCAAGATTTAAGTGTGAAGAAGATTCAGTGATCAAAACTTTGATCCGTCAAAAAGGTATTTATTTGAAAAACCAGTGAATTTGTGAATTTGTAAAAATGGCCACTCCATTGGTAGTTGAAGTCAAGGATAGACCTTGTCCAAAGTTCAAGTGGCATCCTTATAAGTCTATTGAGACTAAGCCCCTAGGTGCATTTTCATTTGTATTGTATAGAGTCTTGCACATTGAAGAATTAGGAAGCTCACAAATGATGATTTTATATTCCAACCATATAATTGGAGGGGACCTCACTGTTAAGCCAGAATACAAAACCCTATAGAAGTGAAGAAGTTTACACAGTTTGTGAAATTTACCATATTTGACTAAAGAAAATGGGTGTGATATATTTTGAGCAGAGTTCATGCTGAGTTTATGTGGCTGAATATACCTTTCAAGATTATGAAAGAGGCTATATGTGCGGTCACAGGTCTAAATTCCTCTGATGGACTGCTAGTCTTGAAATCTATAAAGAATCAGATGGTTACTAATTCAACAAGTGCACAATTTGATAGAAGGGAAATGACAATCAAAGAAATTGCTAAATTGGATGTGAATTTGCATCAATGGTCATTGGCTACAAAGTCTACCACTCCAGTCAAGATAATTTAGTATCTGGTATGACCATTTATGAAGCCTATTAGATGGTAAAAGAAAATGCAGATTATGACTGGTGTGAGCTGTTTGGAAGTCAGCTAATGGAGAATCTAGGTAAGATTAAGAAAAAAAAGAAATCTTTTAAGTATGGTAATTTTCTGATGTGTTTGTTCTTTTATTTCATGAGTGAGGTTCCAATTTTTTGGGAAATTTCATTAGAAAAGTAATCAGCGTGTAGTTGTGCAAATAAGAGATTTATTGTTTGGAAGTGGTGATCATCAGACCAAAAATACTACCCTCTAGGGGTTCTTCAATTTTTTTTAGAATATGATGCATGCAAGAGAAAGAATTCCCACCTCAATTGTAGAGAAGTACAAAGATATAATCTATTTCATCGTAGATATTGATCAATTCCATATGGAAGCTATTGATCCTAGAATGATATGGATTATGGCTATTGGATATGAAGTCAAGGAGAACATCTTGAAGATGTATGCAGAAAATTTGTTGAGCATGCCTCTAGATCGAACAAAAGAAAGGTTTGGAACTTATGCAGAAAAGAGAATGCAAGTCCATGATCAATTACAAAATCCAAACATAGTCAGAAGAGTAAGGAAAGAAGTGGAAGTGTTTGCAGAAAACATGGGCATACCTGTAGAAAAATTGAAAGAAGCTAGAAGAAAGAGAGATGAAGCTGAAGCGAGAAAAGATTCAGCAAAAACTGAATCTGCTAGTCTGGTAGGATCCTTTTCTCGTACTAGATCAACAAGAAGTTCCCCATCCACTCCTGCAACCAAGCCAATTCCTATGCAAACTCAAGACAAGGGTTTTGGTAAGAGGAAGAAGAACAAGAGCTTAAGAACCTATGAATTCATCTCAAAAAGTGAGGAGACTAAGTCAGATGAAGTTGTGAAATAAATGAAGGCTACCGACACTCACGCTACCAAGGTAACCAAGAGGAAATCTTCCGGTGATGAAGAAAAGGAAAAGAAGAAGGAAAAAATTGTTAGACTAGGTACAACAGTTGAAGTTGAGAATGTTATTGTCAAGGATGGAAATCTCAAGCCCCTCTGTGAATGGTAGGAAATTTTTGACAAATCAGGTCAAAAAATTCTTGAAGAGGCAACAACAAAACATCTGAATATTTTTAATAAAGTGCTTGTTGAAATTATGTTTGGTTTACCTAAAAGTTTGTATGATGTTTTGGAGTCAAGAAGATTAAATGCTAGGATAGAAGAAGAGCATATGAGAAAGAGAATTCTTGTAGACTTGTGTCCAAAAATGTCTATTGAGGAGATGAATTCACTCCTGGACAAAGCCAAGAGGGAATTCAAAAGAAAAATAAGGGTGAACAAACTTATGATCAGTGAAACTGGTGTTGTTGTTGATGAAACTAAGAAAATCCTAGAAGCATTTCTGTCAAAGAATAAGGTCAATGTTGAAGAAGTGAATTCTGAAGATGTTGTATTTGATCTGGTAAATGAGGAGGTGAATGCAAATACTAAAGATAATTAGATCCCTTCTAATGTGGATAATTCAAAAGCACCTATGGAAATTGAAGTTCATAAGGTTGTAGTTGCTAAAGAAAAGGAGATACCAAATGAGGAAGTTGAAATTCCTAAAAGCAATCAAGAAATAGTTTCTATAGAACCAAAAGTTGAAGAAGAAGAAAAGGTTTAGGTTAAGGAAATCTCAATGGAAGTAAGAGACATTGCCGAGGCAATGAAGGAATATCTGGTGGAACAACAGGAATAATTTGATCCTGAATTGGTTGAAGACTCGATCAATCTATCCACCTTGTCCCCAATTTAGATAATGAAAGTTTCATCAATTGCACAAGCTAAGGCCAGTAAGAAGATTCTGAAGTCTCACAATGAGGATAGTGAATTATTAAGTCTTTCATCTGGAGTTCTAGAGAAAATCATGCCAACTCATATTAAGGATCCATCTAGTTCCTCTTCCGGTGAACTAAAGAAGCTCATAAATCTTGTAAGTACTCATTTTGAGTCTCTTGAAAAGTTAGCCATGGTTAAAGTGCAAAAGGAATTTGATGGAAAAATATTTAGTTGGTTAAAAGAAGTGATTGCTAAGGATAAAAATTTATTAGCCACTTGTATGAAAAATATTCAAAATTCTATATCTGAAGGTGGAAAGGCCTATAAGTTATGTTTGGTTTTGTCCAAATTCACTGAAGACAATGAGAAGAAGGTAAAGGATCTTGAAAAACAATTGGCTACCATTTGGATGCTTTTGATCCACTAGCTAGAAATGTTGTTGAGAAAGGTGGTCAAGTAATATCTCTACTTAAAAAAATAAGGAATTTGAATCATGAAAATGACAAGATTGTAGGAAGAGCATGTGATCTCAAAGGACTAATTGGTCCAAATATTGAAATAATGGTGATTTTTTTAAAGGAAGCCAAAGATGCTATGGAATTTAGTGACCCAATGAATCTTGCGACTGCAAAAACTCAATCTTATTTAGTTTGTGGTCACATAACAATTCTGGAGAGTTTCAAAAGGGTTTGGGACAAAAAATTGAGCATGTTGAGGAGAGATTTTGTAGATATTTTCCAATTTGTGTAAGTTACAAGATCAAGGTATGTGCAGGATCATCATGGAAAAAATAGGCCCTTACATGGCCAAAAAATCAGAAAAATCAGAGTTAGGAAACTTGACATAAAAATTTGAATATGTTATCTATATTATTTCAAAAATATGTAAGAATAGAATCTGTAGCAAATTGAATTTAGTTTCTAAACTACTAGTTTTTTTTTTTTTAAATATGTTTGGTGAAAATTTGAAATTTCAATGCAGTAGTACTTAAATTTTAGGGAAAAAATAAGTAGGTGTCTATTTGACCATCCTAACCACAATAAAATGATAATATTTTTTTATAAGATTTTAGAAATAAGTAGAGGACTCATGTCCAGATGTGATGCATATTTTTTTATAATTTTTTTCCAAGTAAATAATTAATTATGAATTTTTTATTACAGCTTTTAAAAAATATAAAAACTCGTATGTCTGACCACCTTAACTTGGTCAAAACTTCATGAAATTCAATTTTTCATTTTTTAATCCTATAGTATGTGAAGCATAGAATGTGATGCATGTTTTGGATTCCAAAAATGCGATACTGTTTGAAAGCTATAGATGTTTTTCAATCATCCTATCAATCAGGACTTTAGTCATAATTTAAATAGAAAATGAATAATAATTATTTATTAAATTCAAAATAAAACATAAGTTATATTGGTAGAAAGCTGATAATTTCCTTTAGAAACCCTTTTCATTTCATCAATTTTGGGTAAGAAAAAAGTTGCCAGCCACATACCCTACAAATACCCATCATATCACCACTTTTTGGCCCATCATGATCCTGCACATACCCATCATGCTTGTATAGTTTGAAATTTTGTTATTTTTTTGGTTCCCTAATTTTGACATTGATGTCAAAGGGGGAGATTTTTACACTAAATATGTATATTCATCTTAGGGGGAGTTACATTTCTAAGCTGAGATTGAAGATTCTTTTTGAAGTTTTGTAGTGGCAATGTAATTCATGTTGGTACTGATCTGACACTTAGTCATTTTTCAATAAGTGTTGCCATCAATGCCAAAGGGGGAGATTGTTGGAAAGAGACACTGCAAATGTACTTTGGTGTTGTCATTGATGGAAACCCTAGTCGGTGATTAGATTTGCATGTCATCATTTTCTCCTACCGGTAGACATATTGAGGACAGTCAGAAAGAACAAAGCATTCGACAATTTTGTGTTCTTTGATTCTCATGTAGATTTTTTGTTGTTATTTTGAGTTGTAGATCTTATGGGAGGTTAATCTATGTATGTATTTCTTTTCCAAAAATCTCAGTGCCTCGTATCAAGTTGTATGGAAGTTTGGAGATCCGGTTGGATATCTTTTTGTTCATCAATGTTTTGTGGCCAACCCAGATGATTTTAAGTGTCATGAATATTCAAGGAGTGTTTATTCAATTTTTTTTGTGTTCAATTATCTTGATTTGGGTCCAAGCTAAGTTGTGACTGACCATTGTGGATGCACATTGAATATTATTCATGATTTGAGCCAATAGTTATAAATATTCTTAAGTTTTATTGAAGCCGACTGGTTGCAATTAAATTCTTAGTTGCAAATATATATAAATTATCAATTATATCATTTTGTGTATGTAGAAGGTGTTTCGATGTGTGTTGAAAATATCAAAAGGGTGATTGAGGGATTAATGCACAATTTCACTTGTGCTCTAAAGATTTGTGGTGCAAGTTAGACTAGAGCAGAAGAAAAGTGCAAAATCAATCAAAAGGATAGAAGATCAACTATTGAGCCTAACCAAAATTATAATCAAGAATTTGTAGATGCTAATATTTTAGTTCATTCTCTTGGATCTAATCTAAATCTTTGTAAGACAGTGTGCCTTTCTATTTTGAGCAGTGAGCTCTAGGCAGTGATCCTGAATGCAAGTGTATTCCCATATTGTAAACTTCTTCTTGAGTATACTCATATCATATTGTGGATTGGGCATCCATCGTGGTTTTTCCCCTAATAGGGTTTCCATGTAAAAATCCTTGTATTATGGTGTTGTGGTTTTTAGCTTTCTATTCTTGCATATTTTTCTTCATTGAATGCTTTAAGTGGGTTAAAGATCAAAATAATAAATCTAATTCTTATAGAACATTGATTAACCCCCCCCCCCCTTCTTAGTGTTGCTTGTTTCCAACAAAATGTTAATGGGATGGGATGAGTAAGGAATAAAGGAATAAAAATTGAATTAGGAGAAGATAATGTCACATGATCAAGAGGGGATGATGGAACATAGAATGGACTAGTAGAGATTAATTGGATGAGCTAGGATGGGATAACAAAATATTTTTAAAGTGAACTATACTAGAGGTTAATGGGAAGTAATTAGGAGGGAATATTAGACCATAAAGTGAATTAGGCGGTGTTTATGGTTTGAATATAGAAAGTGAAGTGGGAACTTGAGGTGTGTAGTAATAATGTATAAGAGATTTTGTGAATAATGAGTAGAAGGAAAGGTTTAACGATATGTGTATAAGATGAAATATGGAGGAATGTGGTATAATATATAAGGAATTAAAGATTGGGATATGTGATATAAAATGGTTAAAATATGCATGATGAAAGGAATGGAAGAATGAGATGGAAATTGAATGGTAAATATAATTAGGATCTCACAAGACCAACCAATGCTTGTGTTTCTCATCAATTTTTTAGATTTGTATATGCAAAATTATGAAAACTAGCTAACATTGTTTTACAACACCATTAATCAATAAAGGATACCTAAGTGTAAGTTTTTTGAGGAAATGAATTCTGAGGTGTGGAGGTCAAAGGTCCACTGGGAAACTATTTGAAATCCAAAGCATGTTATGAGACAAACATTCAAATATAACATTCAACTATTGTAATGCAATAATAATATATTTAATACTAGTTGCATACCTATGGACTCAACGTCGAGAATGAATAAGGGTCTGTAGGAATGGAGCACGTCTCATGAACACTCCAACCCTAAAATTTCATCATATCAAAATTCTACTAATTTAGTTATTCTTAAATTTCAAAATATAATTTAATAAATAAAATTAAATGAACTTGTTGAATTTTACTTGAGTATCAATGTTGTATCTATTATTTAGCAATTCATTTGGCATATCCATCACATCTGCAATTGATGTAGGTTGTGTAGCTGCATCCTGAGCACTTTGATAATCGTACATGCAAACAACACTACAAGCACCACAATGGTGGGGTGGAGCTTAGGGCCTACATGTCTTCTCTACATTAGGCTCTACTAGCGGCCTCACACATTGTATAATGGTCTGGGTGAGTGAGCTAATAGACTCCAGCGTGTCCACCTCTACACTATCCTTAACAATGGAAGGAACGCAAACATGATCCACCATGGGTTTGGCCAAGGGTCTCGGTGCCAACTGTGGATTATGTTGGGCAATAGGTCTATCATTTGTGGAGCCCCCACCTCTACCCTTAAAGTCTAAGATGTCAAAATAATTTGGCATCTTGTTGAGGAAAAACTCACAATAGAGTTTCCTCAAAAAGTATTGTGGTACCTCATGGTTATTGCATGGAGGTTGGTCAAATAGCATCCACCACCTCTCCCAAAATTTACTTTTATTTAATTCATGGTGGCACCAATGGATGGAGAATGTCCTGCATGCATGAGATAAAGGTGTCTTGGTTCTTAGGTCTATAAATAGGGCACACAAGTCAACTTTGCTAATTTTTTGTTTTTTCACATCTACATATGAAAAACCACTAGCATAAAAATGTCTCATCTTATGCCTCTTATTCAACCAAAAATTTATTTTCTCACTCATTTTTCCTACATGAGATACAACTGACTTCAACGATTTGGAAATCTCTCTCCTTTAAGGGTCGGTTTCAACATGCTTGGTTAATCTTCCAATTGATTGTTTAATGTATCTTTTATCATTTTCATTTTGAGTTAGGATATTTTCTTGTGTTCCTTGAGGATGCCTATTAATTGATGGAGGGGTTTCATGTTGTTCTTGTATAGGAGGCTATTCGTGAGGGGGTGATTGCAAATTCTCAATGTTTGGAGGTGGAGATTCATTCCCTAAGAATTAAAACAAAGTTTTATTAAAAATACATTTTTTTATTTTTTTGATGAATAGGCAGCTATCTATATTAATTCAAATATAAAGATACATATTCACAAAAAAAGGGTGGGTGGTAGAGAGGCACACCCTAAGAGTCACATGGGAAATGCCCAGAAAATTAACAGATAACGTGGGCTAAGCCCAGAAGTCCAAAAAATAACAAAGATAAAAGGCCATTAAGCGGCTAGAGCAATGGAGCTAGGAGGGCCTCTACCATCGAAGTTTTTCCCCCATACATCAGCGGGGTCTAGAGTGACATCAAGAGGACCCCAACCATCATCAACATCTTTTTTTTCTTTATCTTCTTCCTCACACTGGGGCGAGATTGCAAGCACCATACGTGGGAAAGCTTTACCAATAACTAGCCACCCAGAGCCAGAAGTAGGAGGATCATTAGAGGGCCACCCACCACCACCGCCACTCCTTGAAGCACTACTAGAAGGCCACCCCTAAGTAGCTCGCAATGGAGGAGAGCTGTTTCACCAAGGAGTGCTAGAATCCCGCCAAGGTGGGGGTTGTGAATGGGGACCCATAGAGCCACTCTTCTGTCGACCCCTAGAGGGCGATCAATAGTGGGAGGAGGTGGGAAAAGTGGGGATCCAAACAAGAGTAAAAGGGGCATTTCCCCAGTGGTCCAGGATAACTTGGAGGTGAGCAACCTCAAGTGCAACTTTTTTAGCTTGCACTTGAACTTGTAGAAGCACATTAGAACAAATCATAGCTTTAGCATATAAAGATACATGAATATCCATTTGAGAATGTGAAAAAATGCAAGCATTTCTATCCTTCCAAATATTGAAAAGAATTTCCACCCTGAAAGTCTGCCAAAGCTGGGTGAATTTTTTAGGAATTCTAGGAGAATCTCCAAGAAACACCATATGCCAGGAGAAAGGTTTTGGTCAAAAGGGCCTAAAAATGTCATGAATCCAAGTCCAAAGCTGCTGAACTCTAGGACAAAACTAGAAAACATGTTTAAAATTCTCAAATTTCCCACAAAAAGGGCAACGAGGGTCTCAAACCCCCAGGTGGACCAACCAAAACTCCACAAGAAAGCCTTGGAAAAGAATACACTACGAAAAATGGGAAAGCTTCAACTCAACAATTGCAGACCAAGTGGCATCAAATATTTTATGCCAGACATGAGTAGGAGATTGAAGAAGCCACCTCTAGTTCAAACTTTGAATCCTAGGAAAATGTGGTGAGAGCCACCTATAACCAAGTCGAGGCTTGTAGTTCTTGAAAGGGGCATCTGGAAACCACTTCCAGTCTTTCCACCAAGGTTTGGTTCCACAAATTCCAACCTTATGAAGCATTTCAGTAGGAATGACATTCACCAGACCATCATAAGTAGCACGGTCTTGGTTATGAAACTTGTATTAGGCACAAAAAGCATCCCACAACATGATACACATGGTGGGTCTGGAAAAAGTCTGTTGCAGGGTTTGGATACCCTTCTTGTGAAATCTGAGTGCCTTAAGCCTTAGCGACTTAGCCAATGGTTGACCATTGCTAGAAAATAGAGGTGACTATCAAAAATTGTACTGGTTGAGAAAGAGCCCATCTCAAAAACTAGAGCCAACCCAACAGAGCCAAGGTTTGACAACTTCCTAGGCCCGCCAGATACTTTTGGCCACAAAAGTCCCAATAATATGGATTGGTTCATTCATGACTAGAAGGGTTTGAAAGCAAATCCCCTTCCAGGTAGGTCTATGAATAGGGAAGCCTGATTGAATACTATGCTTGAGAATAATTTTCTAGGCCTCATCCCCAGTAAGGGCACAAATAATCCATTTAACACATAGAGCAGTCCCTTGTCGTTGAGTAGAAAGTAACTCGAGGCCTCCCGATTATCTAGGAAGATAACAGAATTCCCAAGCCACATGATGAAACCCTCTATGAGTTTCAGAGGAGGCCTAGAGAAAATCACGAAGCAACTTCTCAAGCTTGCCATAGGCATCTTTGGAGGGGGGCCAACAAGAAGAATAATAAACAAGGGTGGCCGCAAGGATTTTGGAACACACCTGGAATTTCCCTGCTAAAGAGAGAGGATTAGTAACCCAATAGGTAAGCTTATGCTCAACTCTGGAGAGCATAGCTTGCCAAAGCACATCCAGAGACACTTGAAAAGAAAAGGGAATGCCCAAAAGTTGAAAAAAATTTCCAAGCCCAATCCACTTCCAACCATACTATTGCAGCCACAAGAGGCAAGGAAAGATAGATTTTTCAGTAACACAAAGTTTTATGCCATTGGATGGTAGAGCCAGAGGCAAGACAGAAGGTGTTAAGAGACTCAAGAGCCACCACAATGGAATCTTCATCCTCCAGAAGGTGAGGAATGAGTCATCAGCAAAATATCCATTAACAAGCTGAGTCTGAGAGTTGGGCAGAGAAATGCCCTTGACTCACCGTTGGGAGATGATATTGGCCAAAAGATAACCAAAACCCTCAGCTGCAAGCACATATAAAGAGGGGGCCAGTGGGAACCCTTGCCGGATGGAACAAAAAATTCCAAAGGCAGAGGACTGATGACCATTGATGGTGATACAATCTGAGGCATCCGCAAAGAGCATTCAAATAGTTTGAATGAAATTGGTCCCAAACCCTAAGGCTTGCAGCATAGTAAGAATAAACGGCCATTCAATGCGATTATAAGCCTTGGGAAAGTCAATTTTAATTAACACAACTTTTTGGTGTGAGCATTTGGCCCATTCCATGCCTACCCAAACAACAATGATATTATCCAAAATAAATATTGATTTGATGAACCCTAAGTGCACGATTTGAGGTAGAAGATGGCATATTTTAAGAGCCAAAGCCTTGGCGATAATCTTGTAGGAGACATTAAGAAGTGTAGTAGGTCACAAATTACATATGTCTTCTAGGTCACCTGGTTTAGGTATGAATTTTATGTTACCTTTATTAATTAAATTACCTTAGGAATTAGAGTGAAAATCTTCTAGGTAAACTTGATGCAGATCATGGCCAATATCGTTCCACATGGATTTGTAGAATTCACAAGGGAATCCATCAATTCTTGGGGCTTTGTCATATGCCATGGAGTAAATAGCCTCTTTGAGATCATCAACTTATAAAAGTTGATCACAAAAAATTTTCTGAGCTGAAGAAAGCTTATTTGGAACAATAGCAAGGCAATCCTGAAGGGCTTGCTGTCACATAGGCATGGCTTCCTGTGTAGTGAAAACTTGTTCATAATGATGCACAAAGGCCTAAAGAATTTTAGGCAGCTCAAAGAGCACCTAAGCACCATCTTTAATTTTTGTAATTCCTAGGGATGAGTGCCTGGCACATAGAGCCAATAAAAACTCTTTGGAGGCACTATCACCAACTTTTAGCCAGTGTAACTAGGATTTGATTTGCACTCCTCGAGTAGCATAGCTATTAGTAATTTTATTTTTGTGCCTTAGCTTCGCCACCCTGACTTGTAAGGAAGGAGAAAAGGGGCTGGCCGCCAAAGCCTCTGAGGTAGCATAGAGGTCAGTGGTGGTATCCTCATAAGATCATCGGTGAAAAATAGCCAACTGGTGCCCATAAATGCACAAAAATCTAGCCATGAGGATGATAGCCTCATTCCACCAAGAAATCTAGCCTGTATGATGAGTTGGCCTGCACTCCAAATTAAAAACTCTGTGAATGTGGGCTAGGGTAGGCTTGTGGTAGGGTAAAGTCTTGTTTAAAAAAAAATTGAGTTTTAAACATACTAGGATGTTGAGTCTCCCATTCAATGTAGAGGTAAATGGGGAAATGATCTGACAAAGTCACATCCACTAATGGCTTAACCAAGAGAGAGGGGTTGTCAAATGAGAAAAAAGATTGCGCTGAGATCATGGCACGATCAAGGCACTTAAATATTCTGTCAGAACCGGCTTGGTAATTGGGATAAAAAAGCCCCAATTTATTATGCATGTAAAACCACGCCTCCCTTTCCCTAGCTGTCCATCTGAAAGGAAAAGTTCCATCTTTGTCAAATACCATTTCTACCATATTGAATTCCCCATAGAGTAACTAGGTAGCAACTGGTAAAGAATCTGCAATCCAACGCCAGAGCAAAGAGTGTTCCACAACATCATTAGAAGCATGGACATTAATAATCCCAAAAGGAATGGTTATCAATGTTGAGGAGGGCCCAGATGAGCCGATGAGTGGGATCAGATCTATGGACGACCACAGAGGAGTGCCACCATGTGGCTAAAAGGATGATAGCTCCACCACACCCAACATTGTGGTTATTACAAAACATTTTACTAGCTGGTGAAATAGAATGACTAACAAGCAAAAAACCAAAAATTTTAACTTCTTGGAGACAAAGCACTTCAACACTAGAGTACTTGCACAAGGTATCCCTGACAGAATAATTTCTGGAGAGGTCTATCAAACCTCAAACATTCCATGAAAGGAACTGCATGGGTGAAACTCCTCCATATTTTTGAAACCCGATTTTTCTTCAGTTAGAGAAGAGAAACGATTCTGTAAAAATTCTGCCATAATTGATCCAATCTGAATGGATGGGGAGGACATCCTTCATTTTTCATGAACATATTCCCCTTCTTCCCTAGGAGGGGAAGGGCTATGAGAACACCTGTGAGCTCCTATCACGGGAGATCCACATTTGGATGTGAAGCCACATTCAGCTGTGTTAACATGATAGTAACCAGCTGAGGCATAGCCTTTGGCCTAGGCTGCTGTGAAAAATAATCAGCTCCAACCAGAGTGTTTTTCCCCTTCACAGAAGGGTTTGAAACATCTTTCATTGGCCCAGAGGTCACGAGACCCGACCCAGAACCAGTGGACTTATTCTTTCAGTTCGTAACTGTAGTCCATTTTTCCTTAGGTTTAGCAACAAATGCAACTGCCAAATGATGCTTTTCAACATCTCGTGGCAGAGAAGGTGTATGAGGCACTACTAAAGGGAGTCCTTTATCTTATGGTCCACAAACTGACATCTATAGCACATGTTGGGAAAACTAAAATAGGTGACCTTCTGGGTGTGGTGGAAAGCTCTAATTTGGATATCAATGGAGTCTTTGGAAAGGTCAACTTCCACACAAACCCTCTTTTGGTGGTAGGCCTAAAAGAACCTATCTGGCTCAATGCAAACAACCCTCCCCAATGAGGAGGCTATACTATTCAAGAAAAGGCACACAAGGAAAAGGTAGACTAGGAAATTCAATCCAGACTAGGACCCACAACTTGGTGTTATCTGAGACAACAAAGTCATGGGTCTATGCTTTAAAAACTAACAGAGAGGACCGGACATACCAGGGCCCATGGCTTAAGATGGCCTGCACATGATTGACTTACAGAAAGTGGAACAAAAAGAAACCCTTGGTTAAGTTTTGGACCATATCAACGTGGACCCCATGAGGGACCCAAGCCTTGTTAACCCAATATTTAAGCACACTTTTAGGGGGAGTTCTCCCAACAAAATACCCAATAAGGGTGTACTACTCAAGCCATTGACAGGAAGAATCAAAATATGGTAAAGGAAAAACCACATCAGCTGGTGAATCAAAGCACTTACCTCATGAAAGACTTTCAAAACAAATTTCTAGGGACTTTTGTTCAGAGGAGGAGCCATTGATTATCGCCGTTGAACCACTAACACCAACAAGTACTGCTGGGTTAGTGCCAGTTGAAGGCATATTAAAACAAGAAACTGCAGTAAATACAGTCGTACACACAACGAAAGAGAGTTTTCTGCACAGGATGCGTAGTATGACACAAAAGGGTGATCACAGAAAAGAATAAAAAATGCATACCTCTTCACAATCTTCGGCCTCTTTGACTTGTTAGCAGAATACTCATGAAGAATTACAAGCTAAGAGTGCAAAACTTGGAAGAGATTTGGTGAGCTCGAGTTGTAGAGCTAAAACCCACCAAGCCAAGTTGTAGGTGAATAGAAAAATGAAGATAGAAATGCATTTTTTTAATTACATCTTTTCTATTTTACGCAAGCCAAATTTGGCACTCACCAAATTTGGCATGCACCAAATAGCCTATTTTGATGTTTTTTTTCATTTTTTTCCAATTTGGCATCAGAATTGTGTCACGGATTGGTGCACTTACCCTAAGACATCTTAGAGTTTTTGGTTGCAAGGCATATGCACATGTGCCAAAGGAGAAGCAAATAAAGTTGGAGAACAAGGCTATGAAATGTATCTTTATCAGATATAATTATGGTGTGAAAGATACAAGCTTTGGGATCTTGTTGTACATAAGATAATACACAGTAGAAGTGTTATTTTTAGAGAAACTAAGACTTTTTTTGTTACATTGCATCCAAAATAAAGTAAATAGGAAGATGTGATTCAATTTCCTTCTACACCTGAGAAAGTTGAATTGAGGCTCAAGGATAGGCATGAAGTTGAGGAGAGATAATCTAGCTCTGGGTCTTCAAAAGAGGAGGAAGAACCTCCAACTTAGCTTGTTCATAGGTCTACAAGGCATAGAAAACCACCTAAAAGGTATTCACCTGATGATTGAAGATGCATTTTTACTTTAAATACTAACATGGATGAACCCAGATCTGTAGAAGAGGCACTTGGTATGAATGATGCAAAATCCTAGAAGATTGCTTTGGATGAAGAAATGACATCTTTGTGAAAGGAATAATTTTTTTAGGATTCTATTCTTGGGAGATAGAATAACAAAACTCAAACACTCTCATTTAAGGACCAACCCTAGAGATCTCAATCCAATGATGAAAGGAGAAAGGGATCTAACAATAGGGTTGTCCTAGGGTTTTATTATAAACTAGTGAGGGGTTCACCACCAAGCTAGGGCTCGAAAAAACAAATGAAATGCAAGATCTAATGATTAACCCTAATATGATGCCACACTTGATTAAATGACCTAGGAAAGCTTGCAAATTAGAACAAAAAGGTGAGATATTAGAAGTGTGCACTTGGAAAACTATAGAAGACTAGAATGAGCTCTGAAACACTAAAAATCCTAAAATTTTGGCTAACTAGGACTCATATGCTAGTATGAGCATATCAATCCCAGATCAGGGTTTTTGGTCTAGAATAGTTTTCTAGAAAAAGGGTATCTAAAACTACAAAAAAAGGGAAAAATTTCTATAGTGGGACTCATACACCACTTTTGGCATATCAATCCCATTTCACTTTTTTGGGAATTCAAAGTTTAGATCTATGCTCCAATCTCTACCCTTTCCTTCCAAACTGATTTTCAGACCTGAAACCTTGATTTTGAACCTTTAGATGACTTTTGTGAAGATAGAAACCTTGCAAATGAGAGGAAAACTCCAACAACTTTCTCCAAGATTTTAACCTAATCTTCAAGGGATCTTTGAGCTCCAAGACACCTAGATCTACAATCATACATCAAAGAGAAGAAAGATCTCTTTTTTTGTTAGAGGATAGGGGTTTTCCAAGGTCAAACCCCTTTTAGGTAATTAAACCAAGTGATGAGATAATGAAATAAGGAGATGAAACATGAGACAAGAAACATGAAACATGAAACATGAACAATGATACCTTGAATAATGTTTTGTAAATCTACAATCTAACATGAAATTACCATGAAGGATGTAGATCTAGATCTTGAGATAAGTGTATGACAATGCTTGATCTTGGATCTTCCATGCTACATCACAACACTAGCTCAACAACATGCTTGATGCCTAATGATCTTGAATTTCTTCAATAATTGATGAAGAATTCTACCCTTGAATGCCTTAGAAATGATCTTAAATGCTCTCTTGGTGATCTTGTAAAGTCATGGAATTCTTAACTCTTGAGTGCTTGACTTGATATCATGAAGCCTTATATGAAATAATTAGTTGAGACCTTGTCTATATAGACAATCCATCTAATATCTCGATAATTAGATCCCACAGATCGACATTCATAAAATTTTAACTTAAAACTTGGATGTCCCACTCAAAACCTTAAAAATAGACCAAATGGGACTCATATTCCATCTGTGGTGTATGGGTCCCACTTTGGCGGGATTCATACACCCAAGGTGGCATATGGGTCCCATATGGGCTTTTTGGAGAGAGAAAGTGTCAAGGTGTTAAGAAATTAAGCTTATTTGATGTCTATGTTAGGATTTTGATTGAAATATGCCTTGGTATGCATAATATAGGGTCTTAGGGTCAAATTAATGATTATATAAAGGTCATAAATGCAAGAGGGCCCAAAATCCAATGTGAAAGTGTAAATAAATACACTTTACAACACTAAATTAAGAAAACATTTGGTCTATTAAGCTAAAAAGAGCCCAAATCCAATGTGAAAGTGTTCAACACATTACAACACTAGTTTAAGTCCATTTAATTTACAAGACTCCTAAATTTAACGTGAAGGTGTGAATAAATACACTTTACAACACTAAATTAAGGAAAAGTTAGGTTTATTTACCTTTAAAAGGGCCCAAAACCTAATGTGGATGTGTAAAATACATCACAACACTAGATCAAGGTGATATCAAGTCCAATTTATCATTAATTATTCCTAGATTAAGTGTGAAAATGTACATGACAACATTTAGCCCCAACTTTAGTGTGAGGATGAACTTGCTTCAAACTCACACTAAAGTAGAAATTAAAGAGGGGTCCAATCATACCAATGTGGATGGTCTAAGATAATAGAGATCAAGGAGGTTGAAATGCCCCCAAGATCCAAGATCCTATGTCAATCCAACATAAGTATAAAAAGGACATGCACAAGGTGTATGATATGCAACAAAAAAAGATACGCAAGCATGCAATGTTAATAAATAAAAGAAAGAAAAGAAAAAATAAGAAAAAATAAGCAAAAATCAAAAGACTTGGATCAAGTTTCAACCGTTCATCCAACATGATGTGGATTAGATCTAAATTGCTTGTCCAAAACTGCACTCTCACTCTAAGGCAATGAAACTTTAGGTTGTCCACTGGGTGAGTAATCCAAGAAGGTGAGACACATACAACCGATATGCACTCAAACACACATGTGAGTGGCTAAGAGAAATTCATGTCTCAGATGGGCTTCCCATCAAATCGTACCAAAGTTATACCTCCTAATAACTTTGATAAGGTGTCATGCAACAATGAACTTTGAGCTTCATGAGGCAAGCAAAGCTTCATAAACAAACAAGATGGCTGCATAGGAAAGCAAAATGTGTTATGCAAGGTGGCCATATAACAATTGTTGTAAATGAAAAATAGTGTAAGGTATGTTCAAAGGGATTCTACTTAATTCATGTGAGGTCTCTTCTTAGGGAAAATCATGCCTAGTGTCTCCAAGAGAATGCCTAATGTCTCCAACAAAGGACAAATCAAAGAAATATCACACTCTTAGAGGAAATCAAACCCAATGACACCACCAAGAAAAAAGGAAGCATCACAAGAAAAAAGAAAATAACACATTGAAACATGAGTGTCGATGTATGCCCTCACTTTAAAGAAATTACCAACAAAATTGCTATGAGTAATTACTTTAAAGTAGAAGAATACATGCGAGCTTATTTAGAAAGCCCTATGACATGTCATATGTTTTTGATAAGCTACGTTATGAGTAAGTATGTCACATGTGAGCCAACTTAAGGCATGTCATCCACATCCCAAGCTTGCTCTTATATGTACATGAAAGGCGATCAACTAGCCAAAAGAGACAATGACAATTGACATATGAGGACAAGGCTAACCTAACCCCTTGCCCCCACTTAGTGCAAGACAAGGATGAGCCAAATAGGATGAAAATAAGTTTCAATTAATAGATGAAATAGGTGCTTCAACACAAGGAAGATCACCGCACTCCTTAAGATGTTGAATTTTATCACTTAAAGCCTTACATTCATTAGTAGCATGACCATGAACTCTTGTAATAAAATTTCTTTTGTTTTCTTGGAGGGAGAGATATCAAACAATCTTGGAGTAGTATCGACAAGATACCCTCTTGATCAATGGTAGAAGATGTTCCTTTAGTTTGTGACTATTACGATGAAAAATAGGGTAGACCCAAATGCATGAACAAGAGGATCTACTACTAATTTTTCTAAGAACTTAAACACCTCAATTATGTAAAATAAGATACCAATAACAATCATAAATTATAACTAACTATTATAGCAACTATGAGGGAATTTTTTAGAGCACAAAAGGTTGTGTACCTGGCCAAAAGTGTTTTTTGAGCTACAGAGGACTCATTCGCCTTCAGTGGAAAACAGGTCCTTTTAGGGTTTCAAAAAATTGATTTCAACATCCTATTCCTTGATGTATGCACTCTTGAAATCCCTATTAACAAGTTTTGGAATTCAATATGTAATTTTGTAGATCTCTTTCTATGATCTTACAATGTAGATGACAACTTTTGCAACTTTGCCAACTTTGACAATCTTGCTCCAAATCTTGCTCCACTTGATCTTCACCCTGTAAATCTGCAATCACACACTCAATGGTAGAAAAACTTGTTGATTTGTTAGTGAATGGGTTCTTTCCTTAGTCAAACCCCTTGTAGGTAATTAAACCAAATGATGAAATGAAGGAAATGAAGCATGAAACATGAAACATATTTAATTGATGTCACGTTAATGTTGTATTGTGAAACAAATATGCAAACTATCATGTAGTGGCCATGAAGAATGTAGATCTTGGATGCGAAATGATGGTAGTAAATGGATCATCAATGCAACATTAGCTATCTTAATTCAACAACATGCATGAATGCATTAAACCCTTGACATGATGATATGATCTTGAATTGTTGAAATAAACTCTTGAAATCTACCTTGAAATTCCTTATGAATACTCTTGTAATGCTCTAATGCTTGAGCACTTGAATTCTTGAATGCTTGCTATCTTGTGTTAGGAGAAACAATGTGAATTAATCCCTTATTTATACTAAATTAGGAGATTAAACCAAAAAATCAAATACTTCAGTCTGACACCAGATCTAGAAAGAAAGACAATTAAATTCCCACCTGAATGAAATTCAAAAAAGGGGATCTCATTAAGGGAGGACCCATTCACCACCTTGGGTGAATTGATCCTACCATATTTTTCTAGGACCTAGGCCTAGGGATTGAAAGAGGGTTAAAAAATCATTCTGGATTAGCTGAGAAAGGTGGGTCCTCTTAAGGGAGGACCCATTTTCCATTAAAGGAGAATGGGTCTTGGCTTAGCTTACCAAGACAAAACTTTACCCAATGAAATTAAATTATTATTGTTGAGATCTAGATCTTCGGGAGGGGTAAAATTAAGGCCTAAATTTGAATCAAAAGGGGGTTAATAACTCCAATTAACCACAATTAATTAAGACCACTTAGATAAGTGTGAAAGTTCCTTAAAACACTTTACAACACTTAAGCAAGGTACAGATTATGTACATTTTGTTTAGAAAGGGGCCCATAAGGCTTAATTAAGCAAATACATCCTAGAAAAGTATGAAATTGTGTTACAACACCTTTGCAAAGGATCATTTAAGGCATTTTTTAGTCAAATAAAGGTCTTAGAATAGTGTGAATGTGTACACCATTCTAAGACATCATTAATTCAAATTTAGTGTCAATTATCAAACCAAGTAAGGGAAAAGGTTTAGTTTTTTCATAACTAAATTTTTCCCCCACTTTAGTGAGATGATAAACCCCTGTCAAATTCTCACTAAAGTAGACATCCAAGACACTTAAGTATGTAGCAATAACAAAGATACATGATCATATCTTGTTAAAGGGCAAAGAAAAATAAATAAAAACAAAGGATCAAGCACAACCATTTCAACGCAATGTGAGATGGGGTTGTTTGTCCATAACATGTGTTGCTCACTTTGGGGTAGTGGAACCTTAGTCTTTCCACTAGGTGAGTTGTCCCAAAATATGTGTATGGTCACTCTAGGGTAGTGGAACCTCAGTCTGTCCACTAGGTGAGTTATCCCAACAAGGTGGAAAATGAGAGAATCATATTAGCCTCTCATACTATACAAAAGTTATCCTCCTAAAAAATTTGATAAGGCACCACAAGGAAAATGCTTGTGTCATGTAAAAATTTTGTTAAAGAGGATTTTTCTTTGTTCATGTAATGGTATTCCTCTTAGGGAGCATTGTGTCTAATGTCTCCAAGAGAGGACAAGTTAACAGTGTCAGATCGTCACCCATGGGATGCCTCATTCACATCATTCCATGGTAGTAGATCTTACACTCTTGGACGAAATCAAACCCAATGACACCACCAAGAAGAGGACACATCACAAGAAAAAAGGAAAATCACACCATGAAATTTTCCAAAAGATGCCATTAATGTATGCCCCCACTTTAAAGTGGTTGCCACACCATCACTGTGAGAAATTTCTTTAAAGTAGCCAATTTTTTTGCCCAAGAAATGAGAGCTTTCCTCGGAAAACCCTATGCCAAGTCATATGTTTCCAAAGAAGCTACACCATAAAATAGGATGGGTTTCCTCCACAAATATAATGCTAAACATAGAAAGAAAAGTATGTCACATGCGAGCCAATTTAAGGAATGCCATCCACATCCCAAGCTTGCTCTTACATAAACATGGAATGTGTTCAACTAGCCAAAAGAGACAATGACAAGTGACATACAAGGATAAAGCTACCTAAACCCTTTCCCCCACTTAATTGAGGACAAGGATGAGCCAAGGATGGATGATGATATGTTGCTCCTTGTAATAAGGAAATGATTTGAAATGAATGTAAATCATGCAATAGTAAGTATGATAGGATCCTACAACTATTACATGGCGAGGAGCAACAACTATTGTTATTAATTATGATAAGTAAACAAAGTAGCAACTTGATGCCTATCTAATAAAATGTTCCCACATGTAGTATCTATCAGTTCAAGATGCACCAAAGTTAAACTTTTTTGGAAGAATCTTTTGTAAGGTTGTTTATATTAAGTGAAGGTTTGTTTGATGGTTCGATTTATATCAAAGGACAGTAACCAAGACCACGAGTCGTTTCTTGTGTGTTAGGATATATAGGGACATGGAAACCTTGTTCTCTATCACCACATCCTTTTCCACTATACCCAAGTTTCTCCATAAGCTCGTAACCTTTATGAAGATTTTTCATTTGTTTTGGGTTCGAAGGTTTCTCATAATCACCTTTATCAAATTTTGTCGTGTATGTTGTATTTTCTTCTAGATTGGTTGAAGTTGATATGTTTGAATTTTGTATTGAAATTACCACTTTTTTGTTTCCCTTTGTAGACTATTTTTTCATGATCTTGTACTCCCCCCATCTATGTAGGTATAAAATCAAAGGAACTTGAAGCATCTTCCAATACTTTATTTTTCTTTCTCAACATGCAAACAACTTTGAGGTTTAGGATCGGTCTTGATTATGTACACCTTGTTATATATGTGATCAATGTCATTGTAAATTGGTTGTTGTGAAAAATTATGATCATTGAGTTGTTGTTGAGGTGGTTCTAAGATGAGCATAGGTTTATTTTGAACTTGTGGTTGTTGTGAGGGTGGATGAATGGTAAGTTGAGGCTTAGGTGGTTCAATAATTAGAGGAATCAAAGGAGCTCTAATGTTCATAACCTCAACACACTTGTCCTTATTTTTATGATATCTTAGCGAAGGGGAGCCTAATGTCACTTCATCATCTTCATCTAAGGAAGTCACATCACTATTGCTTGAAAGACATATGTCAATGTTCTCATTTGCTTGCATCATGATATCTTCACTAGTAGGATATTTTTTAGGAGAGAAACAAACTAGATGTTCATGGAATTCATTGTTTGGTTCTTCTAAAGTGTCTACATCACAATCAAGGGAGTGATCAATGGTTTTATTTTCTTTCTTACCGATGATGTCATTCTCTTGTTCAATAATGTTTTTCCTAGGGGAAGAGAGGAAAATAGGACTCTCACAACTCTCATCAATTGGATCTTCTAACACAAAAGTATCTTTGTAATAAATAGGAGATATATTAGGAGAAGGAAAAATTTGACTATTATGATGTCCCATGATTTCATCCTTGTTTTCTAAGGTCTCATTCTCTTGTGCCATAATATCTACCCTAGTAGGGGAGATTTTAATATGTTCATTACATTCCATGGTTATATTTTGTAAAGTAGCTTCATCACAAATAGGGTAAGCCTCAAGAGAAGGACAACTATGAGTTTCATGATCACCAATTATTGGATTTTTTTGTTCAAATAGATATTCCCAAATGGTAGGGGCATTAGGAAAGGGAGAAACAAGATTCACATGACTATCAATAAGTGTATCTTCTAACACCAAGATATGTTCTTCATATGTAGAAGAGATATTAGGAGAAGGATAAATTTGATTGTCATGGTTATCTACAACTACATACCAATGTCCTATAATGTCTTTCCAAATAAGGGAGGTACAATTGACATATCTCTCAATCATTAGATCTTGCCTCCTCATAAATGTGATTTTCATGATTGTCTACGATTGTATCCTCTTTCACTAAAGCATTCTCACAAGTAGGGGAGGTTTTGGGAGATGAATGGAGACTAGGTAAAGTAGTGTCAATGATCTCATTGTCTTGTGTCATAATATCTTCCCAAGGTGGAGGAGGAGAAGGACAAACAAGACTTTAATGATTCTCCATGATCGCATTTTCGTTCACCGAAATACCTTCATCACTAATAGGAGAGGTATTGGGAGAAGAACAACTATGATCTTCATGGTTATCTATGCTTGTATCCTCTTCTATCACATCATTCCCACAAATAGGAGAGATAGGGAGGGGTGTAGATTTAGAGAAAGTGCCAAAATTTTCACTCTCTTGTACTAAGAGACTCTCATAACTAGGAAATGTATTGAATGAGTGACTAACATGCTTATTGACTAAATTTTTCTTTGAAAACATGGAAAAGATGGATATTAACATTTGTGACATGCAATGTAATGACCTAGAATAAAATGCAATTATTAGATTCTAAGAAATGCAATTTATTGATTAAACGATGCAATAAGCCGAAAAAGGAAATGTTTTGATGCAATTTTGAACTTTTAACAATGTAGTGAAATGAAGCAATTTAAGCTAAATGCAATGAAATTGATGAAAGAACAAATCAGGAAAATGAAATAGAAAGATAACATGTTGCAGATCAAGGGATTAAAATGTTCCAAAAAACTTAGACAACCAAAAACAAGTGCCTTTTAACATCAAATAAATGGCCTTCCTTCACAAATCACCATAATTGTTTGTAGCCTTTCAAAAAGAACTTTTTGGAAATATCTTTTGATCTAGACATGATCTATAGAAAGGGAGACACATTTAGGATACCCATTTGTCCATTCTTACACATATCCAAAAATAAGGTAGGGTTTCTTTATACGAAGGGGCTCAAAATTTGACTGTCCTACTTCTAAGAGATAATTTTCAAAAATAAGGTAGGGTTTTTTTGGACTATTTCTCTACAAAATTAGAAATTTCTGGTGAAGAGATAATTTTCCAACATGAATGAAATGATCCCAAAAATTTTAAGGATGTATATTATCCCAAGAAATATTTTTTTGCAAATTTGTAGCATTTTCCCATGGAGAAAACTCAAGTTATGGCAATGTTTTGCAAGTTTGAAACCCTAGGCAGGGTTTAAAATGATTTTCACAAAAATGCTCATATCTCTCTCAAAGCTTCATGAATTCTACTCCAACAAAAACAAAAATAAGGATAAGACACTCCTCTACAATATAAAATCACCATTTTATCCATACAATGTACCCATAATTCGTACAATGTGACAAAAATCAAAAGAAGTAGGGAAAATATAGAAAAATAGATGTGCAAAAAAGAGGTTTCATTCCCAAAAATTCATTCCAACCTCTCCTTTCAAGATTAAAAGGATTATTTCAATTTTTACAACCATATTTGGTTTAGTTACATCAAATTACATTAGTTTGCAAAAAATTGCAAAGTTGCTCAACAACTTTTGAACAATGTTGACAACATTTGCATTTTTACTTAACCTTGCACCTAGAGACTCCATAATGACTCAAATTGACTCCAACTAACATGAAATGGTCTAGAAAGACCTTATTACATTAATTTAACTTTCGCATGACCAAAATACGAAATTTTACTACCTAGAATGAAGGTGCACCTGAAAGCTACGGTGCCCCTACACCATAACAACACCAAATAAAAGCTAACATTTGAGATTTTAATGTCCTAAAAATACAGATCAGTAGTTAATAGTGACTCATTCGCCAATAAGGGCGAATGGGTCTTAGGTTGTTTTGGGATTTTTCTATGGATTTTAGAGTGTATTTTGATGCTTTTTCAATTTCTAGAAGCTTCAAATTAGACCTAATTAGGGACTTATTTTCCAGTAAAGGTGAATGGGTCTTGGTTAGGTATTTTAAAACTAATTTTTAATGATTGGCAAGTTCTTAGTTATATCTTTCAATTCCAAGTTTGAAACAGTGAGCTTCTTCTTCAACTTTTCCAAAAATTTAATACAAAAATGCAATGGAAAGATGAAATGAAAGACCTAATTTGAAATTTAATTTTATTTTGATTTTCAAATGCAATTATATGATATCTAAATGAGATGAAAAATGAGTGATTTGTTTTTGTAATTTCAAATTTAAGAAGTACAAAACAATGCAAATCTAAATACTATAAATGATATGCAAGATTTCAATGCAAAAGAAGAAACCCTTAAATGAGATCTTAATTCATTGCAAATCTAAGTTAAAATGAATTCAATATTTTAACTTAAGATGTAATGAGAGACTCCAAAAATCAGAGTATTACAATGTTAAATGAGTCGGGTTCACCAAATAATGTAAAGGTGAAAAATAGGGTAGACCCAAATGCATGAACAAGAGGATGTACCACTAATTTTTCTAAGACCTTGAACACTTCAATTATGTAAAATAGGATTCCAATAACAATCATAAATTCTACCTAACTATTATAGAAACTATGAGGGAAGTTTTTAAAGCATTAAAAGTTATGCACCTGGCTAGAAAGTTGTTTTTGAGCTACAAAGGATTCATTCGCCTTCAATGGTGAATGTGTCCTTTTAGGGTTTTATAAAACTAATTTTAGGATCATGTTCCTTGATGTCTGCACTCTTGAAATTCTTGTTACCAAGTTTTGGAAGTTAGTATGCAATTCTATAGAGCTTTTTCTGTGATCTTGCAATGTAGATGACAACTTTTGAAACTTTGACAACTTTGACAATCTTGCTCCAAATCTTGCTCCACTTGATCTTCAACCTATAAATCTACAATCACACTTTCAAGGGAAAAAAAACTTGTTTATTTGTTAGTGAATGGGGGCTTGCCTCACAAACCCCTTGTAGGTAATTAAACCAATTGATGAAATGAATGAAATGAAGCATGAAACGTGAAACATGTAGTTGATGTCACCTTGGATGTTGTCTTGTGAAACAAATGTACAGAATATCATGTAGTGTCCATGAAGAATGTAGATATTGGATGTGAAATGATGGTTGTAAATGGATCCTCAATGTAACATTAGCTATCTTAGCTCAACCACATGCATGCATGTATTAAACCTTTGACATGATGATATGATCTCTAATTGCTGCCATAAACTCTTGAAATATGCCTTGAAATGCCATATGAATAGTATTGCAATGATCTAATGCTTGATCACTTGAATTCTTGAATTCTTGAATTCTTGTTATCTTGTATTAGGAGAAATAATGTGAATTAACCCCTTATTTATACTAAATTAGGAGATTAACCCCGAAATTCAAAGAATTAAGGCCGACAACAGATTTGGAAAGAAATATAATTAAATTCTAGCTAGAATGAAATTAAAAAAAGGGGGTCTCATTAAGGGAGGACCCATTCGCCACCTTGGGCGAATGTGTCCTGGATCAGTTTTCCAAGACCTAACCCTAGGGGATTGAAAGAGGGTTAAAAACCCATTCCAGATCAACTGAGAAAGGGGGGGTCCTATTAAGTGAGGACCCATTCGCCATTAAGGGAGAATGGGTCCTAGCTCAACTTACCAGGACCAAAATTTACCCAATGAAATAATTTGTTGATTAAATTATGATTGTCGAGATAGATCTTCAAGAGGTGTCAAAATTAAGGCCTAAATTTGTATCAAAAGGGGACTGATAAATCCAATTAACCACAATTAATCAAGACCACCTAGATAAGTGTGAAAGTTCTTTAAAATACTTTACAACACTTAAAAATTTACGCATTATGTACATTTTGTTTAGAAAGGGGCCCATAAGGCATAATTAAGCAAATACATCCTAGAAAAATGTGAAAGTGTGTTACAACACTTTACATCATCTTTGCAAAGGATCATTTAAGGCATGTTTTAGTCAAATAAAGGTCCTAGAATAGTGTGAGTGTGTACAAAAAATTGCAACACCACTCCAAGACATCATTAATTCAACTTTAATGTCAATTATCAAACCAAGTAAGGGAAAAGGATTACTTTTTCTCTTACTTGTTGGAAGTGGACTCACTCTGAGAGTGGGGGGGGTGAATCAGAGTGATACAAATTTTAACTCTTAAAGCATCTTAACCTTTAACACAATATGACATATTTTGTTTGAATCTTAACTCAATGCAACTTTGTTTGCGCAATTAAAACTTGAACCTTGAATTCACATATAACACCTATTAAAAGCACTATATGATATGTTCAACTGAACTTTTTGAACAATCTTGTTGTTCTTTTTGTGCTTTTCAAAATATAACTTAAAGAATTCACAAAATATAACTTTGAAAGCATTCACATATGGAGTACAAAATGCAGATTTCAATTTTCTCTATGAAAGACTTTTTGCATCAGATTTACACACATTAAATTTGCGTGAACAACTTGAACATTTCAAAGTATCGGAGCATTGCATGAACAAATTTTAAAAATGACTGAAAGAAAGGTTATGCAAGACAGGCACAAACCACACAAAAGAGAGACACAAAAATTTTCCAAGTGGAAAAACCTCTTGGGGTAGAAAAACCACTCAAAAATTCCTTGTAGGCTTAAATCAAGAAAATGTTTACAATACTTTCTGAACACCAACTCAATGATAATGTGGAGCACCAACTCCAATTATAATGTGGAGCACCAACTCCAATAACAATGTGGAGCGACAACTCCAATAACAAACTGAAGCACCCAGTTTAGATTAGAAGCACCAACTTCATCAAAAACAAATAGTATTGCAACCTATTAGGACCTTATAACCACAATGACTATCTACAGTCACTAAATCACAATAGGATACAAAATTATTTTTTAATAATTCCCAACTCAAAATAATCTCTATAATACAACCAGAGATGAAAACAATATAAACCCTCTTCTCTTATTTACAAAATGATATCACAATAATAAACATTACTCTATTCAAACTATGTCTTCTCTCTTTCCATCTCATCACCATGTCATATGTTTCTGCCATGTATATATACAATGTTTACAAACAATTATCCATCCTTGTCAAAAACCTATATTCAATAACCATGGTTTATAAAATGGTAAGAACAATAATATTTTATCATGATACCCATCAAGGTTTTTTTAAAGAATAACTACAGAAAAAAAAATGTCGATGAATGCAACTAAAAATGATAAAACCCTTGAGTAGACTCAGGTTAATGAAAACTATGATTAACCTTTAACAAATTTCTCAGCTTCAACAAAAAACTTAACCACAAAATCAGTTACCTTTGAAGCCAATAGAAAACAATTTCAAACTGAAAACAAAATACTTGTTAGGGTGGCTAAAATGTTACCATCTGATTGTGAAAATTCTTCATAACGGTCTCACTTAAACTCTTCCAGGTTTCATCTTGAAAACTAGTTGTATACCATAGTCCAATATCCTCCATGGTGGTGCTACTAGGGTTCACTGTGTTTACAAAATGAAACAAATCTTTTTTTTACCCTATTTCTTCCTTCTCATCAAAACCCCAAAAAAGAATGAATGAAATTTGAAATCCATAAAACATATCATAATCATTTTGGAATCCATGTATAACTGACACAATGATGCATTAAATGAGTGCCAAATCATAAGTCACCCGTGTTGTCCAAGTCATTGTGTCAACACAACATGCTACTGCCCATGTGAATTCAAAATACCATAATAAATGTTGCTGCCAACTCACATTCATGTGAGTTATCATTTGGAAATGTCAAATCAAATGAAATATGTGTATGCATACACCAACTATACATGCAAAAGAATGAGCCCGATAATAATGTGAATGTTGTCGGCCTTAAGTGCTAAAACAATGCACTTTAAAAAAAAACAATAATATGAGCAATAGAAACCTGATATAACTCAAGAATTTGAATATTCCTTGGTCACTGCCATGTGACTTCAAATAAAGTCAATTTCATGTCAAATAGAGGATGCTCGAAACAATATTACTTGAACACTATTTGTCAAATAAACTCTTAGCCCAATAATAAATACTATAGTTGGCTTCAGTGGAAAGTGAATGCACTTTAAAAAAAAACAAATGTCTTAATTCCCACCAAGGCATTTACCAAAAACTTAAATCACTAATAAAGCATGTGCCAAGATATATGTAAATATGACATATGAAAGAAACTCAAATATTGAATCCATGTAAAATGTGAAGGCCCAAGTGTATGCCGAAATACACTTTGTAAGAAATGATATGAAAATTCAAAGCAATACCATTGCTTATGAAGCTATATACAGTCGCTAACTCAAGAATACAAGATTGACTCTGTATCAACCCTATATGTGTTTGAATAGAATCAAGTAAGAATTGAAAAACCACCATGCCAAGATGAGTCCAATCAGATTCAGTATGAAAATGATATAATGATCAAACATGCAAAATCATCACTTGAAATACAATACCAAAACCGAACACCTGTATAATCAAGATAACCTTTATATCCACATGAAGCTCAACCTAATCAGTACCACAAGATATAACAAATATGAATATAAACCAAAGCTATAATTCTATCCAATACCAAAGTGCTAGAACTGAACCAATAAACATGCCAAGACCAAAGAGCCATATTATCAGTTTTGACATCAAGGACGAATATGCACAAAGAGAGTCAACAAACTCCCCCTTTGTCCTTGATGGAAAAAACTATGAGCCATCTAAAAAAAATCACATCTGAATGAAGGGCCAATCAAATCACATCAATGCCAAACCAAAGATCACTCATGTTTCTCCCCCTTTTTTGTCTCAAGGACCAAGAAAGACACCTATAATATGTCATGAAATAGAACAACCAATTAAAAAACAGTTGTAGAAATAATGTTCACCAAGTAACTTTGCTCCCTCTAAACCATAACACTAACATGTCACTGAGCCATGCACATAAACATGCACATAACCTATCCAATAATATCGACAACATCAGTAGAAGTAATATTAAGCATGAAAAACTCTAAGAGAAATTCATAATATGCATTGTCATTGATGGAACAAATGAACTCTTCCACTTTACTTCCACTAACCAAGCAATCTGTCAAAAACTCAAATCAAAGTTAATTATCCTCAAAGCACTATTTCAACTTTCCCTTTGCTACATAGATATTACTTGATCCCATCTTTATAAGAAAACAAGGCTGCTGCAAGTATCTCCTTATATTAATTACATGGATAAATATAATATCATTGCATGCACAACAAACAAAGACCTTGTCAATAGTTAAGGAAAAATTGCAACATGAAGCTCCCCCTGATTCTTTGCAAATGAAATGCCAAAAGAGGGACTTGTCAAAGTAGGAATGTTGTAGAACTGTGTTACCATGATACTGCAAAATTATTCTTCACCTTATGATCCATGAAATTACTAAATGTTCTCTATCCAAACACAGAACAAAACAACAATTGCTAATCCACCAAAAAGTTTAGGTATTGTTATTGATATTTTCAAGATACAGTATCACAAAAAAATTCAATTTAGATTTTACTACTATTCATACTATACTCGCTGTCCACCATAGAAGAGTATGTTGTTTTAACAAAAACACCTGTTTATAGCACTATTAATAGAGAAAAAACACTAATTATGATTGGATTGTCTATCCATCAATTTCATACAAACAACTTCATGCTATCTTTTACTTCTCTATTCATAGTAACACTTGTTAGAATGAACCAACAAAGTACCGTCACATGTAAGCTAAACACCATGAACTACCAAGTTATACCAAATCAACTATAAAAATTTCCATCATATATACTATACTGCCAGCATACAAAATAACTTTTATAGATGGGCAATATTCATTGAGCTATGAGATTTTGTCACATTATCATCTGCATACTCACTGTCAGTACACTAATATTGCTGCCATACTCCTACAAATACCTTACATCTATAACAAAAAAAAAAATACCACTGAAAAACTAAGAGTGATATTAAACAATTGCCTACTTATTTCTAAACTATGTCCAAGCAACAAATGTTGCTTTTACTGATGTTGTCTTGTCTTAAGTAACCATCTCATAAACCCTAAAAAAATTTGACTTTCCAATCTGAACATTAGATAACTATTATATCAAACCAAATGCAACTACATGCTGAACAAATGCTTAAGCCACATGCTGAACCAATGCTTAAGAAAAAAAAATGGTACAAACAGAGAAAAAAGACTCTCCCTAAGACCATGAATACTTTTAAAATTATTCAGACAAAACTGTTTTGAAACCCTATTCTACATTGCTTCATGAAGAAGACAAAATTGCATGGGTTAAAAATTATAATCTTTATTCTCCATCTCCTCAGACATAAAATCCTCATATCACAGAGCCTTCCTTTTTATGACTAGTATCAATTCTCTATTCATTCTTAAGAAAAAACTTTTTGCCATAACCAAGACTATGTTAACACACAATCCTTCATGTAATCAAAATTTGCAAACTATTCCAAAACACCAACTAAACTACAGAGATTTGATTGTAGTTTATATTTTATGTGATGTAAGATAAAACTTTAAAGTGCACCCTACAATCACAAAGATTGATTAGTGAAAAGAAATAGGAGGAAGATCATAAAGACTCCTCAAATGATTAAGCACTTTCACACTAGTCACTTCATAGATATTTCCATGTGTCCTTGAACCAGTTATAACTATTTCTCCTGATTTCCTTTTAATTTGACACCCACAATCATAAAAAAGAATACATAAATCATGATCACATATTTGTGTCACACTTAACAGATTGTGTTTTAAACTTGCTGCAACATAAACATCTGGCAAGAAAATGTTGTTACCAAAAACCACTGTGCCTTTTTCCATAAGTTGTATGTAATCATCGTTACCAAACCATACTAAACCAAAATCACCAAATTCAAGTTCAGTAAAACTACTTTTGTCCCATATCATATGATGAGAACAACCACTATCTAAGATCCATGTATTTTCAACTTTAATATGTAATTCAGTTTCACTAAAGATACCTCTCGGTTCTACATTTCTCTTTTTAGGTATCCAAATCAACTTAACTTTGTTTTGCATAGTTGTCTTAGAAAGACTATTATTCTTCTTGTAGGAAGCTTGTCTAGATCTTCCACATTTAGCTTTTATATTTACATCTAGAAAATCACTTAAATTACTCATATAACCAAGACCCGACTTGTCTTCATAAGACCTTTGTTTATTCAAGAGACCTGTAAAATTATCAAATTCCTTTCTAAGATTGTTGATTACAGTTTCCAAGATTCAACACTTTTCTTCCTTGGATTCCAATTGCATTCTTGTAACATTAATAATTTCAACTTGATGTCTTCAATCAGTAATTTCTTTTTCAGCGATTATAATCTTACCTAGTAGATTCTCAGTATCTTGCTCAACCTGAATTTTCTGGTATACTAAGTTCTTCAAATTTTGAACTTTACTAAGAGAAATTTTTAGTTCATTCTCAAAACCATTCAATTATTTATTAGAAGCAAAAGTCTCTGCAAGTCCATTTTCTTGCAATTCCATTTTATTCATTGTGGCCATAAATACAGTTTCACCTTTTAGATCTACTTTGTTATCTTCTAAAATAGATTGATTATCTGGTTCTTTAATTGAAACCTTTTGTGAATCAAATTCAGCTATGAATAAAGTTTCATCTTCATCACCAAGTGAGTCATCTATCTCAACATCCAAGTCTTCTTTGGTAAAGAGACTCTTTTTCTTTTTGAAGTTAAACTTCTTTTTAGGTTCAAAAACCTTTTTCTTAAATTATTTTTGCACTTTCTCATTATCATTGGTTTAATTTGAATAAGGACATTTAGCTGCAAAGTGACCTAATTTTCCACAATTAAAACATTTGAAAGGCATTTTTCCTTTATATTTCTTTGCCAAATTTCTTACCAAAAGAGCTTCTAAGGTATCAAACAATTCTAATTCATTGTCTAAGTATTCTTTCTTTTCTACTGTAAAAGCAGTATCTTTAGAGGTTCAAGCAGAGCTTCCTATCCTCATTTCATAGGATGTTAATATGCCTTTTAAATTGTACAAGGTAAGTGAATCAAAACACTTCTTTTCAAGAGTAGAAACTTTAGACTCAAATTTAGGATGCAAGGTTCTAATCACTTTTTGAACAACACCAGACTTTGCAATTGTTTCACCTAGACCTCTTCTTGCATTGAAAACTTCATCTATCCTTAATAAATAATCAGTAATCTTTTCATAATCCTTCATTCTCATTTCCCGAAATTGACTCTTGAGAGTAAGGATTTTGGATTGCCTAAATTTTTCATTTCCTTGATAAATGTTTTCAAGCTTTTGGACCCAAATGTCATATGCAGATTTACAATACATGAATTTGAAAAATACATCTTTTGTCAAACAACACAACAATGCATGTTTGGTTCTTGCATTCATTTCATATTTTCTTTTCTCATCATGATCTGTAGGTATGGAATTAGGTACAATATATTTACTACACATTAAGTTCTAGACATCAAGATCTAGAGAAATCAGATATGCTTCCATTCTGATTTTCTAGAACACATAATCAGTTCCATCAAATAGAGGAGCTCTTGTAATAGATGAACCTTCAGGTGCATGTGCCATAATGACAAACTTCTAAGACTAGAATCAATCCTAGGTGATAAAACCTAATGCAGGACCCTACGCTCTGACACCACTTGTTGCAAGTGGATTCACTCTGAGAGGGGGGGGTTAATCAGAGTGATAAAAATTTTAACTCTTAAAGCACAACTTAAACTTCTTAACCTTTAACACAATATGACTTTTTTTTTTTTTAATCTTAACTCAATGCAACTTTGTTTGTACAAGTGAAACTTGAACCTTGAATTCACATTTAACACTTATTAAAAGTACTATATGATATGTTCAACTAAACTTTATGAACAACCTTGTTGTGCTTTTTGTGCTTTTCAAAATGGAACTTAAAGACTTCACAAAATATAACTTTGAAAAAATTCACATATGGAATACAAAATGCAAATTTCAATTTGCTCTATGAAAGACTTTCTGCATCAGATTTACACACATTAAATTTGCATGACCAACTTGAACATTTTAAAGTATCAGAGCATTGCATGAACAACTTTTACAAATGACTAAAAGAAAGGTTATGCAAGATAGGCACAAACCACACAAATGAGAGACACATAAATTTTCCAAGTGGAAAACCCTCTTGGGGTAGAAAAACCACTCCAAAATGCCTTGTAGGCTTAAATCCAAAAAATGTTTACAATAATTTATGAGCACCAACTCAATGATAATGGGGAGCACCAACTCCAATAACACTGTGGAGCACCAACTCCGATAACAAACTAAAGCACCGAGTTCAAATTAGAAGGACCAACTTCATCAAAAACAAATAGTTTTGAAACCTATTAGAACCTTATAACCACAATGACTATCTATAGTCACAAAATCACAATCGGATACAAAATTATTTTTCAATAATGCCCAACTCAAAATAATATTTGTAATACAACCAGAGATGAAAACAATATAAACCCTCTTCTCTTCTTTACAAAATGTTATCACATTAATAAACAATACTCTATTTAGAATATGTCTTCTCTCTTTCCATCTCATCACCATGTCATATGTTTTTTCCAAGTATATATACAATGTTTACAAACAGTTATCCATCCTTGTCAAAAACTCGTATTCAAAAACCAGGGTTTATAAACTGGTAAGAACAACAATATTTTATCATGATACCCATCAAGGTTTTTTTAAAGAATAACTATAGAAAAACAATAATATGTTGATGAATTCTACTGAAAATGATAAAACCCTTGAGTAGACTCGGGTTAATGAAAACTATGATTAACCTTTAACAAATTTTTGAACTTCAACAAAAAACTTAACCATGAAATCAGTTACCTTTGAAGCCAACAAAAAACACTTTCAAACTAAAAAGAAAATACCTGTCAGTGTGGCCAAAATGTTACCATCTGACTGTGCAAATTCTTCATAATGGTCTCACTTAAAATTTTTGAGCTTTTAGCTTGCAAACTAGTTGTATACAGTAGTCCAATACCCTTGATGGCGGCGCTGCTAGGGTTCACTATGTTTACAAAATGAAACAAATATTTTGTTTACCCTATTTCTTCCTTCTCATCAAAACCCCAAAATAGAATGAATGAAATTTGAAATCCATAAAACATATCACAATCATTTTGGAATCCATGTATAACCGACACAATGATGCATTAAATGAGTGCCAAATCATAAGCCACACGTGCTGTCCAAGTCATCATGTCAACACAACATGTCGCTGCCCATGTGAATTCAAAATACCATAATAACTATCGCTGCCAACTCAAATTAAGTTATCATTTTCCAATTTAGAATCAAATGAAATATGTGTATGCATACACTGGCTATACGCACAAAAGAATGATCCCGATAATAATGTGAATGTTGTCAGCCTTAAGTGCTAAAACAATGCACTTTAAAAACCAACAATAATATGAGCAATAGAAACCTGATATAACTCAAGAATTTGAATATTCCTTGGTCACTGCCATGTGAATTCAAATAAAGTCAATCTCATGTCAAATAGAGGAGGCTCGAAACAATATTACTTGAACACTGTTTGTCAAATAAACCCTTAGCCCAATAATAAATACTCTAGTCGGCTTGAGTGCAAAGTGAATGCACTTTAAAACAAAAAACAAATGTCTTAATGCTGACCAAGGAATTTACCAAAAACTTAAATCACTAATAAACCATGTGCCAAGATATATGTAAATATGACATATGAAAGAAACTCAAAAATTGAAGGCCCAAGTGTATGCTGAAATACACTTTGTAAGAAATGATATGAAAAGTCTAAGAAATATTATTGCTTATGAAGCTATATACAGTAGCCAACTCAAGAATACAAAACTGCCTATGTATCAACCTTGTATATGTCTGAATAGAATCAAGTAAGAATTGAAAAACCACCATGCCAAAATGAGTCGAATTACATTCAGTATCAAAATGATATAATGATCAAACATGCAAAATGATATCACCTAAAATACAATACCAAAACCCAACACCTGTATAAGCAAGATAACCTTTATCTACACATGAAGCTTAACATGATTAGTACCACAAGATATTAAAAATTTGAATATAAACCAAAGCCATAATTTTATCCAATACCAAAGTGCCAGAACTGAACCAATAAGCATGCCAAGACCAAAGATCCATATTATTAGTTTTGACATCAAGGACAAATATGCACAAAGAGAAATTCAGCATTACTATAGTGACAAAGATATCTCTTTCTTAGTACAGTACATCAAACTTACACAAGAATCTTTGGATTTTGAGATTTTTTTCTCTCCTTTACAAGAGGGTGTAAAATATAACAAATTCAAATCACTAGTGTTTTGCATGATGACATTAACATTAAGCGAGGATTTCCTTGTTTCTTTCATTTATTTCAAAGGATGATACTCAATACCACTAGTGTCTATGAGTTCAGGATGTACTAATGTTAATGTTGGCTTAGAGGGTTCTTTTGTAAGAGTGTTGATATTGAGTGCAAGGTTTTTTTTTCTTTCGATGGACAATAACCAAGACCGCTAGTCTTTTCTTATGGGTGAGGCTCTATAGGGACACATATACCTTTTTCTATAGCACCACATCCTTTTCCACTATACCCAATTTTTTTCATAAGTTCATAACCTCTTCCGTAAAGCTTTTTCATTTCTTTAGGATTTGAGGGTTTTTGATAGTTAGTTTTGTCAAAGTTTGTTGTGTATGTTGTCTTTTCTTCTAAAATGGTTGAGGTGGATGCTTTCAAATTTTTTGTTGAAATTACTATTTTTTCTTTTCCCTTTTTAGAGTCTTTGTTTATGATTTTTTATCCTCCCATGAATGTTTCATCAAATTCTAAGGAACCCCAATCGTCTTCCAATAGCTTCATGATTTCCTCAATATGTTTTTCTTTGTCTTTTTGTTGCACAGGTTTTGCTTGTGTAGTTGGTGTTAATATTTTAAAAGTATTTTCCTTGCCTTTCTCAATGCTCAAACAACTATTTCGGTTAAGGTCAACTTCGAGTGTGTATAATTTGTTGTTGTAAATATACAAGTCATTTTACAATGAAGAGTAGAAGGCATCCCATTCATTGCATGAATCCATGGTCTTCCTAAAAGAAGATTATATGAAAGATTGTGAGGCATAACATGGATCGGTATTTCTAATGTGGCCTTTCTAGTTGTAATAGGTAAAGTGATCACACCAAGTGGTTGTTTTCCTACATTTTCAAATCCCTTAATAGATAAAGAATCAGGTTGAATTTTCGATTTATCCACACCAAGGTTATCTAGAAGGGATACACTACACACATTAAGGGTGGAGCCATTGTTGACGAGGGTTATTTTTATTCCCAACATATTATGGATAACTATTATCATGAAAGCATCATTTTATTTCTGCACTTCCAATAGAGGGAGCTCACTTTGGTGGAAAACAATGTCTACATTCATTCCTTGAATTAGGGCTGCTATGTCATTTGGTTGCACATTAGAAGGGATAGGAACTTGTTTTAAGGAATTTTGAATCATGTTGTGATAATGAGGGGGGACTTGAATAAGGTCCCATAATGATATCTTAGCAGGAGTGTTCTTTAGTTGCTCGACAAGATCATACTCCTTTCCACAAGGAGGACCCAACAAGATAGGGTTAGGTAGGGTAGGATTAGGTAATGGGAGGGATGTTGAAGGTGTTTTTCTTGGTTACAGGTTGTTTCTAGTGTTATATGTATGATAAATGATATTGTGACTTGGATTCTACAACACATTATTATTAGGTGGGTAAAGGACAAGTTCATAATTATTTTGAGTTGGAAGTTTTTGTGAAGGTGGGTAAAGGATGAGTTGAGGTTGACTAATATTAACATCGCTTATTGAAGGAGAGTCTAATGCTATTTCATCATCTTCATCTAAGGAAACTATATCGCTATTGTCAATGTTATCATTTTTTTGCACCATGATATCCTCCCTGGAAGGAGAGTTTTGAGAACTAGAAGCTATATGTTCATGACATTCAAAGGTTGGTTCTTCTAAAATAAATTCATCACAAGTAGGGGAATGATCAATGGTTAAATTTTCTTGTTTATCCATGATGTCATTGTCTTGTTCAATAATGTTTTCCCTAGGTAAAGAGAGACACACGAGATTCTCATGACTTTCATTGATTGTATTTTGTAAGATCAAAGTATCTTCTTCACAAGTAGGAGAGACACTCTAGAGGAGAAGAACAAATTTTATTGTCAAGACTTTCCATAATTTCACTCTTGTTTTCTAAGGTCTCATTCTCTTGTGCCCTAATATCTACCCTAGTAGGAGAGCTTTTAGGGGAATAACAAACAAGATGTTCATCACATTCCAAGGTTAGATTTTGTAAAGTAGCTTCATCACATCTAGGGGAGGTATTCATAGAAGGAGAATCATGCTTGTCAATGATTGGATCTTTTTGTTCAAATGGATTTCCCCAAATAGTAGGAGTGTTAGGAAAGGGAGAAATGAGATTTTCATGACTTTCAAGGGTATCTTCAAACATAAAACTATCTTCGTTACTATGAAGGATATTAGGAGAAGAATCAATGCTATTATCTGGTTATCTATAATTACATCCCTATGTTCTATAATTTATTCCCAAGTGGGAGAGGTAGGATTATCACAACTCTCAATCATTAGATCTCTTAACACTAACATGTCCTCACAAATGTCATTTTCATGGTCGTTCATGATTGTAGCATTCTCACAAGTAGGGAAAGTGTTGGCAGAGGAATGCAAACTAAGTAAAGTGGTGGCAATGATTTCATCTTCTGTTATACTATCTTCCCAAGGGGAAGGAGGAGAAGGAAAAATAAGACATTTATGATTCTCAATGATTGTATCTTCTTTCACCAAGATACCTTCATCACTAAAAGGAGAGGTATCGGGAGAAGAAAAAATATGATCCTCATGAATCTCCATACTTGTATCTTCTTCTATCACATCATTCCCACAAATAGGAGAGATAGGAGGGGGTGCAGATTTAAGGCAAGCATTAACATTTTCATTTTCTTTCACTAAGAGACTCTCATAACAAGGAAGTGTATTGAAAGAATGACTAACATGATTATTTACTAACTTTTTCTTTGCAAACTTGGAAAATACTGAAAATAACATTTGTGAACAATAATCTATGCAAACTCAAAATGCAATGTAAAGACCTAGAATGAAATGCAATTTTTAGATTTCAAACAAGGTAATTTACTGATTACACTATGAAATGATGTAAATGAAAATTTGGAATTAAGCAATGCATGAAATAGACCACTTTAAGCTAGATTTAGTGAAATGCATGTAACGAAAACTCAACTAGCTGAAACAAATAAATAATGGTAGCAAATAAAAGTGCAAAAACAAGGTTTTAAATGTTGTAAAAGGCATTTTCAAATGCACACTAGGACTAAATCACTTAGAGGGGCATATGAGTCCCAATGAGGATATTTTTCCAAATTTTTAGACAAAGTTTTCCAAAAAATTTAAGTGATTTTTATGCTTTTTACTTTGTATGATTAGTAACCTAAGTGCAAATGCATATTTTAAATAATTTTCAATTATTTGAGATACAAAATTTCAAACTATATGCACTTTCACTAATGCAAGATTTAGAAACCCTAGAATACCAATTAACTAATGCAAACCCTAATGCAATGCTAATGCTAGGAAGATCTATGATGATCATGCACCCCAAATCCGAATTATGATGTTCTAAATATAGGTTCACCAAAATGAAAGGAAGAATTTTGTTAGGATTTTTTCTGTAGAAAAAAGTCAACTTGCTTGATTTGGGGAATAATTGATGATAAATTGAACTTAATGAGGCCTTGATTTGGTGTTTTGAGGTGTTTTCCATGTCCACACTAGGTCTTGGGCCCATTGAAATGCATTTAATGATGTCTTATAAAGGTGTTGTGAAGTGTTACAAAATACTTTCACGCTTTTCTAGACTTAATGAACCCATTTTCCCTTAATTCAACATTATAAAATGTGTTTAATGAAATTATCACATCAATCTAGAAGGCTTGTAAAATAAACTTATCCTTAGCCTAGTGTTGTAATGTGTCTTGCACATTCACATTGGATGTTGTGCCTTTCTAGGCTATGTGGATCTCATTTTAGTTTTGTAAAGTGTACTTAATCATACTTTCACATTGAATTTTGTGTCCCAAGCCCTAATTGACCTTTACATCATCACTAATAGGCCCCTATTACCCCATATTGTGCATCCTGAGGCATAAGTTGATCAAATAACCGACTAAGTCATCATATAAACTTGATTTTCTTATCAACCAACAACCCAACTAGCAAATGGGCCCCTCTGGGAATAATTTTTCATCTATGGTGAATGAGTCCCATTTGGGCCATTTTTGACTTTTGAGCAGGGAAAGCTAGGATTTAAGTTTATTATTCTTTCATGCCAGCCTTGTGGATCCAATTTATGATCAAAATAGGATAATTTTCTATAAATACAACCTAAGCCATAATTCAAAATATCTTAACTCATATACACATCTCTTATCATTCATTCATCATCTATCTTCTCTATCAAGTTAAACAAGTTAAGGTTTCATCATTGTAAGTTATCAAGATAGCTTCCTAAGACATTCAAGGGAAGATTCTTCATGTTTTATCTTGTGTGTTTGCAGATTTAGACATCTTAGAGGCTTAGAAATCATTCAAGATTGCATTGAAATTTTTTTCAAGCCATCTCTTCATTGGATAAGTCAAAATACCCACAAAAAACTTCACTTTTAGGCCCAAATTCAACAATTTCAGAACCAAACACCATAAGAAGCAAAAAGTGCAGATTGAAGGCTATTGTTTCCATCTTTGAATCTTTAGAAATTCAAAAGTGGACTCATTTTCCATGGGTGTAAAATGAGTCCCACTTCTAGGATTGATTTTGGTTTTCTACATTTTTGGATACCCATTTGTCTGAAATGGGCTCCAGAATAGTTTCACATATCTGGGACTAATTCGCCCAAAATGGAAAATGAGTCCCATCAAGCCTAAAAATTAGGATCAATAGCATTTAAAAATTCATTTCAAGTATCCAACAAGTTTACATGTGTACTTCTCTAGTTTCATTCATTTTTTATGTAATTTACCTTCATTTCTAGGTGTTTTTGCATTACATAATGTGTTTTCAAACAACTAGCATTTCAATAGTTTTACGTCAATAACCAATCCATTATGTCAGTTTGTTGCATTAATATCATTGAATTTAGGCATAATTACATCATACATTCCTTGTTTTGAGTGAACCACCTCAATTTGTGGGTCATATCTCTCTCCTTTTAGGTGAAAGACCCTAAGAGTGCAAGAGAAGCACATAGATCCAGATCAAAAATTGATGGTTCATTTTGGTGAAATTTATTTTTGAATACTTTTATGATTTGGATTCCTTCATCATAGATCTATCCTTGCATTGATCTTATGTAGGGTTTGCATGGATTCATTTGCATGCTAGGTTTCAAATTTTTCATTCATGAAAAGTGCATTTAGGTCGCATTTTTGGCATCTAAATTTATTTAATTTTTTTGAAATTCTGCATTTTTAACTTAGGTGTACATTATAGAACTTAGAAAACATCAAAATCACTCATTTTTTTTGAAAATTCTAAAAAAATTCCCTATTGGGTCTCATTCGCCACCTTGGGCGAATCAGTCCCCTTTCACCCCTAAAACTGCCCTTTATAGAACTGAAAACCCTATTTTTAGGCTTTTGTTTGGCACCATTACCCATCTGTATAAATTGGCTGAGTTTTTGTAACATTCATTTCATTAAATCTAGCCTCAATAAGCTCATTTCATGCATGGTGTAAATTTCAAGTTTGCATTCTCACATTGTTATAGTCAACTATCATCTAAAAATTGCATTTCATTTCAACCTTTTACATTGCATTTTGAGTTAGCATAGATTTTTATTTTAAAATGTTAGTTTCAATCTTCTCCAAATTTTCAAAGAAAAAATTAGTCAATAAGAATGATCATCATTCATTCAATGCATGTCCTAGTTATGAAAGTCTCTTAGCACAAGAGAGTGAAAATGTTAACGCTTGTCTTAAACTTACACTCCCTCCTATCTCTCCTATTTGTACAAATGATGTGTTAGAAGGGAATACAAACATAGATAACCATGATGATCATAGTTTTACTTCTCCTGATACCTCTCCTTTTAGTGACGAAGGTATCTTGTTGAAAAAAGCTACAATCATTGAGAATCATTAAGGTCTTGTTTGTCCTTCTCCTCATTCCCCTTGGGAAGATAGTATAACAATACAAGATGAATGCATTTCCACCACTTTATCTAGTCTCCCTTCATCTACCAATACCTCCCTTATTTATGAAAATTCTTTTGAGAATGATCATGACAAACACATTTGTGAGGAGGATATGTTGGTATCAAGAAACCCAATGATTCAAAGTTATAACATTATTTCTCTACTTCCTAATGTTCCTAACAATTGGAAGGGTCTATTTGAACAAGAAGATCCAATCATTTGCACACATGAAAATCCTAGTTGTCCTCCCCTTGAGTTCTCCTCTCTTTGTGATGATTATTCTTTACAACAGCGTATGTGCAAGACCATCATGGAAAAAATAGGCCCTTAAGTGGCAAAAAATTTAGAAAAATTAGAGTTAGGCAACTTGACGTAAAAATTTGAATAAGCTATCTATATTATTTCAAAAATATGTAAGAATAGAATTTGTATAAAATTGAATGTAGTTTCTAAGCTACTAGGTTTATTTTTTTTAAAATCTATTTGGTGAAAATTTGAAATTTCAATGTAGTAGTACTTAAATTTCAAGGAAAAAATAAGTAGGCATCCGTTTGTCTGACCACCCTAGAACCAAAATAAATTGATAATTATTTTTTATAATATTTTAGATATAATTAGAGGACTCATGTCCCGATGTGATGCATATTTTTTTGTAATTTTTTTCCAATTAAATAATTAATTATGATTTTCTTTTTTACAAATTTTTAAAAATAGAAAAACTCATACATCTAACCACCTTAACTTGGTCAAAACTTCATGAAATTCATTTTTTTTTTTAATCCTATAGTATAGGAAGAATAGAATGTGACATATGTTTCAGATTCAAAAAATGTGATATCATTTGAAAGCTATGGATGTTTTTCAATCAGCCTATCAATTAGGACTTTAGTCGTAATTCAAATAGAAAATGAATAATAATTATTTATTAAATTCAAAGTAAAGCATAATTTATATTCATGGAAAGCTGATAATATCCTTTAAAAACCCTTTTCGTTTCATTAATTTTGGGTAAAAAAAAAGTCATCAGCCACATACCCTACAAATACCCATCATATCACCACTTTTTGGCCCATCATGATCTTGCACATACCCAACATCTAACCATCACATGTGATGAACCCCTTGAAATATCTCCTACTAAGATAGATATTATGGCCCAAGAGAATGAGATTATGGATAAAAATCAAATTCCCCCCCTCCTAATATCTTGCCTATTAGTTAAGATGATATTATGGTGTTACAAGATCTAATCGCTAAGAATCATAAGAATCTTATGTTAGAAAACATCATAGAACAAGACAATTCAACCATGGATAGCTCCATTACTTATGATGAAGACATTCTAGAAGAACCAATCCTTGAATGTCAAAAACATTTGGATTGCCATTCTCCTACAAATTCTCCTCCTAGGAAGACTATTATGGTGCAAGAAAATGACATGTCTTCCTTAGGGATACATCAAACCAAGAATACCAAGGTTATGAATATGCAAGTGTCCATTAGATCCCCTCAATCAATGAACCTCATACATATCTCATGGGACATCCAAAGAATCATATATTTCTTTACCCACCATCACACAAACAACAAACTCAAAACCAACCCGAACTCATCCTTTACTCACCCAAGAATAATACTTCATACCAACCAAGTTACATTGACATTTCTCACATATTTGAAAAAATATATACAATCAAATCCAATCCCAAACTTGAAAATGTTATGTAACAACTACAAAAAGGATATGATGCTATATACCAAAGTCTCCATACCCCTGTAGAGCCTAAAACACAAGCACCAACTCATGGTCTTTGTGATTGTCCTTTCATAGAAATCAACTCATCCAACACACCTTTAGTCAACATCTATACTATCACACAAGATTCTTCCAAGAAACCTCTAACCTTGGTACATCCTAAGTTGATATATATCTCATTAAACATGTATCACATAGAAACTTTGTATCCTTATCCACATAAATAACATTAGTTGTTGCTCCTTGCCATGTAATTGTTGTAAGATAATATCATACTCACTATTGCATGTTTTCCATCCATCACAAAGGGCAACATACCATCATCCATTTTAGGCTCACCCTTGTCCTGCACTAAGTGAGGGTAAAGGGTTAGAAAGCCTTCTCCCCATATGTCACTTTTTATTGTCTCTTTTGACTAATCATTAACCTTTCATGAACGTATAAGATCAAGCTTGGGATGTTCACGACATGTGTTAAGGTTGACTCGCATGTGACATACTCCCTTTCTTCATGACACAACTTATTGAAAACATGTGACTTGGCATAGAGCTTTTCGAATAAGCTCTCATACCCTCTTCTACTTTAAAGCAATTGCTCACAGTAACGATGTGTAGCAACTTCTTTAAAGTGGGGGCATACATAGACAACATTTTTGTGAAAATTTCATGGTTTGATTTTTCTTTTTCCTGTGATGTGTCCTCTTCTTGGTGGTGTCATTGGGTTTGATACCTTCCAAGAGTGTACAATCAACTAAAGTGGCCTAATGCAAATGAGGCATCCCATGGATAATGATCTGACACCTTGATCTTTCCTCTCTTGGAGACATTAGGAACAATTCTCCCTAAGAAGAAGACCTTACATGAACAAAGAAAAATCCCCTTTAACAAATTTTTTACATGACATTCAAAAACATTTACAAAATGCATTACATTGTGGTTCCTTATTAATTTTATCAAGAGTATAAATTTGGTATGGTTAGTATGATAGGAATCCGACACACTCACATGAATTTCTCACTAAACCACTTCTTTGGGACATCTCACCCCTCAGACGAATTGATGTTCTATGGTCCTAGAGTGAGTGCATCACCACATTTTTCTTTCCTTTAGTTCTTGCCATTGCATAATTATGTATCTTGATGGTTTGACTCAAGATCATGGATCTTGGGGGATTGACTGCCTTCTTTATCTTTTTCATTCTTTTTCATCTACATTTGTACACTCAAATCTCTCTTGAATGTCTACTTTAGTGAGTTTGAAGCAAGTTCATCCTCTCACTAAAGTGGAGGATAAATGTACCATAGAAAAAAGACAACTTGCTTGATTTGGGGAATAATTGATGATAAATTGGACTTAATGAGGCCTTGATTTGGTGTTGTGAGGCATTTTTCATGTCCACACTAGGTCTTGGTCCCTTTCAAATGCATTTAACAATGTCTTGTAAAAGTGTTGTAAAGTGCTGTAAAAGACTTTCATGCTTTTCTAGACTTAATGAACACATTTTCCCTTAACTCAACATTATAAAATGTCTTTAATGACATTATCACATCAATCTAGAAGGTTGCAAAATAAAATTAACCTTAGTCTAGTGTTGTAATGTGTCTTACATATTCACATTGGATGTTGTGCCTTTCTAGGCTATGTTGACCTCATTTTAGTGTTGTAACATGTACTTAATAACACTTTCACATTGAATTCTATGCCCCAAACCATAATTGACCTTTAAATCATCCTAATAGGCCCATATTACCCCATATTGTGCATCTTGATGCATAATTTGATCAAATATCCAACTAAGTCATCATATAAACCTGATTTTCTTATCACCCAACAACCTAGTAAGAAAATGGGCCCCTTTGCAACTAATTCACCATCTGTGGTGAATGAGTCCCTATTGGGTGGGACTAATTCACCCAAGATGGTGAATGAGTTCCATTTGAGCCATTTTTTACTTTTGAGCGGGAAAAACCAGAATTTAAGTTTATTATTCTTTCATGTCAGCCTTGGGGATCCAATTTACGAGAAAATTAGGAGAATTTCCTATAAATACAACCTTATAAGACCTAATTAACAATCTCTTAACTCATACACACATCTCTTATCATTCATTCACCATCTATATTCTCTATCAAGTTAAGGAAGTTAGGGTTTCATCATTGCAAGTTATCAAGATAGCTTCCTAAGACATTCAAGGGAAGATTCTTCATGGTTTTATGCACACATTCAAGATCAATCATCATGTAAAGGTAATAAATCCATTATTTCATGCTTCATTAAATTCTTTCTCCATTTTGGTTTAATTACCTAAAAGGGGTTTGACCTAGGTAGACCCCTATTCCCTAACATCCAACATTCCTCTTTCTTGTCTTGTGTGTTTGTAGATTTAGAAATATTAGAGGCTTATAATTCATTGAATATTTCATTGAAAAATTGTTCAAGCCATCTCTTCATTGCATAAGTCAAAATAACCACAAAAAGTCACTTTTAGGCCCGAATTCAATAGTTTTAGAACCAAACACCAAAAGTAGAAAGTGCAGAGCGAATGCTACTATTTACACCTTTGAATCTTCAAAAATTCAAAAGCGGACTCATTCGCCATGGGTGATGAATGAGTCCCACTTCTAGGCTTGATATTGGTTTTCTGCATTTTTGGATACCCATTTTGTCTGAAATAGGCTTTAGAACAGTTTCATAGATCTGGGACTAATTCGCACAGAATGAAGAATGAGTCCCACCAAGCCTAAAAATCAAGATCAACAACATTTCAAATGTCATTCCAAGTCTCCAACAAGTTTAGAGGTGCACTTCTTTAGTTTCATTCATTTCTATTGCAATTTACCTTCATTTCTAGGTGTTTTTGCATTAGACAATGGGTTTTCCAACAACTAGCATTTCGATAGTTTTACTTTAATAACCAATCCATTCTATCAGTTTTTTGCATTAAGATCATTGCATTTAGGCATAATCACATCATACATTCCACAAACCACCTCAATTTGTGGGTCCTATCTCTCTTGTTTTAGGTGAAAGACCCTAAGAGTGCAAGAGAAGCACATAGATCCACATCAAAAATTGATGGTTCAGGATTGTATACTTGGGAGATAGAATAACAAAACTCAAACACTATCATTCAAGGACCAACCCTAGAGATCTCAATCCAATGAATAAAGGAGAAAGAGATCTAACAATAGGGTTTTCCTAGGGTTTGATTATAAACTAATGAGGGGTTCACCACCAAGCTAGGGCTTGGAAATACAAATGAAATGCAAGATCTAATGCTTAACCCTAATATGATGCCACACTTGACTAAATGACCTAGGAAAGCTTATAAATCAGAATAGAAAGGTGAGATATCAGAAGTGTGCACCTAGAAATTTGTAGAAGACTAGAATGAGCTCTAAAACACTAAAATTCCTAAAATTTAGGCCCATTAGGACTCATACACCAGTTTGGGCATATCAAACCTAGATTAGGGTTTCTGGTCTAGAACGAGTTTCTGGAAAAAGGGTAGTTGAAGTTTAAAAATTTTGAAAAATTTCTATAGTGGGACTCATACGCCACTTCTAGCGTATCAATATTGTTCCACTTTTTTGGTAATTCAAAGTTTAGATTTGTGCTCCAATCTCTGCTCTTTCCTTCCAAATTGATTTTTGGATTTGAAACCCTAATTTTAGACTTACAGATGACTTTGTGTGAAGATAACAACCTTGCAAATGAGAGGAAAAATTCAAAAACTTTCTCCAAGCTTGTAACCTAATCTTCAAGGGGTCTTCGAGCTCCAAGACACCTAGATCTACAATCACACATCAAAGAGAAGAAATATTTTTTGTTTGTTAGAGGATAGGGGTTTTCCTAGGTCAAACCCCTTTTAGGTAATTAAACCAAATTATGAAATAATAAAATAAGAAGATGAAACATGAGACATGAACCATGAAACATGAAACATGAATAATGATACCTTGAATAATGCTTTGTAAATCTGCAATCTAACATGAAATGGCCGGATTGATGTAGATCTAGATCTTGAGATAAGTGTAGGAGAATGCTTGATCTTGGATCTTCAATGCTACATGTGTAGGACAATGCTTGATCTTGGATCTTTAATGCTACATCACAACACTAGCTCAACAACATGCTTGATGCTTGATGACCTTGACTTGATGATGGATCTTGAATTGCTGCAATAATTGATGGAGAATTTTTCCCTTGAATGCCTTAGAAATGATCTTGAATGCTTTCTTGGTGATCTTATAACATATTGGAATGCTTAAATCTTGATTGCTTGACTTGATATCATGAAGGCTTATATGAAGTAATGATTTGAGACCTTTTTTATATAGGCAATCCATCTAATATCTTGTTAATTGGATCCCACAGGATGACATTCATAAAATTTGAACTTTAAAATATATTTCCTACTGAAAACCTTAAAAATAGGCCAAATGGGACTTATACACCATATGTGGAGTATGGGTCCCACCTAGGTGGGACTCATACACCCAAGGTGGCGTACAGGTCCCATAGTGGCTTTTTGGAGAGAGAAAGTGTTAGGGTGTTAAGAAATTGAGCTTATTTGATGTCTATGTTAGGATTTTGATTGAAATATTCCTTGGGATGCACAATATAGGGTCTTATGGCCTATTAATGATGATAAAAAGGTCATAAATTCAAGAGGGTCCAAAATACAATGTGAAAGTGTAAATAAATACACTTTACAATATTAAATTAGGGAAAAAGTGGGTCTATTCAGCTAAAAAGGTTCCCAAATCTAATGTGAAAGTGTTCAACACATTACAACACTAGATTAGGTCCATTTAATTTACAAGCCTCCGAAATTTAATGCGAAGGTGTGAATAAATATGCTTTACATGACTAAATTAAGGAAAAGTTAGGTTTATTTAGCTTTATAAGGGCCCAAAACCTAATGTGGATGTGTAAAACACATCAAAACACTAGATCAAGGTGATATCAAATCCAATTTATCATTAATTATTCCTAGATTAAGTGTGAAAATGTAAACAATGACATTTTTCAACACTACACTTTGAAAAAGAATGATATGTAGTATCTTGTGCCATTGCCTGAAGGACGAAAACCTATTGGTTGTAAATGGGTGCTCAAGAAAAAGATTGGTTTAGATGGAGGTATTGAGGAGTAAAAAGCAAGGTTGGTTGCGAAAGGGTTACTCTCAAGTTAAGGGTGTTGATTATGGTGAGATATTTTCTCCTATTGCAAAAATGAAATCCATTATATTTTTTCTTTCTATTGTTGTTTCATATGATTTAGAGGTTAAGAAAATGGATGTCAAACTACTTTCCTACATGGTGACTTGGAGGAGGATATTTATATGACACAGCCAGAGTACTATGTGGTGAATGGTAAAAGTAAATTGGTTTGCAAATTGAAGAAATATTTGTATGGTTTAAAACATAGTCCTAGGATGTGGTACCAAAAATTTGATACATATGTGTTGAGTTTGAGATTTGAGTATTCTATATCAAATCATTGTGTTTATTATAAAACTGATGGTGATCATTTCCTATTTATTGCATTATATATTGATGATATGTTATTCATTGGTAAAGGGAAAGGTGTGATTTTAGAACTGAAATCTCAACTTGCCGCTAATTTTGAAATGAAAGATCTTCTAGTTCAACTAAATAGATTCTTGGCATGGAAATTAAAAGAGATAGAGTGAACAGAAAGCTATGGCTTGGCCAAAGAAAGTATGCCAACTCAATTTTATAGAGGTTTGATATGTAAGATTGTAGACCATTGTGTGTTCCTATTTCAGTTGGAACAAAGTTATCTATTTCCAATTGTCCAACATCTCCATCAGAGATGGAAGACATGAGTAGAGTGCCTTACCAGAGTGCAGTTGGAAGTTTGAGGTACACTATGGTTTGTACTAGGCTAGAAATTTCCCAAGTAGGATTTCTTTCCAGATACATGTCTAATCCTAGTAGATTTCATTGGGATGCAGTTAAAAGAGTCTTCAGATATTTTTTGTGGTACCTCAGATTATTCCTTATGTTATCATTGTAATGTGACTGAAGACGAGATTTCCCTTGATATTCATGGTTATGTGGATTCAGATTGGGTAGGTGATGTTGATAGCAAAAGATCCACCAATTCTTATGTGTTTACTTTATTTGGTGGTGCAGTTAGTTGGATGAGTAAGTGAGAGGTTGTGGTTGCTTTGTCCACTACCGAAGTAGAGTATATGGCAGCTCCTCATGCTTGTAAAGAAGCAATTTGGATTAAGAGACTGTGTTCAAATATTGGAATAAAACAATGTGTAGTGACAATTTATTGCGATAGTCAAAGTGATATATGTCTAGCCAAGAACCCAACCTTTCATGCTAGGACCAAGCACATTGATGTACAATATCATTTTGTTAGAGATATGGTCGAGGATGGCAGGGTGAAGATGGTTAAGGTAGAGACTTTGATGAATGTTGTCAATTCTTTAACTAAGCCTATGAGCATAAAGAATTTTAGATGGTGTTTAGAGACTATAGGCCTTTCGGCCCCTCGTAATTAGAGATGATGATGACAACCTTTCATTTTCCTTGCAAGATGTTCAACAAGTGGGAGATTTGTTGGGAAAAAGTGTCTCAACCTTGCAATTATATACAATTTATTGATAGGATATATGTTGGTATGTGGTGATTGATCATGAAAATATTGTACACTCATAACAAGAAGTGGGGTTCGAGGCAACACCTCAAAAAAAAAATTCACTAACACATCAAGGTTTTTTCCTACTGACACATCAAGGTTTTTTCCCTCTGACACATCAAGGTTTTTCCATTAACACATTAAATGGAAAATCACCTTGTAAAACCTTAATTCTAGAAGGTTTCAAAAAGGCTTGTTATAAGCGAGTGTGATGTATGTAAATGGTAGTGTATTCTAAGAGTCTAATAGCAGTCATGTTTTCTCTTGATCTTTGGTGGTGATACTCTTGTGAGAAGCTTGATTTGCAAGTATATTGTCGTAGGATAGTAAAATGCATACCCTTACAATTTCACACTTGTTTGGTCCCGCCTTGCTTTATTTATCCCTATTTATGTTGTAATTGGTCCTATTTTGCATCCAAAACCCCTATCTTGAAAAACATCAAAAGATAACTAATAATTTAATGATTTTGTTTGTGTGTCCTTGATTTTTGGACTAGGACTAAAATTCCGCCTAGGGCATCTTTTTCCTCCATGGGTCTTGGGACCCTAATTTTGAATGTACTTGAAAAGGTCCCTTTTTGGAGTCTGTCCCCCAAGATTTGATCCTTGGGACTAAGACACCACCTAGGGCATCTTAGTCCTCCTTGGCTTGTTTTCAGGATTTAATTTCAAATTCTAGCAAGATTTGGCCTCCTTTATTTAATGAATTCTTATGTCAGATTTTTGTGGTGTAATTTCAAGATATTAAGCATGAATAAGTATGAATAAGTATGAATAAGGAAAGTTTATGCATTCAAGAGTAATTCATTAAGAATTTGGAGCCATCATCAAGTTTCAAGCATCATGTCAAGGGTTTAGTGCATCCATTTATGTTGTTGATCCAAGATTGTGGATGTAGCATTGAAGATCTATTTGCAACTATTTTTCACATCATACCCAAGGATCCAAGATCTACATTCTTCATTACCACTACATGGTAGATTGTAGAGTTGCTTCACAAGACATCATACAAGGTGACATCATTTCTTTATTCCATATTTGATGCTCCATTTCATTCATTTCATTTTGTTAGAATTGGTTATGGCTGCCAAGATCTTAAGACCAAATGGAAAGAACAAAAGAGAGAGAATAGAATGTGACAAGAATAAATTGTATTCTTATCAGTATGATTCAATGATATAATGTGATGTGATGTGTGTACAATGAGAGACCCCTTGGTTATATAGCCAAGGTGAGATACAAGATGCCATAGGATTATGACAAGTGTCTTAATCATATGACATGAGACAAATAATCACACTTACCTAGTTTCACATGTGTTACAAGGGAAAAGATAAGATAACAACTAATGAAAACTAACACCTTCTAGAAAGATTCCTTCCTAGGACCTAAGTAAACTTAAAATGTGTAAATAAGTCCCCTAGTAATGAATTAACTAGGTACAATACTTTATTTACACCAACACCCTCCCTTAAGTGCAACTTAGAGAGTAGAAAATTATTATGAAAATGACACAAAGATGGGTCCCAACTACTAGTCCATGTTAGGTACCAATGTACATATGCAAATGAAATATCTCACAAAAAGAGAAAAGGAGAAAACCTAGTGGGATAAAACTCCTCCCCAAAAGAGAGATAAAATACAAAAAATAAATGCTCTCAATGAAGAATGAGAAGGCCAAAACCCCATGTGAGGAAAAAGAACCCCCCATAAGAGAGAATAAGAAAAGAGACAATGCAGCCCCCCCTCAATGTTGTGTCTCTTGCAATCATGGTTGAAGCTCGAAATTGAATGTTGAAGATGATCTGATCTCGTCAAACAACGTTCCTCCCCTTAGGAATTAAAAAAACTAAGAATGTATGTAGGATTTCAAGGATATGGATGATGTATGATGTCTTTGAAGCATGATCAAGTGTATGATCCATGTTGGTGTTGAAAGCTAACACACTCCAAATGGGAATTCTAGGCCACACTGCTGAAGAGGACAATCCAACATCTAGTAGAGATGAATGTAGAACATGAACCAAAGACAAAGATATCCCCTCTGAAGTCAAAGAAGCCTCCTCCAAATGTTGTCCAAAAGAATCCACACCCACGTCAATCTGCAAAGAATAATCATGTAGAGAATGAACAAGAGGGTCAAGGCATTCTCTCACAACAATTGAAGAAGGAGCATCTTCATCAAAGAGAAGATGAATTCTATCAATGATGTCTCCAAAATCTGCAATATGAGACTCCAAAAATAGGCCTAAAATACCTGTCAAGAAGTCATCACAAGTAGCCAAATCTAAAAGACAATGAGGATTCTATTGTACTAAATCACATGAGCCAAAACTATAGCAACACAAGCATTATTAGGTACAATAGTAGATGGAGGAAATGAAATGCATGACTCAAGAACTGGATCTGATGTGAGAGCTCCCAACTTGAAGAAGACAAATGACTCCTCTGAATTGTGGTTCATATGATCAACAGCCGAAGGAACAATGTCATCATTAGAAGCAAAATGTGCAAAGGTATACAATCAAGATGAATGATCAACCACCCCAGTAGCAATGATCTCTTGACTCTCCAAGTTTTGAATGACGACTGAATCAAGTGTGAACTCCATAGTTCTCCCATCTCCACCATGTGTAATCTGATATATGGAAAGAAGATTTTTCATCAAATGAGGAACACACAAGATAGCCTGAAAAGTGTTGTCCCAAAACTAATAGATCCCTTCCCAATTACACTCATGTATGTATTGTTTCCCATCAAAATAGGAGACATAGTACAAGGTTGAAAAGAAGAGAATATAGACTGTGAAGATTCCATATGATGAGATGTTCTTGAATCTAGAAGCCATCTCCTTGATCCTGGACCTAAAAAGCACAAAGAGATTGACCTTTATTTCCTAATGTAGATGCTAAATCAACATGACCTTTTCCTTATCTTCTGTTTTGAAGGAGGAGGAGGTGATTCAGACATTCTAGAAGGTAAATCAATGTGATTCTTTTTGAGAATATTTTTCAACTCATAAATATCCTTCGTATAACAATAATGTTCTTCATGTCCATCCTTCTTGCAATATGCAAAAAAAGGACTCTCCTTCTTAGATGTTTCCCTTTTGGAAGATAATTTTTTCTTTTCTTGATTTGAATGTGGATTATTCTTTTCTTTCTTTTCTTTCTTATCTAATTCTGATTCTTTCACCTGAGTAACCAATAGTGTGTAATATTTAGAAGTCTTGATGAGACCCATTGAGATAAGATTTTGTTGCTCATGTATCAAAATCTTAGAAAATGATGAAAATGAAGTTGTAGTATATGTAGACCCCATAGTCAATCTATGAGTATGAAAGCTAGAAACAAAAGAAGCATAATCAAGACCAAGTTTGTTCATTGTATTGTAGACCAACTGAATGTCCTTCTTATCAATTACACATGCATTACATTGCTATCTTAGATCATTAACCTTAGTGATGTAGTCTTGGATATTGTTAAAGTTCTTAGGTTCAAGGCTCATCAGTTCATTATCAACTTGACAACCTCTTACTTCATCTATAGTACCATACAATGTTTTCAATTTGTCCTAAGATTCATGAGAATTTTTACATGATTCAATTTAGAACAACAAATCTTGAGAAACTAGTCTACGAAGACATCTAAGAGGTTTGGTATGTTTTATCATCCATTTAAAATCTTTATCTACATTTGTAGGTTTGGGTACCTTATTTTCAACATATAGAGAGTGACCTTTAGTCATTAGAATGCTCCATGCATCTTGATGCCATGTTGAATAATTATATGCTGTGAACAAAGAAACCTTAGAATGATCCATGAAAATGAGAGAGTACAAGCAAACAGATCAAAGCAATGCACCAAGAGACCCCCCCAAATCACTCAATCAAGAAACCCCCCGAAGCAATATCTAATTTGGCACTTTTTATTTAGTGTGTTTATAGTTGCTAGATGCCAAAAAAAATAAGATAGAATTGATCTTAGTGCTCACATATGCCAAAATAGGCCAAAGAATCAAGTACAATTTTTGGTAAAAAATTAGATCAATTTGATCATACCACTAAAAAGTACACAAAAAAATAATGCACTTTCAAAAAATAATTGCACCCAAAAATGTCACCGTAGGAGGAAGATATGAGCTCCCAAAGTTCCCAAAATGAGGACAAAGCTATAACACCTATGAGAATCTGCAAATTCTAGAAAAAATAGACACCAAAACCAAAAACCGATTACACCACTATGAAGAGCACAAAAATTAGCCCAAAATTAAAAAAAAATTGCTCACAGAAAGGAGTCAAAATGAGCAAGTTATGATGCTTTGAAGTTGAACTACAAAATCAAAAAGCTCATGGAAGAGGGGGGATTTTTTTTTTTTTAAGGGCTTTGATGTGGAACTGACGTCAACAAAACACTTAATTAAATTTGATGGTTGGGTATGTGTAGGATCATCATGGAAAAAATAGGCCCGTAGGTGGCAAAAAATTCACAAAAATCAGAGTTAGGCAACTTGATGTAAAAAATTGAATAAGTTATCTATATTTCAAAAATATGTAAAAATAGAATCTATAGGAAATTAAATGTAGTTTTTAAACTACTAGGTTTTTTTTTTTTTTTAAAATATATTTGGTGAAAATTTGAAATTTCAATGAAGTAGTACTTAAATTTCAAGGAAAAAATAAGAATTAGGTGTCTGTCTAAATACCCTAAGCACAATAAAATGATAAAAAATTATACGATTTTAGATATAAGTAGAGGACTCATGTCCCAATGTGATGCATATTTTTTGTAATTTTTTTCCAAGTAAATAATTAATTATAATTTTTTTTATTACAAATTTTAAAAAATATAAAGACTCGTATGTCTGACCATCTTAACTTGCTGAAAAGTTCATGAAATTTAATTTTTATTTTTTTAATCCTACAGTATGTGAAGCATAGAATGTGACACATCTTTTAGATTCAAAACATGTGATATCGTTTGAAAGCTATAAATGTTTTTCAATCAGCCTATCAATCAGGACTTTAGTTGTAATTCAAATAGAAAATGAATAAAATTTATTTATTAAATTCAAAGTAAAGAATAATTTATATTGGTTGAAAGTTGAGAATCTCATTTAAAAACCCTTTTCGTTTCATCAATTTTGGGTAAAAAAAGGTCGTCAGCCACATACCCTACACATACCCATCATATCGCCACTTTTTGGCCCATCATGATCCTGCACATACCTGACTATTTGAACATCACCGTCATCATCGTTCCTCAAAATCAAACAAAATCTATAGTGGAATATGCCTTCTTGGTCAGAGCAATATTCACTCAAAATATTCTCTCCTGTGCAGGTTGACAAAATCTAGATGATTCTCCCAAAATCTTTTTAGCCGTCAGATTCGGTTTATTTTGAGCATCGATTTTATGTTTGTTGGCTAGGTACAAAAGGGACTCATGATGGAAGGTAGATGAGGCTATGACCTATTAATTACCACCACGTGGTGGATGATACTGACCACAATAAGTCTGCAAACTATAAAGTCTACAAACTACAGTATATGTATATATATATATATATATTTATTTTTAAATACAATTTTTTTGAATTTTTTTAGAAAAAATTTAAAAAATTGAATAATATTATTTTTTCAAAAAATTGTATTGATTGTAATTATGGCAACTTGGGGGGTTGTATGACTCCCTAGGAATTTTTTTTTTTGCCTCACTGGACAACTGCTCCGATTTGGATGAATTGGCAATTGATCTTAGGGTTTTTGGCCCTTCTAGACACGATGGTAGGGTCATATTTGACCTGAAATGTTCCAAAATTCTAGCTACCTTCTGGATATGGAAGCCACACTTCAACTTCAAATCCTCATAGATTTGGCCTCGTATGTCTGATTTGGACCAAAAAAAGGAAAAATCGACTTTCTCAAACCTTTCAGATGCAATAATGAGCTTAGATTTGCACTAGCAAGCTCCGATATGAACCTTCAATAAAGAGCCAAAAATGGAACAGCCCCAAATCTGGTATCTCTCTTTAAAAAAGGTTTCCCAATGGCAGCCAACCCACTCTAATACCATGTTAGAATTGGCTATGGCTTCCAAGATCTTGAGAAAAAATGGAAAGATCAAAAGAGAGAATAAAATGTGTCAAGAATAAACTGTATTCTTATCAATATGATTCAATGATATGCTATGATATTATGTGTGTACAATGAGAGACCCCTTAGTTATATAGCCAAGGTGATATGAGATACAAGACATCATAGGATTATGATAAGTGTCTTAATAATATTACATTAACAACTAATCACACTTACCTAGGTTCACATGTGTTACAAGTCAAAAATTAAGATAAGGGTGATCCCACAAAGCTAGTTTACAATTTTTGTGAGATTATGATTTTTCCTGAAATCACATATTTTTAGAAAATATAATGATTTAAGCCTTAAAAAGTTCCATTTAAAGAATTTCAATTGAAGATGGTTTGATCAAACTACCTTAGAACAAACCCACTTGGATAGAACCCCACTAGTTTTAAACCATACCTATAACAAAGTCTCCTTTACACCTATCAAAATGCTGATAAAAAGCCACTTTTGATTTACCTTTTGGGAGATCAAATGAATTCATTTAAAAATTATTTTTTGTAATTATGTTGTCCTTATTATAAGCTTCCCAAAAAGTATAATTTTAAATAAATTTAATTTTATTATTATATTTATTTTTTATTTCTTGTGAATGTAGGTTTTTCACCAAAAATCAAGCTCTCTATTCTGCACATGTGGAAAAATAGAAGATTATCAAAAATAAAAATTGAAAAATATGAGTGCACTAGATATTGAAGTCCTTGATCCAACAAAAATAAATAAATTGAATTTTGATATATACAGAAAAAGTTGTGTTATACAGTCTGCCTATGTATGAATTGTAATTGGTTTGACTTGAAAAGTTGACTAAGAAAAAAATATTCAATAAAACACTATGAAACCAATTGGAAGCATTAGATATCGTAGTTACAAATCTAAATTGAAAAAAAAAAGAATTTTTTTCCTTCATGTAAAAAATGTTACACATTATACAGTGAGTGCCACTCTTTAAAAATGATGTTTATTGAACAAAACTATTTTTTGAAGGAGATGGAAAAGGAAGTGCAATATGATTCCAAAATTTTTGAAAAAAATATATTTAGATTCTGCTAAAAAATGTCACAGATCACTAGTTTGCATCATCTTCAAATTCCTCATGGTTTAGCCACTATAGTTGCCTGAAAGTGAAGATTTAGTTAGAGAAAATTAGTCTAGTGTCCAGTTTGGCCAAAAATTGTACACTAGTATTGTGGGATCACCTATAAAAACTAATGACAACTAACATGCTATAGAAATATTCCTTCCTAGGACCTAAGTAAAATTAGTATGTGTAAATAAGTCCTCGAGTAATGAATTAACTAGGCACAAGACTTTTTTTACACCAACAAATTTCAAGGTTTAATTACCAACAAGCGGTTTGACCAAGGTAAAACCCCATTCACTAACAATCAAAAAGTTTTTCCTCTCTTGTATCTTTGTGTTTGTAGACCTAGGTTGAAGACTTGAAGATCATTTGGAGTGCAAAGTTTTCAAAGTTTCAAAGTTGCATTGCAAAGTTGTCATCTTCATGGAAACTCACCTATAGGCCAGATCTAGAAGATTTAGGACCTCAAATCTAAGAAGGGGAAAGTACAAACCTTGGAGCTCAGGACCACACTTAGAAAATTTAGAAAATTAGATCAGAACTAAGACAACAGTAAGGGCATCTTAGTCCCCCAGGTGGAATTTTACAAAGATTCTTTTAGATCCTGTTTCAGCATTTGAAAATTCTACATCTGCCCCAAAAAATAGTAGTGAGACTAAGACAACAGTAAGGGTGTATTAGTCCTCCCTAACATGTTTTGACAACATTTTTGTATTTCTAGAAACCTCATCACATTTCAAAACTTCCTAGGTACATACGTCCAAACTTGTTGTGGTTTAATTTTTTCATTTGATCTCTTTATTTGGCTTGCATTGCTTGATTTTTTGAGTTGAATATTGATTTTTCTTTTACAAGAATTTTCTTGGTGGCGAACCCCTAAAAGCTTAAAGAACCCTCTCCTAGCTCCTCCTTGTTGAGAATTTACTCACAGTGTGAGGTTGATAGTCAATCCAATTAGGGTTCTTAGGAAATTATTGAATGATAATAGGAGAATGGTGGTGTTCTATGATCTAGGTTATAAAGCACCCATTGTTCATTTTGGTGAACTCAACATCTTGAGCATTCATTTTTTGATTTGGATTCCATAAAATCCCTAGATCTAGGTTGCATTCATTCTTGCATTGCATATTTCATTATTTAAATTGCATATAGGGTTTCAAATATTTAGTGAAAGTGCATCTAGGGTTTCTCATATTTGCATTAGTGAAAGTGCATATAGGTTGTATTTTTTCTTTCTTGCATCATTTTATCTCATTGAAAAAATTGAAAAGTACATTGTCAATCATCCTAATTGCATTTAGGATCATTATTATTACATTCAAAATTGAAAAAAATTGCATCCAATTGCTTATCACTAGTTACTTTTTCTTGCATTCATTTGCACAAATTTCTATTTCCAAACATCAGGTCCTTGGGTAGGCAACTTGGGAACACTGTTATGAACTCAGATTTGCTATTTTTTCTAAAAAAAACCTCCACTAGGACAAAAAATCCCTTCCTAGTATCTTAGTCCCTCTTAGGGTTTCTAGCTCAGAACCCTATTTGAGTTGTGTGCTTTCTGTTTCACTTCCTAGAACCTCAAAATTCCACTAGTAGGACCAAGATGCTCTTTCTGGAATCTTAGTCCCTATTGAGTTTGAAGTTACAATTTCTACGGTTTAAATTTTATTTTTTGCATTTATGTTTGCTATCATTGGTTATTTGTTTCAGTGGATTGACTTTTTGTTACATGCATTTCACTAAATCTAGTTTAAAGTGCTTCATTTCATACATTGCTCAATTCCAAATTTTCATTTACAACATTTCATATTTTGGGTTGTTGCATTGTGTAATCAACAGATTACCTCATTTCCAATCTGAAAATTGAATTTTAGTTTAGATCATTGCATTGCACTTTCTTTACTCTTCCATAATAGTATGTTTTCTTTTAAGAGATGTAGCTTTGATATGGTTAAAAATGGATTGCATAAGTACAACATCCCCTCTTATGAGTTCAATTTAGATTACACCAATGAGGTCATTAAGAAACATTTTATGCATCCTTCTACTATCTTTAATAATTATGAGAACATGTTAGAGAAAGGTGATCAAACCATTGACACAATCCTTAACATTACATTACCCATTAGTGAGGATGGTAATGTAGAAAATCTTAACAATCATACTTTTTCTTCTCCCGATACCTCTCCTATAAGTGACAAAGGCATCTTGGTGAAAGAAGATACAAGCATTGACAGTCTTGATAGTCCCTATCCACCTCCCCCTTTGGATGATATTAGAAAACAAGAAGATGAGATCATAGAAACATTTCTAAACATCACCTTACCTAGTCTACATTCATCCCTTTCTTGTGAGAATGTTTTAGTGAAAGAGGATATCCACGACAACCAAAATTTTACTTCTAATATCCCCCCTCAATACAAAGAGGATAGGTTGGTATTAGAAGATGCACCTATCAAGAGTCATGATAATCTTGCCCCTCCCTTCTCTAATGCTCCTACCATTTGGGAAGATCTATTCAGTAAGCATGAAAATCATAGTTGTACTTCTCTTGATGCCTCCCCTAATTGTGATGAAGCTACTTTACAAAATCTAATCATGTAAGTCAACAAACATCTTACAAGGTCTCCTACTAGGGTGGATAGTATGGCACAAGAGAATGAGACCTTAGAGAAAAAGGACAATAAAATAGAGTCTTCACCTAACACCCCCACTATTGATGAACAAGGAAATTCAACCATTGATAACTCCCTTACATGTGATGAAGTCATTTTAGAAGAACCAACATTTGAATGTCAAGAACATTTGGTTTGTAGTTCTCCTAGAAAGTCTCCTACTAGGGAAGACATAATAGTGGAAGAAAATGAGAACATTGACAATAATAATTTCTTAGATGAAGATGATGAAGTAACATTAGACTCCTCTTCACTAAGAGATCATGAAAATAAAAATAAGACTTTTGAAGTTATGCACATTAGATACCCCTTGGAGTACTCTCACAAGCCTACAATTATCCTTTATCCACCCTCTCAAAAACCAAAAGTTAAAAACAAACCTATCCTTATCCTTGAACCACCTAAGAACAATGTTTCACAACAACCAAGTTACAATACCGTTTCTCATACATACAATACTAGGAACAATCCACAACCAAGAAAAACACCTTCAACATCCTTAGCATTGCCTAATCCTATCTTGATTAGTGCCTCTCGTTTTTCTTCAAATAGTGGAAAGGAGTATGATCTTGTTGAACAACTTAAGAATACTCCTGCAAAGATATTTTATGGGACCTGATTTAGATTTCACCTAATTATCACACTATGCTTCAAAATTCCTTACAACAAGTTCCTATCCCTTCTAATGTGCAACTGAATGACATAGCAACAATGATTCAAGGAATAAATGCTAACATTGTTTTCCACCAAAGTGAACTCCCCCCTTTGGATGTACAAAAACAAAATGATGCTCTCATGATCATAGCTCAATACAATAACACAGGGATAAAGTGAAGCCTTATTGACAATGGCTAAACCTTAAATGTGTGTATTTTGAACCTTTTGGATAAGCTTGGTGTTGATAAATAAAAAATCCAACCCACCTCTTTATCTATTAATGGATTTCATAACATGCAAAAGCAACCACTTGGTGTAATCATTTTACCTATTGAAGTTGGTAAGGCCACATTATAAACACTGATTCATGTTATGCCTCACGATCTTTCATATAATTTTCTTTTAGGTAGACCATGTATTGATGAGATGCATTTTGTTCTCTCTACCTTTCATCGTATCATGAAATATTTCTATAACAACAAATTTTATACAATCAACGCCGATCCTAAACCATATAGTTGTTTGAACATTGAGAAAGGTAAACAAAATCATTTGAAAACATTGACACCAACTATAGAAGTGGAACCCACGCAACAAAAAAGATAAATAAAAACACATTGAACAAGTCACAAAGCTATTAGATGGTGATTGGGGTTCCTTGGATTTCACACCTAGCTTTGATGGGAAATCAAAGATCATAATAAAGAAGCATGAAATAGAAAAAGTGGTAATGTCATCAGAAAACTTGGAAGAATCCACCTCAACCACTAAAGAAAAAGAAGAAAATTATACAAAAAAATTTCATGACACTGATTATCAACAACCATCGAATCCAAAAGAGATGAAGAAACTTTATGAAAAAGGTTATGAGCTTATGAAACAACTTGGATATAGTGGAAAAGGATGTGGTGCTAGGGAACAAGGTATTTGTGTCCCTATAGAATGTCACACACAAGAAAACACTAGTGGTCTTGGTTATTGTCCCGCAAAAGACACAAACAAGCCTTCAATTAATATCAACACTATCACAAAACATCCTTCTAAGCCGACTTTAATAGTGGTACATCCTAAACTGATAGACACTAGTGGTCTTGATTGTTATCCTTTGCAAGAAACAAAACAAATAGAGAAATCCTCACTTAATGTAAATGTCATCACACAAAACACTTACGATTTGAATTCGTTATATTTCACACCCTCCAATAAAGGAGAGAATGAAATCTCACAATCTAAAGAGACTTGTGTAATTATGACATCTTGTACTAAGCAAGAGATATCTTTGTTGCAAAATAAAGCAACATCCCCCACTTTTGACCAAGAGAGCATATTGACAAGACTCCTCCAAGATTTTCTAATTTCTCTCCCTCCAAGAATATGAAAGAAATTGTACTACAAGAGTTCATTTTTCACATATCATAGATCATGGTCATGCTACTAATGAATGTAAGGCTTTAAGTAACAAAATTAAACATCTCAAAGAATTTGGTACTCTACCTTGCGTTGAAGAACCTAATTCCTCTAACTACTACACATTTTCATCCTATTCGACTCACCCTTGTCCTGCACTAAGTAGGGGAAAGGGGTTTGATAGCTTTGTCCTTATATGTCACTTGTCATTATCTCTTTTGGCTAGTTGAGCACCTTTCATGTACATATAAGAGTAAGCTTGGGATGTGGACGATATGCCTTAAGTTGGCTCGCATGTGACATACTAAGCACCCCTTCCATCCTATTGCATGAAGTAGTTTATTTGAAACATATAACTTGGCATAGGGCTTTCTGAATTGGCTCTCATGTCTTCTTCTACTTTAAAGAAATTTCTACAGCAATAGTGTTAGCAACCACTTTAAAGTGGGGGCATACATCGACACTCATGTTTCATTGTGCGATTTTCTTTCTTCTTGTGATGCGTCCTTTTCTTGGTGGTGTCATTGGGTTTGATTTGCTCTGAGAGTGTGATATGTATTTGACTTGTCCTCTCTTGGAAACATTAAGCACAATGTTCCCTAAGATGAGACCTTGCATGAACTAAGAAAAATCCCTTTGAACCTCTCTCTTTCTTATTGCATTGCATTTTTCTTTTAGTGCTTTATTAAATTCATGGAGGTTTGAATTTGATATGGTCCCTTGGGAATCACCTAGTGAATACCTAGCTTCACTAGCCCTTGTGAGCAAGCATTTTTATTTTTGTGCCTTATTAAAGTCATGGAGGTATGGCTTTGATATGGTCCCTTGGGACTCACCTAGTGAACACCTAGCTTCACTAGCCCTTGTGAGCATGCATTTTTATTTTTGTCCTTATCATAGTCATGGGGGTATGACTTTGATATGGACTTCTTGGGGCTCACCTACTGGACACCTAGCTTCACTAGCCCTTGTGAGTGTGTGCTCAAGCTTACATAGTGGATAGCGCATTCCACTTGTAAACCTTTTTCAGCCTAGACCCAGTCCACCATGTTGGATAGCTAGTTGAAGCTAGATCTATTGCATTTTCCTTTTTCCTTTTTCCTTTTTCTATATTTGATGGTGTATGTTTACGATCTAGTTATGGCTTCATATATCATCCACGTGTGTGTTCCTTTGTGCCTGTGTTATTTTTTCATAGGATCTTAATCTTGGGGGCTTGATCATCCCTCTTGGTTATTGTCATCCTATCTTACTAGCATTTGTATATTTAAACCCCTCTTGATTGTGGGGTTGGCTACTTTAGTGTGAGTTTGAAGCAAGTTCATCCTCTCACTTATTATAGGGCTAAATGTAGTGTAGTAAAATGCATAACCTTGCATTTTCACACTTGTTTGGGCCCGCCTTGCTTTATTTATCCCTATTTATGTCTTAATTGGTCCTATTTTGCATCCATAATCCCTATGAATTATATCTTTTTTTGAAAAATCCTGACAAACGTAAAAAAATAAATGATAATTTAATGATTTTTTATGTCCCTAATTCCTAGACTAGAACTAAAATGCCACTTAGGGCATCTTTGTCCTCCATGGGTCTTGGGACCCTAATTTTGAATGTACCTAAAAAGGTCCCTTTTTGGAGTTTGTGCCCCGACATTTGAGCCTTGGGACTAAGACACCACCTAAGGGTGTCTTAGTCCTCAACTTTTTTTTTGAGATTTAATTTTAAATTTTGGTAGGATTTAGCCTCCTTTATTTAATGAATTCCTATGTCAGCTTGTTGTGGTGTAATTTCAAGATACTAAGCATGAATAAGTATAAATACAAGGTTCCTCCACTCATTTTTTATAACAAGCATTCAAGTATTCATTCCTAAGGAAAGTTTATGCATTCAAGAGTAATTCATCAAGCATTTGGAGCCATCATAAAGATTCAAGCATCATGTCAAGGTTTTAGTGCATCCATTCATGTTGTTGAGCCAATATTTTGGATGTAGTATTGAAGATCTATTTGTAACCATTGTTCACATCGTATCCAAGGATCCAAGATCTACATTCTTCATGGAAACTACATGGTAGATTGCAGATTCACTCCACAAGACATTGTACAAGGTGACATCATTTATATATTTCATATTTCATGCTCCATTTCATTCATTTCAAGGTTTAATTACCGGGTATGTGCAGGATCATGATGGGCCAAAAAGTGGCAATATGATGGGTATGTGTAGGGTATGTGGCTAATGACTTTTTTTTACCCAAAATTGATGAAATGAAAAGGTTTTTTAAGGATATTCTTAGCTTTCCACCAATATAAATTATGCTTTACTTTAAATTTAATAAATAATTATTATTCATTTTCTATTTGAATTACGACTAAAGTCCTAATTAATAGGTTGATTGAAAAACATCTACAACTTTCAAATGGTATCACATTTTTTGAATCCAAAACATGCATCACATTCTATGCTTCCCATACTATAGGATTAAAAAATAATAATTGAATTTCATGAAGTTTTGACCAAGTTAAGGTGGTCAAACATATGAGTTTTTATATTTCTTAAAATTTGTAATAAAAAAATCATAACTAATTATTTACTTGGAAAAAAATTACAAAAAAATATGCATCACATCAGGACATGAGTCCTCTACTTAGATCTAAAATATTATAAAAAAATATTATCATTTTATTGTGGTTAGGGTAGTTAGATAGACACCTACTTCTTATTTTTTCCCCGAAATTTAAGTACTACTGCATTTAAATTTTAAATTTTTACCAAATAGATTTTTTATTTTTTAAATAAATTTAGTAGTTTAGAAACTAAATTCAATTTGCTATAGATTCTATTCTTACATATTTTTTAAATAATATAGATAACTTATTCAATTTTTTTATGTCAAGTTGCCTAACTCTAATTTTTTTGAATTTTTTGCTACTTAAGAGCCTATTTTTTCCATGATGATCCTGCACATACCCTACCAACAAGGGGTTTGACCAAGGAAAAAATCCATTCACTAACAATCAAAAAAATTTCCTCTCTTGTATGTTTGTGTTTGCAGACCTAAGTTGAAGACTTGAAGATCATTTGGAGTGCAAAGTTGCATTGCAAAGTTATCATCTTCATAGAAACTCACTTACAGGCCAGATCTGGAAGATTCAAGACCTCAGATCTAAGAAGGGGAAAGTGCAAACCTTGGAGATTAGGACAACACTAGAAATTTAGATCGGGACTAAGACAACAATAAGGACATCGTAGTCCTCTAGGTCAAATTTTGAAAAGATTCTTTTGGATCTTGTTTTGACATTTGAAGATTTTGCATCTACCCCAGAAAATAGTAGCAGGAATAAGACACTAGTAAGGGAATCGTAGTCCTCTCTAGCATGTTTTGACAACATTTTTGCATTTCTAGAAACCTCATCACATTTCTAGACTTTCTAGGTACATACCCCCTAGCTTGCTATGGTTTAATTTTTCCATTTGATCTCTTTATTTGGCTTGCATTTCTTTATTTTGTGAGTTGAATAGTGGTTTATCTTTTCCAAACATTTGATTGGTGGTGAACCCCTAAAAGCTTAAAGAACCCCCTCCTAGGTCTTCCTTATTGAGAGTTGATTCATCTTTTGAGGTTGATAGTCAATCTAATTAGGGTTCCTAGGACATTATTGAATGATAATAGGAAAATAGTGGTGTTCTATGAGCTTGGTTATAAAGCACCCATTTTCCCACTATTCAATTGCAATCTTTTTATTTTTGAATAATATATTGTGTGACTTTTGGAGTGTGGGGTTTTTCTCCTAAAATGGTTTTCCCCATGTAAATCATTGTGTTGTAGTATGCTTGATATTTTTGTTTATGTTTTTGTACAATTACTAAAGATCTGTAAAAATTCTGCATTATTCTCCTATCAAGGTTAGTGTGGGAAGTTGTTCCACTACTTTAGCTCCCTTACAATGTCAAAAAACAACTTGTCTCCCTTTTAGAAGAAACAAAACCAACTAAAAATGTAGGGATGCTTCCCATTCCATATAGGAATTGAAGAAAGGTAGGATGAATGATGATGTCTCTAAAAACTACTCTTGTGTCTCCTTGCCCAAGGAAGATGAATATGCCACAATCAAATAAGGTACATGCCCAATCAATGAAGAAAGTGACAAACTGGGACTGTGTGGAAACTAATGTTGAACAAGATCCAAAGAATGTAATACAATGATCCCTCCATTGAAGGAGTAGATGGAGACTAGATTACCCACTTAGAATGAAGTGTCCTCAAAACCACTGAAAGAAGTTTGAAGAAAATCCAATGGTAGATGCTAAAGAAACTCCAACTCCATAATGAAATGAGAGGGAAGAAGCCTCATATATGAAATCTATGAAAAGGAATCAAGTGCCTCCAAGGATATCGAACCAAGATCAAGATCCACAATCAAGGTCAAAACAATAGAATGTGGAGACTCAAGACAACCATCCAAAGTAGATTATGCATAGAGGAGAGATATTCTCTCAAGAATTTCCTCCAAACCTATAGAAGTAGATAAGTCTACAATACCTAAAACAAAGCCATCTTGTGATCCCAAGTCTGGAAAACTGAATATGTCTCGATGAGTAGGAATGATGGAAGCCTCAATCAATGAATCTAGACAAGGAATCATTGAAGGTGAAGGTACATCATCTATCTCTAATGGAGAAAAAGCTTTTGAAGAACCCTTAACATCCTCATCTGAAGATTCAAAGCATTCCAAATCTGTAAGCTCCTGCATAGCAATATCATCATAGGGTATCCTATCTAAAGAATGAAGAGGCATATGACATTTTGAATCATGATCATTGGGGAATGGAGTATCAAGATCTCCAAATAGCTCCAAAATCTTAGTCCAAAGAATATGAGGACAATCACAATGATCAATAGCTTTCAAAACACCATCATCAACATGCATTGCAATAACCTTGAAGACATTATATATGTTGCAACTCCAAGAAAATTTATGAATACATTGACCTAGATGGGGAACAATACCATACAAATGGGGTAACAATTGAAGTGATTGGAGATGGTTAGTGATGCCATCTCTCCATTGTTTATAGTTTCCCTTTTGCAACATAATGATAGAAGGATAATATGAAAATCTTAATGAACTACATGGTATATCTCCAATATTACAAAGACATTAATCTTTGATATCAAATAGAAACTTCCAAATCTGATGTGCCAGTGAAAATCCCTAAATACAAACATACTTTTCCAAAATTACAATATTTCCAGGGTATCAAGAAAATGCCACAAATTACAAAAAATCAATGGACAATACCTAGGGCTGAATTTGAAAAACATGGATGGATAGAATGATATAGTTCTAGATCACCTTTTCAATGCCACTGGAATATCCAAAATCTGACAAAATGGTGAAAAGATATGAGCTTGGGAGTCCAAATGGAAGCACTAAATTCTAATAGCTATAATTCATACCCACATCAAAATATGGAAAAATACTCTGTATGGTTGCAAAGTACACGAAATCATCTTTTTGATGATATCTTGTTTGTGAAAATTCAATATCCTGATGAAAATTTATGCTCCATAGAAGAAACCTACCCTATTGAAGGGTGCAAGCTAAATAAGTGCAAAATTCAAACACCTAGGGAAAAAAAATTGGGCCCTAGGTGCCAATATGACCTCAAGTCTAAGATTTACAAAAAAATATAGCCCCACCAACTAGGCAGTGGCGGGGCTAAGGTTGGGTGGTGTTGGGGTAGGTTTGTTGGTGGCTCCTCCACTTGATGATAGCATCCCATCACCAATATGACCTTTGTTGGTCAGAATGAGGGCTCAGAGGAATTGGTGAATAGAACTCCAATGTACTATGGTTGGAAATCGCCAATGGTAAGTGGCAATGAGCATATCCTGGCAAGTATCTTCTGTGGACAGTAAATGGGAATGACGATGGTGAAGATGAAATAATCAATGGGAGAATAGATTTCCATGCTGGAAGGACTTGGCAATGAGAATAGGAATCTCAGTAGATGGAAATTTCAACTCAGCAAACAGAAGGACTCACAATAAATGTGTTGGCAAGTACTTTGGCCTATAAATAAATTAATACCTCGTTAATGGGACCTTGGTCTACTAGTGAAGTTGGTAGATTCAGAATGAGCCCACTAGGGATCAAGTCTTGTTGAGTGGAAAGCCCTGACGCTAAAGGGATAAGGCTGGGATCGTGCCCCAGGCAGATTTTGGCAGAATGGATACCCCTCAGTCCTTGGCTCTAAGCTAAAGGGGACCCCCTCAGGGGTATCTCCAAACAAAATAAAAAATAAAAAATTAACACCTCCTATGAGTAGAGAAATCCAATGGAGAATATGTGCTTTTGATTTCAATGTTGCAAATTTGTGATTGAAATCATATATATTTGTTGATATCAAATCAAGCCCATATGTAAAAGCTGACACAAATATTTAAATAAAACCTACTTTAGGGAATATTAAAGTTGACTGTCAAATGAAATCTAACCACCAAATTAATATGCCCGCTTTGAATAAATGGCCACCAAAAATTAAATCAAACCTCGATTTGCAAATGAAGGTCGACTAATATTTAAAAATGTGACCACCAAAAATAAATACCGCTAAATAATATAAATATGCCACTGAAAAAAATATGATGCTGACCTTGAATAAATAAACCCCGAATAATATTTTTTTTTGTAAACTATATAAAAAAAAGCCCAAAATTGATTTTTTTTTTTGAAAAAACCTACAATGAAATAGGCCAACAAAGGGGGATTTTTTTTGTTCTGCAATGAGGGGAGATTTTTTTCTCCAACACTTGCATGATTTGTACTTTTCCCCACTGAAATAGCTGCAAAAACACTTTTGATGGCATTTAGATGACAAAGTTGAATCTCAACAAATGGGTAGGCGATTCTTAGGTTTTTAGACCTTTTGAACACAACAACTGAGTCAAATATGACCCAAAGTGACTCAAAAATTAGTTGTCTCCCTGATGAGAACAACTAGCCCTTCGAGAAAACCCTTCAACCTTCAACGATCTCCTCAACTCAACTTCCTGAATATGAGATGAATCTTCTATGGCCTTAGCTATGATACCATGTTGGAAATATGAATGATAACTTGAATGAAGTTGTGCACACTTCAAATGATCAACCATGAAGAATACCATCCACATGAATAAAGAAGTGATGCATCAAGAGCAAGAGGAGAACTTGATCGAATTATGATCTATGTTGAATTGATCTACAATGATTTACAAATATACAAGAGCCTTCCTTATATAGGAAAGGAGAGAGGTATTTGGATAAACACCTTGGTTACAATCATTAAATTCCTAATGCACAATTATAAATGCATGAGTGATATATTATATTCCTAGATAACTACATGCCTATTAATGAGATATGGTCCCATTAAATACTAGTTTCTAGAATGCAACCTAGGAAACTTATTAATGATGTGAATAGGTCCAACTAATATCCAGTTAGGAAATAATCCCATTCACACTAACAAAAATGTCCCAAGGAAAAACTACCACATGATGTGATGCATACACTAAAATATAGGTTGCAACCACTGAAATATAACTTTTGAACATAGAATAGCTAGAAGTTGCAAAAGAGGTTAGTGAAAGGGACATGGCTCCCACCATGGCTATCAAAGATGTGTACATGAAGTTCTGATTATACAATAATAATATAAAATGATATTAACCTATTTTACCTAAAATTCAAGAAATAATTGGAATAAGAAAAAGAGTTAACAAAACATGATGAAAAAAATTTGCCTTGCCAAGTTAACCCTTATTGTACTGAGGTGAGGTGGTTGTGCTCAGGTATGTTGATATGTGAGTTCTCTTACTAACACCACACGATTACATTTGAATATGTTATTACATGAGTTAAGATGACATCCAATTTATTTATTTTTGGCCATAAAATTAGATGATTTCAATTAAAATATGAGATTAGTGGCTTAGAAGTGTTGATAACCATTGTAAGATGAGAAGATTAAAAGTGTCCCCATTTGGTTGGAGTAGATGGAGGGAGAGGGATTGAGGAGAAAATCAAGGATGGAGATTCTTTTTGGGAAGATTGGGTGGATAAGATGGAAGGGGTACTTTGGAGTACTTTTGAGGGATGGGCAAGTCCTTTGACACATGTGACATGGTAACAAGACCAATGCCTTTGTACATTGGAGGATATTAGTGATTTGAAGGGTTTTGTCTAGCATTTAGTTGTGCAAGTTAGTGATTAAGTGGTTTTGGCCCACTTAATAAAAAGTGAAGAAAATAGGCAATTAAATTATAAAATTATATTTATTTAATTTTTTGGGTGAGGAAATAGGATCTAGATAAATAAATATTTGTATTTAATTATCTAAGTTAGACTATAAGAGGAAGATGATTTAATGGTTTAGGCTAGAAATAAGTGTAAGTGAATAGTGATGAATAGTGGATGATTAGTGATTTTATTATTTAAATAATAAATATTATTTAATTAATAAGGGGATGAAAATTAGATAATTAATTGAATATTTAAGGGTGTATTCAATTAATTATAGAAGAAATAGTCAGGTAATGGTGAGGCATTGATTTTAGGTGTATACAATTCCATTCTTTAATTAGCCCATTTTCACTCTCACACATAATTAAATTATTTAATTATTTAATTTCCTTATTTTGAACGTCACATAGATAAAATAATTAAACAATTTGATTATATAATTATGGCTATATTCCCTCCAAAAAATTCTAGGAATAAAGGGGGCCCTAAATGCACTTTCCCCCATATTCAATATGGTTGCAACAACTTAATAGTTTTGGTAAGCGCATCCAAACTCTCAAGCTTCAAATAACCCCCATAATGACTGTTTAATCTCTTCTCATTCATAATAAAGTCTTCTCATTCATCCTCTATTGTTGATCTTTGCATTAAATCTTCACCATGCATTGTCCTTCACAAAAATCTAACTATATATTGTGGAAATATGTAACTTTTGAGCACAAGAGTATCCACATCTCAAATTACTGGAGAAAATATCGCTTTAAAATGAAGTTTGTTTGCAATATTTGGTTTATTTCCTTTTGCTTAATTTTTTTGTCTGCTCTATAAAAGGTTTATAGTAGTTTGGAATAGGACATTTTTCCTTTATTTTTTAGCGTATTTTCATTTCTAAAAGTGTATACAATTATTAAAAATATTTTTCTAGGATTTTTTGACATAATATAATTAACTCTATTATCTAGTGTGAATATATTTTGATATTTTTTATTGAATGTTTTTATGTAGAGAGTAACATTTTATTCATTAACTCCAATATGTAGGTGTAAAATTGTGTCCAAGTGATTTCATTTTACTCGTGTGTGTATGATGTGAATTTGATTATTTTATTTGACAAAATTGTAACAAATTGATAGGATGAGGAAATTTTGTCATGGAGTTAGCACATCATTTTTTTATCACCTCTCCACACTACAAATACCTTTCTAAGGAGTATTTGATCAAAGGGGGTTTTATATCACTAGAAGATACTACAAGTGAGCTCACTAGGTTTCATTGAAGGCTTTCAATCATACCTTCAATTGAAGCTAAACAATTTTGGCTAGTATTTTTTATTTTGATAAAAAAGTGGGCCTCACTTTCGTATTTTTTCCCTATTAATGTAATTCATTATAAAATTTTGGATTTAATCTTGATTCTTAACTATTCAAAGTAAATGTCCTCTTAATTTGAATGACACATTAAGTTATTTATTCTTTTATTGAGAGATAAGACATCTTTATTCCATATCTTAGGTAATAGATACTTTGTTGTGAAATTATAAAATATGTATATGTTAGTTACTTAAAGATGTAAGACCATTTAATCAATATTAGTCATGTAACTAGTAGTGGTAGTGGTTTCTCCTTTTACTACTCTTTCCCACATAATAACTGTAAGGTGCAAATTTGTTCATTTTCCTGGAGTGCATAGACCATTTCGTAAAATATATTTGATAAGAAATTTAAACCACTTTAGATAATTTAATATCCTTCTACTATGATAATGGGGGCTCCCTTAAGTATGATGTTATTTTAAATATCTATTATTATGTGATTCATTAAATGATTCATTAACTTGCATTCTAGTATCATGGATATTTTGTACATCTTCACATTAATTTTATAATCATTCTAGCAACTATTGTCATTTTAGTTTGCAAAGCATGATTTTGTTAGCATATCTTTGTTGCTACCTATCATATAATATATGAATATGACTTAAGTTGTATATTTATGAGAAATTTCTACATGATCATATTTCCATTTTTTTCTACAATTCATGCTTTCATGCTTTCCTGCATTGATATGCTATTGCTAACATGGTGGAACCATAGGAGAGAAACAAAATAGGGCCCTTCATTGGTGTTCCCTCAAATATTTCAAAAAAATGTAAGGAGGGATGCCAATTATCATTCTAAAAGAGTCATTAGCGATCTCCCATGAAGGCGGGTTTATAGAAAGAGCTACTAAAACTTTAAATATATTCATTGGCTTAGGCATATCAAAGGATATTTGTAAATCTAAAAGTGACACTATTTTTTTTTTTATGATCATTTAATCTTATGTGACTTGGTTAGAAATAGGGATATACTTTTGTAACCTATTCTTTTTAATCTTTATATAATTATTAATTACTGAACTTTAACTTCTATACCACAAACAATAGCATTGTGAATTTGTTTCTTCAAAATCAATTTTCATTTCTTATCTTAGTCATTTTATTTTTACACTTTCATATATCAATGTTAGAGCATTACCTTGACTTTTGTAATATTTTTGGTTGAATATCACCTTTATTGATTTATTTTATGTTTTACGATGCACATATACCTCCAAGATATAAGAGTTGTAAGCAATATAAGTCATATTCAAGCCATATATTTATATTTTTAGATATGGAATATTTATAGATTAGAAACAAAATAGAGGCTAAAGATATTGAGAATTAGTGGAGGAATATATAATTGGTTGATCTTTTCTATAATGATTTTTACTGTGTTATCCAAATGATCTTAGATGCTCATCACTTGCTTTATAAATATTCATATAAATATTTGAATGTATTATTATTCTTTGTCTAATTCATAAAGTCAATAAGTCATTTTCTAATTATAAGAAGTGGTTATTTAAATAAACGTGTAACCCTACTTTCTTATGTTTGATTATTTGAATGTTTATTTATATCTACTTTCTTATGTTTGATTACTTGAATGTTTATTTATCTCTTTAAATGATGTCATCCATAATATTAAAAATTTATCAACTTGAAAATAGATATAAATAAATATTTCACAAATAAAGAATTTTAAAAATTACTCATTTTTCTTGTCAATTTAACATTAAAATACAATAACAACAAAACATCTTATTAAAACATACAAAATTCAACCAAATTGAAACTCATTAAGTATATATTAACAAAAACTTAATATACAAATTAAACTTAAAAATCTTACTCTATTCCCTCGATTATTATACCTGTTGCCTATAGATAGTAGGGGCCAGCCCACTCAACCTTATTATTATTAGGCAGTAAGGTCGATTGGCCAATCCTTAATAGTGTGAGCAAGACTGGTGAGGTTACCTATGGCATCATACACAAACTTCCCAAGAGGGAGTGTTCAATAGAAAAGCAAACGTTACATTGATTTCCACGAGTCTCATCACTAGAGACATGGTCGATTGGCCAATCCTTAATAGTGTGAGCAAGACTGGTGAAATTACCTATGGCATCATACAAAAACTCCCCAAGAGGACAAGTATTCAACACAAACGCAAACGTTACGTTGATTTCGACGAGTCTCATGACCATAGACATGGCCCCAACACCTGCACCGCCGTGTTGAAAACTCTTCAGCTTTCCGTCTCTACCCACGCTCACAAAAACATTCAGTCCCCTCGAATGGTCCAAGTAAGGATCTCCTTTAAAATATCTATTGGAGGGCATGGGAGCATTCAGCATCACGTTAACCATATGCGGTTTCAGAATCGCAGGCTGCCCAAGGCCGTCAATGTGATCCATAAATCTAACTGCATCCGCAGCATTTCCTGCCCAGCCCGCCGTGGAGTCCAGATTTCGGTAATCCACGACGCCGTAGTTGCCCTTGACATAACCTTGGCCTGGAAATATGGAAAGCAGGAGGTTGTCGAAGCCGTCAAAGCCATGATAGTGAACCTCATTTTGTGCCAGACATTCTTCGCGGGATTCTGCCAGTCGCAGCCCAGTGAGACCCAATGGAATGAAAATATGTTTCTTCATATAATTTGCATATGTCATTCCTGTGAGTTTCTCAATGACTCTTCCGAGAATAGAATAACCCAAACTGGAGTACTGCATGGCAGACCCAGGATCGAAATCCAGCGGTACGCCCTTCATGTAACGAATGGCGTCATAGACTGTAGGAGGCGCAGGTTGGCCCAGAGAGTGTGATGCGTAGAGAGCCAATGGGAGTAAGAAAACATTGCTTTCTGGTAAGCTGTCATTCCACCCTCCACAGTGCTGTAGCATATGTTGTACTGTTATGTTGTATAATCGCGGGTCAACCGCAGCACCTTTTGTTGGTGACAGGTTGTCCAGAAAAGCAAAGGATTTGTCCTCCAGACTCAGCCGCCCTTCCTGTGTCAAAAACCTTAAGAAATCAATGTACTGTGCGTTTTGAGTCTAAGTTATGTTTGCTATATACTGATCAGCTTTTGTTAGAGTACCTGAATAAATTTGAGAATGGCGACTCCTGTGAAGAGTTTGGAGATGCTGTTGTATCTTAAATTGTGGCGGGTCGTGAGTAACTCGCCATTCTGTCGATTGGCGACTCCAAATGCTTTGAAATATTTGAGATGACCATCTTTCGCCACAGCCAACTGAGCTCCCGGAACGTTACCGTAGGCCATCAGCTTTTCCATCAGTTGATCGAATTTTTCCATTTCATTTGAAGATGATGATGTTGCCTTCCACACCACCATCAACAGAGATAATACCATGAGCCTCTGAAACATGTACGCTGCCATCTTGGTGTCTTTAGATTTCGCTTGGGTTTATTATCCCATGCATGGTCATGTTATTTATTATGAACTGCTTCCCCTGGTTTCGTCCACCAGAAGATAAAACTTGGAGTGTGGACAGAGTAAACTCCATGTTTGTTAATATATAATCAGGCCCACTTCGATAATCAATAGCAAGAAATTCTTGGTGTGATCTGTCTTTTTGTTTTGACTGGTCGAAAGCTATCAATTATTAATATTGAGAAAGTATTACGATAGAGATTAATAGGTAATACGTGTTGTGCTGCACATGTTTTGAAATTTGAAGTGTTTGAAGACTTTTTTTTTTTAAGTTGTTGGATTTATTGAACATATCAGCTGAAATCTTATCTTTTTATATATTTTATAATTTTTAAATTATTAGATTATTTCATGTGACTGGTTTATTGATTTTTATAAATATGATTATTTTAGATATTTATGATAATCTTTTTTATGATATTTTAGATATTTATACTGAAATCTTATCTTTCTATATATTTTATAATTTTTAAATTATTAGATTATATCATGTGACAGATTTATTGATTTTTATAAATATGATTATTTTAGATATTTATGATAATCTTTTTTATGATATTTTAAATATTTATGCTAATCTTTTTTTATGAAATTGTTCACAAGTCACTTCATTACTTTTTATAGTAATTTTATTTAGTTATCGTATAATTTGAATATTATTGCATTCAAGTAGTTTTTTAAGATTCAATGTATACAACTTCAAATTTATGAAGATTTTATAAGTATAATTTAAATGGTTTTTGGTATTTGACATCCATTAGCTTTTAAAGTGGACAATTGTTGCAAGAAACATTCTTTTGAACTATAGGTGTCTTTAGTATAATTGTCTACTATTGATATTTATATCATGAACTTATTATCATGTCTTTCATTTTCTTTGGTCCTAAATGCACTAGTAATATTACAAAAGACTACCACTCTCAAATTGAATATAACCTCCTACGTAGTAGTAGAAGTGCCTACTTTGGTTACCTCCAATACAAAGGTACAAATTGTTCTCAAGTATTATCTTTGTCGTCTATCACAGATAACTTGTCTTCCTTTAATATTACTACCATGTTAACTTTATTTTATTTGCATATAAGTGTTTTGGAAAAATTAAAATTTTATATATGAGATAGTAGTTTACATATGTGATAGTTTTTTGATATACTATTGTCAATAGTGGATTTTTGAAAGGGCTCAAAACCTTTTACATTGAGCATCCAATCATATTTGAGAGTCTCAAAGAACTAAAAACCATAAAATAACCTTCCATAAGAGGTGGAGAATGTCATCACAAAAAAATACTAATAAAAGCATAAATCAATCGTGATGGAACCCTCAAAAAATTTCATTTTTCCATCTTAAACCCTTATTGCATCTAGATGAAGGGTTTCTATCTACAAATACTCATAGGGTTCTATTTGGCCATTGACTCCCTATTACCCGTTGCCAGTTATTTTAATTCATCTTTGGTAATTCATTGTCACCTGGTAATCGGTCCTTCAAGCCTAAGTCCAGACCTTTTTATTTTATAAAATTGAGTAAGGCTCTTTTGGCCTTTACACCCTTTGCATTTCGTGACTTAGAAATTTTTGAGTCAATTATTATCCTAGAGAAGTCCCCTCTTTTAGAGCAACTGATGAACACGTGCTTATTAATTCCAACTTAAGTCCCAATGGCCCTCATAGTTGTATCGCTCATCATTGATTTATTCATAGGTTTACACCTTGAATTAGTGACGAGCAATGGAAAGATGTTTTATTTTAACATCGCTCATTGCTAATATATTTTTAGCTTTCAAATTTGTAATAGTGATGAGCGATGCTTCTGTCTTTATGTTCTTATCGCTCATCACAGATGGACATAAAAAAAACTTGGAAAAACAATGAGCGATGTGATGTGATTTCTTGTATATTGCATGATCGCGGATATGTTTTGAATGTAAAGTCTCACATCAGCGATACATGATGGACCTTACAAATGTTGTAAATCTTCTCATCACTAATTGCTCACAAAATATATGAGGAGAATTAGTGATGAACAAAGACCTTATGTAATAACTTCATCGCTCATCGCAGATTTGTTTTAGAACTTGAGTTCTGAATTAGCGATAAGTGATGGATGTCCTCTAAAGGGTTTCTCTTTTGCTAATGTGATATGATCCTAAGAGTGATGTCTTTTGTGCCATTTGTTTTATATAGGTTGTACGTGTCCAAATTTGGTGCTATCACAACATCTCTCATCACAGATAGAAGCCTCAATGCAAGGTTTGAATTAGTGATGCGCGATAGAGGGATGAATGTGACCAAAGGTCAGGCCACAGAACTAGGGGCTAAAGATTACTGCAAGGATGTTTACATCATTGATGGAGCCGAGCGAAGATGAAGTCAATTAGTGACAAGCGATGACCATCAATGAAATGAGCAATGTGGCAAGATCTTGGGGATTTAGCATAAAGTAAAAAGGAAAGCAAGGAGAGGACTGAGGAACCATTGATAAGGTTTTAAAGCAGGATGATCCAATGGACAAAGATCATCACATGGATAAATTACATCGCTAATTGCATGCTAAAATTTGGGAGGATCAACAATGAAGCAATGAAGTGTATAGAGAAAGTTTCCCTTTAAGCAAAAATTGGTCTTATGTACCTCACCAATAATAATGAAAGCACAGATTAGGTTGGCCATACATGCTAATTGACAGATCACAACACTTAAGTTGGCATCATTTTTTTCTATGAGAAATTTGCTAAGGACATAAAAAAAAGGCTCATATCACCATGGATGAAGTTTTAAGTGCTTTAAAAGCAACGACTTAGATTCAATATTGAGCTGTAAGTTATCAACTCGCTCGCATAAGGAGCTTTTGCATCATTAATCCTGCATGCTTCAAATTTCCTATTTAATGTAGATTGCTTGTTTGATCTTCTTTGTCATAATTCATTTTGCAATGAATAAGGGTTGAGGGAAAATAAAGAAGTTCATGGGAATTGAATTCTCCTGAGAAGTGTGTAGGCATTCTAGGCAAGTAGGTCTCCCATGATGATTGGGGAGCTTGAGAAGCTGAATTTATTTGAGTCTTAGGAAGGTCTTGAGAATGAAAGTGGAATACATGGAGCTCTTGATACGCCAAAAGGAAGAATAGGATTCAAGAAATTCAAGGAGTATAGTACCAGGGAAAATTACCATCCACAAGAGCAAATAGTTTTAGAAGAATTAGTCAAACACAGAGAGAAGAGGATAGTGAAATATAAAAGGAAGGAAAGGAGAAAGAATGAGCACAATAAGGCTTATCTAAAGGAATGCAATTCTCCATGTGAGGTTTCTAAAAACCCTTCAAACAGTGAGGGTGACACTAATCCAGAGGGTGATTATTATCCGTTCTCCCTGGTACTATTGGAAAATTCTCACAAGGAGGTGGTGATAATTTCTCTAGTCCCACCATGAGCAAAATGTGGGTAAGTATCCTTTGAGGTCAATGACTCAGAGTGATGATTGCACCCTTCTTTTTTTTTTTGATGAAACCATGCCCTTTCTATTAGGATTTTCCTATTCATCACTCATGTGATTTCTTATTTCATGTGCTAATTTGGAGTGTTTTCAGGCTGGTGTGTAGGAGAAGTGCCAAACTAGTTAACCTTGGCGGTGTGTACAATGTTTTCAGACAATATACAAGTTTGTATTGGAGTTGCTATTAAAGAATATTCTTTGGTCAACAAGGATGGGGATTCAACATGGTTACAACAAACTCTTCCTTTCAAGGAGCTAGCATGTCTTCATTCAAGGAATATGGAATTTGGTATTTTACTCTTCCATTTTCCTCAAATGATTGCATGTAACAAACTAAGAATATCTCAAATTCTAGTAAAAATGAAATGAAATGTAGATGTAATTGAGTCTAATGCTTGTTTCTCCCTTATTCTATAAAAGGAATTTTAGGGCTTATTACAAAGGTCAAATTCTGAAGTCTTAATAGGATTCTAGGTGAAAGCTAAGTTTATAAAAGAAACTTAGAATAGAATACTAAAATAGGCTAGTAGTTTGTCTTGGATAAGAAGTCATGTATGTAATGATCTTCAATGAGTTTCATAGAAATTACTAATATCAAAACAAATATCAGTCTAGAGGCTGATACTCTCCTATTTATGTTCATTATGAAGTTATGAATGAGAAATACTAATGGCGTTATCATTTGTCTTCAAATATTTCATTTGAATGTATTACTCCGTTTTCAACTTTAATTCAAAGAATTAATTAAAATGCTTGAATAGGGTTGTAAACTTTGAAAGGAATGGCTTAGGATTTCTAAGAAGTAAATTTTTCTTGCATAGTAAGTTTTCGTAAATGCAAAGCAATATGAAGAAAGTCTATTTCTTCCTTAAGTGAGTAATTTGTAAATTACTAATCCCCTTGTATACTTGACTTTGTTGCTCCAATTCATGAGACACTAGTCATTTTGTTAGAAAATATTGCATAGGATGAACAAATAGTGTTCCTAGCTCTAGACTAATGAGAAGAAAATATTCAATTAAAAAATATTTCCAAGGGTAGTAGAAGTGGAATTATCCCCAATTCCTACAAGATAGCTAATCATTCACTTGAAAATATGCTAAATCTTTAGTGAAATTGATTTTATTTGTCATAAATAGGAATCAATCTATGTATAAATGTGTTACTAATTGATTATATTGCACGAAAATGCAATTGGGATTACCTTCCTAGGTTTCACAGAGCCTGAAGTGAAGGACTAGAGACCTTAAAATCCTATGCTCATGTTGGCCACTAACCTAGTAGTTCTTCATCATAGGAGTTGGCTACTTCTTAGAGGATTGTTTGGTTCTGCTGGAAAAATCACCAACAAATTGACCAACAAAAAATGACTAGCACTAACATCCAACATTATATATATATGCCATCTCCTTAAATTCATTTAATTTACATACCATTCTTTGTGAACAAGGCCTAGGTAATCCTAGATAAAAAATCACTTCCTAGATTAATCACAACCTTGTCATTTTGTAGTAGTTGAGTGCTTATCCTCTTGATTGCACCCTCAAACCCAAAATTATTCTTCCTCTTTAGAAAACTATCATATAACATAGAAATATTAATAACTAAAATTTCAATGGTAGAATTACTTAGTTGAACAACCTTATCTAATAAATTTTTCAAATTATCTTGCTTACTTTCAAGTCTTAGCATCCTCACCTTTGAGTTCATTCTTTCCTCAAGCAATAAAAGATAGATTGCAACCTTTTGTCATTCATTTGCATAGATTTTAACCCTTACATTTTTCTTAGGTGAATCTCTATTAATTTGAGTGTCCAAATTAGTCATCCTTACTTTTAATCTTTTATTCTCTATTTTAAACCATTTTATAATGTAATGTTACAAGTTATTGTTATCCTCTAAATATTTAATATTTGATACAAGCACTTTTAGATCCAAAATAGATTGACAACCAAAATCACTTTTAATAATACTCTTACCCTCAACTATATTCACTTACACAAATATCTCTCAACCTAGTTACTTTTCCCCTAAAAGGATATAAAAATACCCTCACCAAATGTCATCTCTTATAGGTATTTTTCCTTCTTACTTCATAATAGGATCCACATATACCCCTAGGGGTCCACCTAAAATTCTAGCCATACTAATAGACTAATATAAGAGTTTCACTATTGTGATATCTTTTGTAATCACCTTAGTGGGAAAAAAATCCTTAATCTTTGAAGGATTCAATGGACTCACTTAAGAAGAGTCCTTTTCAACCATAACAAACCTAGGGAAAGACTACAATATGAAAACCTTGGGTTTTTCAATAAAAAATGAAACCTTAGTGTAGGAGAATATTGGATTTATCTATCACAACATCACAATAATACTACCCAATAGATATTAACAAATAGAAAGTAATAATAATAATTTTTATGTGCTAAGTTGATTAAGAAGGGTAAAATGATAAGAAAATATGCATTTATATCACCCTCCCAATGTAATGTATTCAAATAATGAAATGATGAAATTGTGGTATGGTGCTATCATATGGTTTTAGGACATAGAGAACACCCACTTTTCTAATTTCATTCAAGGATAACCCTTGAGATCTCAATGCAAAGGAGAAATAAATCTTGCGAGAGGGTTGTCTTGGGGGATGAATACACAAAAATGATGGATTCACCACCAAGTAAGAAATTGGAGAGACAAATAAAATGGAAGATACAACACTAAACCCTAATTTAATGCAATGACCTATAGAATGACCTAGAAATATGAATGAAATAACACAAAAAACTATAGAAAGGAAGGTGTACACTTGTGAATCTAGAGATTGATGAATGGAGGTTTGAAACATTGGAAATTTTGAATTTAATGTTGACTAGGACTCATTCGCCAAGTTGGGCGAACTAGTCTAGATTTTGAAAAACTATGTTGGACAGGAATCTACCAAATGGGTATCCTAATGTGCAAAAACCTAAATTTTGACTAAAATTGGGACTCATTCGCCAAAAGTGGTGAATAAGTCCAGTTAGGGTTTTATAAAGCTTCAAAGTTTGATCCCACTCTTCTTTATCTGATTTGTCCTTCCTGAGTGATTTACAGATCCAAAACCATGATTTGCAACTTGTAGGTGTTCTCCAAGGCTTGATGAAAACTTTGAATGATTTGACAACTTTTCCCAATCTTTCTTCTTAGGAAATCTATAACTTGGACCTGCAAATCACACACAAAGTAGGGAAAAAAATGTTGTTGGTTTAGTGGATAGGGGTTTACCTTGGTCAAACCCTATTTTTGAAATAAATCCTTCAAATGAAATAAAATTATAATAGAGAAAAATGAATGAACAAATGACAATGTTGCAACTCACCAAACCCTTGCAATAAAGTGTTACAATTATGCTTGAGATGACTCCAATGGATGTAGACCTTAACTCTAGCTTGAATGATGTTGATCTTGGATGAAGCACTTTCTTGAATCACAAAACCCTACATCAAAATTGTTAGCACAAGGAAAAACATGATGCATGAAGTCTTTGAAATGATGATTGATGCTTGAATGTTGCTCTAAAATGCTTGATAATCTACTCTTGAATGCTCTTGTGAACTCAACTTTCTATTAAGAATGCTCTAGCAAAATTCATAGGTGAAAATGAATGAGAGAACCTTGTATTTATACTCAATAATGCAAGAATTTCCAAAATTACAACACTACAAGATGACGTCAGATCTAGGAGGATAACATCCCACCAGAAATTTTAATTAATTTTGATTTTGGGCCACACAGGACTCATTCACCCAAGATGGCGAATGAGTCTCACGAGGCCTAAATTTTGGGACCAATTTTAAAAATGCTTAGAAATGTGTGAAACCAAGTTTGAGACCCAAAAATCTAGGTGCAACTCATTCCCCCAAGGTGGTGAATGATTCCTAGATCACTAAATCTACTCCATTCAAGCATGAAACACCTAAATTATGATTGAGTATTGATTTGTGTCAGGATTTTTCTCAAAAATATGCATTAAATGGGGATTGTGGATGAAAAATAAGGCCAATTAAAGCATAAGAGAGCCCAATTATTAATGGCAAGCCTAGAAACATGTGAAAGTGTATTACAACACTTTACAACAGTTTAAATAAGGCAATATTAAGGTCAAAAAGAGGTTACTTAGGTGTAATTAATTATTAAGACCTTAAAAAAGTGTGAAAGTGAGTTGTAACACTTTACAACACTTTAGCAAGGTACCGTTAAGATCATTTAATTCACAAGGGTATAAGACCCAATGTGAATATGTTAGGCTTATTACAACATTAAATTGGGCCAAGATAGGGGAACCTTTTTTTGTCATTACATCTAGCCCCCACTTTAGTGAGAGGATGAACTTGCTTCAACCTCAGACTAAAGTAGACCAAATGTAGCAATGCCAACAAGATAAGATGGCCATGATCAAGAGGGGTTCAAATGCACCAATGCTAGTAAGATAGGATAGACATGATCAAGAGGCTTGCACAAGCCCCTAGGACCAAGGTCCTATGGAAAACCAACATAAGCACAAAATAACACACATGAAAAATGATATAAAGAGAAACACCAAGGCACAAGCATGCATTGTCAAAGACATAAAGAAAATTAAATAACATGACAAAGAAAGGGGGAAGATCATATACCAAAGTTAAACCTCCTGATAACTTTAATAAGGTGCCACACAAAAAGTATTTTCAAGCTTCATGAGGCAGGAAAAGCTTTGTATGCTTGGAACTCATGAACAAACAAGATGGCTCTATAGGAATGCAAGTTGTGTTATTCAAGGTGGCCATATATCTAAAAATGTAAAATGAAAAGAAAGTTCAAAGGAGTCTTGCTTAGTTCATGTGAGGTATTAACTTAGGGAACATTGTACCTGATGTTTCCAAGAGAGGACCAATCAAAGAATAGAAAATTCACAACTTAGGGGATGCAGTGTGTCACATCAAGCCACTAAGAGGAAAGTAATATGCAAGAGAGATCACACTCATGAAGGACACCACACCCAATTTCATCCACAAAGTGAGAAACACATCATATAAAGTAAGAAGATTGCACCACGAACCATGAAAAAGAATAATTCCAATGTATGCCCCCACTTTAAAGAAATTGCTAAACGCCATACTATGAGAAATTACATTAAAGTAGCAAATAAAAAATGATAATAGAAAAGAAGACATGAGAGCTAACTTGGAAAGCCCTATCCCAAGTCATATGTTTCCAAGTAAAGCTACATCATGTGAAAGAGAAGGAAAAGAGAGGGGTTTCCCCAAAAAATGAAACTCCAAACACACATAAGGGATCTATGGATTTGGGGTCAGTATGTTCTTGCTAAAATATTTTTTAGAGAGCTTGGAACTGTCACCATTCCCCAAATACACATAGAACTAGAAGAATGACACAAAGAGAGCAAAAAAAATGAAAAACCTTTTAGGTCAACATGGAAGAAACACCAATTTCTTGACACCATGTGTCATAAAAAAAAGGAAAACACAAGACAAATGAAAAAGTGAAATAAAGAAAAGCAAAGGAAAAGCCTCTTGGGTCAACATGGAAGAGACATGAATATCTCAATGCCTTGTGTCATCCCCAAAAGGAAAACACAAGAAAAATGAAAAAGTGAAATCAAGAAAAGAAAAGGAAAAGCCTCTTGGGTCAACATGGAAGAGACACAAATGTCTCAATGCCTTGCATCATACCCAAAAAGGAAAACTTAATACAAATGAAAAAGATAAAATGCAAAAGGATACAAGATTTATGACATAGAGAAGAATGAAGGTATAAATAAATGAATGCCACAAAGAGAGAGAGAAATCAAAAAGAATGTCATAGGGGATTACATCACATGCATGCAATCACACAATGGAAAATGAAAAAGGAAATAATGAAAAATACTAATAAGGCACATGTGAGTCAACCTAAAGTAGGTCATTCACATCCCAATCATGTTCATTGCAGTATACCAAGGGTGGAAAACTAGATAAAAGGACAATGACGCATGTATAACTAGGACACTTGGCTATCTACCTCTTGCACCCCACTGAGTGCAAGGAAAGAATGAGCTATGGTAAGTGATGGGAAAGATCATGTAATTTTGAGAATACAATATTCTACAAGTATTAAATGACAAGGGGTGGAAGGGGTATGTTATGTAATCACTAGATAACAATTGTCATTATCAAAGTCATATTTACTCAAGATGATTTTGAATGCATGACACTCATCAGTACTATGTCTAATATTTTTGTGGTATCGACAATGTGGAACCATTTCATCTTTAGGATATAGTATTAATCTGTATTTCATAGGTGGCAATAGTATAAGTCCTTGGTTTAGAAGTATTTGTAGTTTTCTTTCACTTTTAGGTGGTAGACAAGGAAATTTCAATTTCTTTAGCTTGTAAGTCTTCTTGTTCTTGCTAGGTTCACCAACTTCTCTAGTTTAAGGTTGAGGAGGAGGAACTAAGGAAATCCTCTCATCCTTTCTATCATTATGAATCATTGGTTGCTCTTTAGGAAGAAGTACATTCATATTAGGAGGAGAATCTAAGATAATCATACCATCACTACGAAGCCTTTGGTATTCTTTAGGAGCACTTATGTTGTAAGGGGGATCTTGATATCCTAACCCTTTGGTTTCCTTAGTTGGTATTTTCTCTGAGAGTTGATGAATTTCATGTTCACTTGTTGTGTCACATCCTTATTTACTCAATATTATGAATCCTTTTCCATATGTATCTTCTAGGTTGATGGGAATATTTGTCATTTTGTTAATATAGAATGGTTGAGTGTTTTCTTGCTGAAAGGAACTAGGTTCACCTACTATAGGGAACTTAGGTTCAAATTTTGATTTACTTTTAGGATGTAAATAACCAAACATCTCAAGAGGTGGTATTGTAGGGGGTGTTGGTTGTTTCATTGATGGAAAAAAGGATGCATTAGCTTCAAGGTTGTTAAGGAAATAATTTTGTAATTTGTTCATGCTGTCATCATCTTCTCCAATGATTCCAACATCATGAGGAGGACATGCATTAGGAGTTGAAGGAGCATGAGTCAGTTCAATTTCATTAGGGTCATTTTCAAAAGTGTGGCTTGACACATCCACTAAGGATTTCAAGGACATCCATAATTTTCCAAAGCACATATGATCCATGATGCTAATTTTAGATTCTAAGCTATGGAACAATGTGAAATGAAATTCTCTAGATGCAATTTTGAATTTAAGCAATTCCCGAGGTGAATGAAATTAAACTAGATGCAATGAATTTAATGAAACATAAGATTTGAAGACTGAAACAGAAAGATAATAACAAAAAATATAAAATTAGAAACAAAATTTTGAATGCCAAAAAATGTAGTGCAAAATATGAAAAGGGACTGATTTATCCAAGGTGGCAAATGAGTCCCAGTAGGGACTTGTTTTCAAGAATTAAAACAAAAATTAATTGAATTTTATGCCTTTAACATTTTATGATTTGCATCTTGGATGTAAATGTAGATTTTATATGAATTTCAATTAAATGAGATGCAAAAATGCAAGCTATATGAGCTTTCACTAATTCTAAATTAGAAACCCTAGAATTCCAATTAACCAATGCAAGCTCTAATGCAATGTTAATGCAAGCCAAATCTAGGATGATGATGCACTCCAAATTAGAAATTTAATGTTCTAAATGCAGGTTCACCAAAATGAAATGATGAAAATGTGGTATGGTATTATCATATGGTTTTAAGACATAGAGCACACCCACTTTTACAATTTCATTCAAGGATAACCCTTGAGATCTCAATGCAAATGATAAAGAGATTGTAGACACTGAAAAGTGTCCCAAATAATATCATACACTCAAATAAAGTATATTAACATCATTTCCTCTTGGAAAACATCCTCTTTTTGCTTACTTAATTGAATTAGCCTAGATAATTAATTAATTGCATCATTTTCATCTATTAACCTAATGCATTTAATCGAGTTAATTCACCCCCTTTCATGCTAACATTTCATCTCATTGAATTAAATAAATCAAACTATTTAATTTAATTCCCTAGGTCATCTTATTTAATTAAATAACCCTAAGTTATTTAATTTAATGTCATTTCACCTTTCCCCCTTTCATTAAATCATTTAATTTAATGAAAATAACTTTATTCCTCTAATTCCCCTAATTGCATGATTAAACCCTTGTTTAATTAGCAATTATCTAACTAATCCAATTCCTCGCACTTGCAAAGGAATAATCAAAAAGAATATTCCTCCTTTGTAAAATTTAATTTAGTTTTAATTAACTAAATCACCCTTTTTTCTCACCCATGAGAATATTCCAAAGGATACTCTCTCCTCCAATCATTTGAAAAAGGGATATTCTCACTTGGCTTCTTGAGCGATCTAACTTGAAACCTCTTTAGCAAGTTAACTTTTGACCTCTTAAATAGGTCAAAAGTGTACTTATTTGGAAGAAATGAGAACCCTTGATTAAATATCATCTTGCATTCTCACTCGTTGATGAGAATCCATGATCTATGCCTCTTCTTTCCTCCTCCCTTGACCGTTGATTAGCTTTTTTTTTATCTCAACCCTCCATTTCTCATTTTCTTTCCTATAATATGTTACTATTTGGAGAAAAATGGATACATCTTTCAATTTCCAAATTATGTTGTTGAATTCACTTACACTCACACTCATAGTTTACTTAGATTTAGCATATTTTAGGTCATTTTTAGTTGCATATTAGTTTTAAGCTTCCATTAATGGTTTCCATGCATCCATTTTAGCTTGTTTATAAATTAGGGTTTGAATCTTTCAACTTAGAATCCACTTAGATTAGCTTAGATTTTGTATATACTTAGATCATTTTTAGCATAAAATCATGTTAATTTAGCTTGCATCATGTTCAATTTAGCATAAATCATGTTTTCATCCACATATCACAACGGTTTCATCGATTCTCTTCAATAGAATCAATTGAAACAAGCTCACTGATCATAAGATTGGAAAGGGTTGTTGTTTCACATCAACATGACACCAATTTGAAAACATGATAAGTTTCAAATGGGTTAAAATAGACATTTTAAATGTTTCCACAGTTTAGAATGCTTTGTTTTAATGAATGTTTAATAGTTAACTTCAATTTGATTGATCGTCTTTAGATTGAGTATTAGTCGCTTTGTTATTCTTCAATTCATCATGGATCAAGCATAATCAGGCCATACTAATATTCTCGGTCAATATTCTGGAACTAGAAGAAGGGAAAAACATTAATTTAATCAATTTCTATCTCTTTTTTTTTTTTTTTGACTTTTGTAGGAAATAGTGACGCCCAACTCAATTTCAGTGATACCTTTGTAGGGCATCACAATATAGCGATGCTATCATCATTTCAAATAGTGACACCTATTAAATGCATCAAACTGATTAAATAAATGAGGATGCTAATAATTTGTAGAGGTATCAAATATTTGCAAATGATGATGCTCGACCAAATAGTGATGCTATTGTTCTCTTTGGTTTTTCTGTAGAGTGACGCCCTAATTCACTGGAGTGACACTTGACCAAACAACGATGCTATTGTGCTCACTATTTTTTTCTACAAAGCGATGCCCAAATGACTTATAGCAACACCATTGTGAACAATGATCCCTATCTCTAGTAAGCAATATCATGATCAATTTTCAGTATGTGCTTTAATTTTTTGACTTTATCTAAATGCTAACATGTCACTAACTTCTCATTTTTGCTTTTTAGACTAACCAATTTTGTAGATTTGGAGAAAAACTAGGAAAAAAATTACCCCAACTTGTTCGGGTCATAACTTTCTACTTGTTGCTCGAAATTCAAATATGTTTCAACCCCAAATTCCACTCTAAGGGCCTTCGAAAGCATGATTTACTATAGCATAGAAAAACCAAATTTTTTTTTTTTAATTTTAATTTTCAATTCTTCTTAGTTTTAGTTATTATAACAGTGTTTTGACACTTGTGGGGAAATTATAACCCATCATATCTACTTTGGTTTATGTTTTAGGACCACTAAATTTCCATTGGGTTTTAAAACATACAATCTTAGGACCAACTAGCTTTCAATTGGGCTTAAAATTCATTTTCAAAGATGGTTAAAAGTGAACCCCCATTTTATCACTGTCTTTTGGGTTTTAAAGTTGAACAAGGCAACTTAACATTTCATTTGGTGCATAAAATGAATTCATCTTAGCTTTAGTCAATAAAATAAATGAGTGTTTGCTTTGCTATGACACACTTGTAGTGCATGCCCAATTAATCCCTTTGCGCTTCATGCAATCTTTGGTGAAGAGAAACGCTCCAAGTGTACTTGATTGTTTGTGTGGACTTATAGTACGTATCCAATCCCCTTACACTTTGTTTGATCTTGGGTGAAGAGAAATACTTAAGTATACTTTTATGCTTTGTGTCACCCTCAAGAGAGGGCTTACTATGAGACACACCCCACAACTGAAACTCATAAGCAAGTTCTTGCAAGCACGTTTACTGATGGGCTATATTAAAGGTTGGGAAATCATGAGAAATTACCTTCTATCCTGGACTATATAATGTATTGCACCTAGTACCATGCCTTAAGTCGAAAGAGAATGGTAGTAAGAGCCTTAAGTGACAAAGCAGGCATGTATATGGTTGGGTGTTCTTGGTTTATTACTGAGATCCAAATTGTTTAGTTTCCAAAAATCCGTAATACTTGTTGGTGCAAGAATGGTCATTCTAAAGCCACCCAACATTTGTACTGTTCATTGTTGAAAAAAAAAATCCTTAGGATCTTAGGACCTTCAAGATTTTGAGATTTAGTGGTTCTGAGAAGTGTGTGCTATGGAGGGGAGCTAGTCTCGCCAAATCTCTAACTGTTCACAATGTCTTAGTGTTTGGAGAAATCTGAGTGGGGACTAAACAAGTATGGCCATTTCAACCTAGGATTGTAAATTCTTGTGAGTTAGTTTAATAATTTTCTTGGTTTCAAAACATTGCAAACAAACATCAACAAACTCATTTCAAACTTTCAAACACTTTGGCTTAGATATGGATACCTTTTTGAAATTGCATTGATATTAATACTTGTCCTAAGGATTTCCATCCTTAGATATTTCTAAATATCTTAACTTATATCTCAATCCGGGTATGTGTAGGATCATCATGGAAAAGATAGGCCCTTAAGTGGCAAAAAATTTAGAAAAATCAAAGTTAGGCAACACGTAAAAATTTGAATAAGTTATCTATATTATTTCAAAAATATGTAAAAATAGAATCTATAGGAAATTGAATGTAGTTTCTAAACTACTAGGTTTTTTTTTTTTTTAAATCTATTAGGTGAAAATTTGAAATTAATGCAAAAGAGTACTTAAAATTTCAGGAAAATAAGAAGTAGGTGTCTCGACCAATCTCTAACCATGATAAAATGATAATATTTTTAGATATAAGTAGGACTCCATGCATCAATGTGATGCATTTTCTTTTTAAATTCAAGTAAATAATTAATTTAAATTTTTATTACAACTTTTAAAGTATAAAAATCATATGTCCGGACCACCATAACTTGGTCAAAACTTCATGAAACTCAATTTTTCTTTTTTTTAATCCTATAGTATGTGAAGTATAGAATGTGACACATGTTTTGATTCAAAATGTGATACCCATTTGAAAGCTATAGATGTTTTATTTTTATTTTTTTTAGACTCCAGAATCGCAAGTAGCACGACCCCCTATAAACTGCAGTGCGCCTGGTAAACTTTTTAACGTGACCGGCGGCGCTGGCGCGACACGCCCTCCGGTACCACGAGACGGGGGGAGACTAGAACTCGTGACCAGCATAGCCGCAACGGAATTACTTAGCCAACCGAGCTAAGGCCCCTGCCCGAAAGCTATAGATGTTTTTCAATCAACCTATCAATCAAGACTTTAGTTGTAATTTGAATAGAAAATGAATAATAATTACTTATTAAATTCAAAGTAAAGCATAATTTATATTGGTGGAAAGTTGAGAATCTCCTTTAAAAATATTTTTTGTTTCATTGAATTTTGGTAAAATAAAGTCGCTAGCCACATACCCATCATATTGCCACTTTTTGGCCCATCATGATCCTACACATACCCATCCATATTTTCCAAAGTTAACATAAGAAACTATGGCTTGAAATTCATCCTTTTCACAAAATGGAAATTATGAAATTTATGGTGTTTTTTACATAGACATCTAGTTTGAAAACATAATCAATACAAGTGTATGTGGTAAAAATAACCTCATTAAACCAAGACTAAATGAAATGAACACCCCACACTGATGTATGTTCAAATTGTTGACTCCCCAAACAAAAGAATCATTGAGACAATGAAAATATTTCAAAACTTTGAATCCAAAACTATTGAATTCTACTATCAAAATCATTGGGTTCTATTTTTTTTTAAATCATTAAGTTAAACTTTACCAAAATCATTGGTCCTCTTTCACCAAAAATATTGAGTTCGTAGGGTTTAATCACTTTAAAATGTATAGCATGTTTCTGATCACCTTGGTCTTTGGAAATAAAGGTTCACTATAGCTTAACATTGGGTCAAACATCTCATCCACCCCTTCATCAAAATTCATCCTTCATCTCACCAAACTTTGCAAAAATTTTAAATACACCAACACTTTGGACTTGGACATCTATAAATCAAACCAACCCCTAACTTAGCTACTTTGTGTATGAAATGAATCCTTTTCCATGCATTTATTTTAGTTATCACTTTTGGATTAGTCTATCTTTAAGGTCACAAGTATACCTTAAAGATTCAAAAATACATAAACATCCTTTATCTAAACATCAAACAATCAAACTTAAGTCAAAAGTGTTGTCTGAAAATGTTTGCAAATGTTACTCTCCACATCATCCATCCTTTTCATCTCCCCATTATCACCATTGCTCCAAAATGTCTTAGAGTGTCTCTTTTACCAAAATTTGAGTCAACTAGAGATTTCAAACATTATAAATCTCAACATCACTCTCCCATAGGTGACCCACAATCTATGGTTAGAACAAGATCACAACACAAGAGAATCATGGAAGAAACCAAAGTCCCATCCACCACAAGTGATCCAAACTCACAAGAATTTGATCCAAGGAGTTATTCTACCCCCTCACAACAACCCCGAGATCCATTGCGACCATATGAGGTAGAAGATGTCACAAACAATCCACTTCAACTTACTAAAGAAGAACTCCTTGAGTACAAACAAAATCATCCAACTTCTCTCGCACATAATTTGACACAAGGGTTAACCAAATCTACGATTCAACCAACTCCATCCCTTGTGCCTAGTCAACCCTTAACATCTAGTCTTGCAACTAGGCTAGGAACCAACCTTGGTCTCACTTCATGTCTAGGAACAAACACAACTTTGGGTATTCACAAAATGAACATTCCATTAACCACCAACCTTCCCCAAGGCACAAGTTGGAAACCAACATTTGGAAAAAAACTTACATTCCATTAACCACCAACCTTCCCCAAGGCACAAGTTGGACACCAAAATTTGGAAAAAAACTTACATTCCATTAACCACCAACCTTCCCCAAGGCACAAGTTGGACACCAACATTTGGAAAAAAAATTACATTCCATGATGCCACAACAACCTCAATATTTTGAGTGCAACCATCTTCATCGGTCACTCTAAATACCCCAAATGTGCCTAACATTACATAGGGTAATGTGAACCAAGTACCTCAAGTAGGACAACAAGGGAAAATTAACACTCTCACATAAAGTCAACCCTTGAAAAGTTGTTCCAACAACCCCATTAGCACACCAAAACTAGTGGTTACCCACAATATTCAAGTCAATCCACCATCCACATCAAACTCATCTATCATTGACCCAAATCAAAACAACACCTTGGTTACGAACCCCATCAACCAAGGAAATACTTTGACTGCATCCCAAGAACAAGGGAACCCCATACCCATCAATCAAGGGAACCATTTCAACCAATTACAAGGTTTGAATGTGCCATTAGCATCACAATATCTAATGGCATCATCATCTTTCCCCATGGTCCCTCTCACCATGCAAAATCAAATGGGACCTCAAACTTACATTCCTCCATCTCAATCCACTATCCAAAAAGGAATGTAGAACCAAGGGAACCACCAACCTCTCATCAACAACCCAGCACCCACTCAAAACATCAACATCCAAAAACCATCACAAATGTCCCAACCGCTAACTGATCCTATATTGTAAGTGCATGCCCTAGCTTTACATCAAGCACAATAGGCCTATTGACAAGTCATCCAAAAAAAACAAGCACAACAAGCCACCTTAGTAGTGTAGCAACAATAGTAAGAATAACAAGCCACCTTAGTATCACAACAATAGCAACAACAACAATAAGTAGCCTTAGTAGCACAACAACAACAACAACAAGAAGCAACCCTAGCAGCACAACAACAATAACAACAACATCAAGTAGCCTTAGTAGCACAATAACAACAACAACAACAAAAATCCATAGTAGCACAACAATAACAAGAAACCTTAGCACAACAACAACAACAATAACAAAAACAACAACAAGAAACCTTAGCACAACAACAACAAGAAACCTTAGCACAACAACAACAGTGACAAAAGCAAGTAGCCTTAGCACAACAACACTAAGCCCATCAAGATGCCTTCATATTGCAACAAAAACAAGAAGCCACCTTAGCCACATAACAACAAGCTTAATAGTAATCCTTGCTAGCTCAACAATATTCCCAACAACAACAAAAAAAAGGTTCCCATTATAACCCTTAATCAAACATCGTCAATACAAATGTGCTAGGAACATACACATCCACACCTCAATCACCTGCACAAAATCTCAAACCACCATACACACCATACAACACCTCATCATATCAGAATCCCATGTACAACTCATCTATCATCCCAACATATGTTCCTCCACCAAACCCTCAAGATGATCTAGCATCACAACTTAAGGAATTGTCACAAGAAATGCAAGACCTTTAGATGGGGAAGACAAAGAAGCCCCATACAGAGAACCTTTATCCCTATCCATTTGATCAAAACATCACAAGGGTATCATTCCCTCTTAGTTTTGAAATCCCAAAATTTGATAAATACAAAGGGAGAGGAAGTCTTTTGGACCATATCAAAGAGTTAATGTCATGTGTATGGAGGCCACCTATAATGAGTCCTATTTGATAAACCTTTTCCTGTGAAGTTTAATAGGTCCTGCCATGGATTGGTTTTCTCAATTTCCTCTATGCATAAATTTTTTCCAAATCATTGAGAAATTCATAGATAAGTTCTCCTTCAATCTTGACATGGACGTAAGCTTAGAAGAGTTATATACTCTCAAACAAAAAGGAGAATATTTCACCAATATCTTGCAACAATGGAGGAAAAGAGCTAGTAAAACCAAGTGACCACTTCCCGACAAACAACAAGTGGGCATTGTCATAGAAAATCTAGATCTAGATCTATCCTTCCACTTGAATATGCAATGCATTAACTCTTATGACGAGCTTGTACCTAGAGCCCTTAACATCGAGAGAGCCCTAATCTCATAGGGGAACACACAAGTATATAAAGACAACCAAACATCGACTAGTTATAATGACAAGCCCCACTATTGGGCCAAGAAAAAAATGTTACTAGTGATTGTTTTGTTGATGCAAAGGTGGTCTTAACTACTCCTAGACAAGAAAACACTCAACCCATGAAAGCACATCAACTATAGGTACAACCAACAAACAATGAAGCAATGATCAATGCTACAAACACTTAATGTGGAAAACAAAGAACAAAAAATGCTCCTAAATCACAATTCACTTCCTTAGGGGGACCTATGGATGATGTGTTGAAGAGATTGATACAACATAATCTTATCACATTCCCAGATTTCTCAAACTATCAAGATTCACAATTCAAACCTCACGACTATAGAGAAGATCATTTTTGCGAATTTCACTGATACAAAGGTCATAACACAATTTTTTTAGACTCAAACATCTAAAAGAAGATCTTATTGAATGAGGAGACATTGATGTCGATCAAAAATATGGGAATGAAAACTTGAAAATTTACACAAACCCTATGCCTGATCATACAAAATAAAAAGATTCAGGAAATGCATCAACCTCAAAGAATGTAAATAGTACCTATGATACCATGGTGGGGCATATTTATTTATCACAACATGAGGAATTAGATACACATCAAGATGCTATCTAAAATGAATTCCAAACGCATCAATAGTGTTTAGCACTATTTTATATTGTAATGACATCAAGTGGATATTAGATTGTGATATCTCTCTCACATATGACTCAATGATTGAGCATTTTGAAGAAGTTCCAAATGAGCCACAAATATCCCTTGTTGCACCCATACCCACAAACTATTGCAAAGATTCTTTTACCGATGATATATCATCCACCCAAGGATCATGTCAAGAGGAGGCTCTTGAGGATAATGAAAGTTACTTTGAATTAATTCAAGATCAAGAACCACTATCCCTAGAGTTTCACCAAGAGCTAATAGACATCTTCCAAATGATTTTAAACTCCAAAGATATCCTCGATATCACCCCTGAGATGTTTCTTTCTAATGGGCATATAGACGTTCTTCATCCAAAACAAGATTCTACCACTCTCAATATTCCCACACAAGAGCAAGCAATAATTGAGATTCTTGATTCTTATAGTGATTGTGCATCATCAACATCTTTTGAATCAACATCAACAAATAATGTGATGTCATAGAATCAAAGAAAATAGTTCTTGATCAAGAAACAATGCTTGAGATTCTTGATTTTTATAGTGATTGTACATCATCAACATCTTTTGAGTCAGCACCAACATCTTTTGAAGTAGTATCAACATATAATGATGTCATAGAATCAAACCAAATAGTTTATATTCTTGAATAGTAGGAAACCATAGTAATATCATGTGTTCATGACAAGTCATATTTAGTGGCTATGGATCAGAGGATACATTATCAAGACAAAGGATTAGGTATTAATAAAACCTTCACAATGTTGGGGGAAATATTGACTACAATGAACATCAACATATGGGGCATGAAGGATCCTTATGATGAAAACACTATCAATGCTACAGCTAGTTATATCATGAGTTGGCATTCACCCATCATCTCATGCATAAATTGGGACCAACATAAAAGGAACTCCAATCTAAGCAAGGAAAATATCATCAAAGAAAATAAAGTAGTAAAGAAAAAAGGACATGTCAAATACAAATGGATACCAAAGGAAAATAAAGAAAATCATCCCTCCAAAACTCCATTAGTCAAAGAAACTATGGGGAAAAATCAAAAAATGGAAATGTATCCATCAAAATAGTCCTCAAATACAAAAGCAGGCTTCTCAAGCAAGGAACAAATTATATCTAGTGGTTACTCCTAATTCCATGAAAACCTCCATTCCCACCCATCATCGCTCATCTTCCCATGTTTGGAGAGTGAAAGGTTTCAAACTATAGACAAATCCATTTCATATTCCTTCATACATGTCACCATTCACTCCATTTACAATATCCAATTTTTGCATTGACCGTGTGTTGGCAGCTACCCTTCATCATAAGGATTTTGAAGGTACCATATTGCGATGTGTGCACATAGACAAGGTTAATTATGATATCGATAAGGCAGATTAAAGTTCTTCAAAGTTGCATTCAAGTGCTCATATCTTAGGAAAGTGGATTCTTCAAGAAAGATATCGTTGGCACATTATGACAGTGACCACTACATCAGTACCACTAGGTGGTTCAAAACGAGGGTAAAACCTCCAAAAAATCCAAAAAATAAAAAAATCCAATAATCAAAAAAATAAAAAAATAAAAAAATAAAGAAAATAGTAAAAATAAAAATCAACCCTAGCTCGGTTTTCAAAAAAATCCTAAAAAAAATCACTAAAATAGCCATATCCATACACTTGTCAACATCATGTGAAAAATCCAAAACACATCAAAACCCTAAAAAGGCCAAACATCAAAAATACAAAAAGAAAATAGAACCATACCAAACTATGTCATCTCTGAGCTTGAACGATGTTCCCTCGAGACACCCTAAGTCAGTCCTTTAAGAGTCTGTTATAATAAACTGACATCTCTCAACTATTCATATCTCATCTTTAATAAGTTGAGTCAGTCAAACTACATGGTCTCTGTGTGTATAATGTAGGAAAGGATTATCTTTGATCAACCCCCAAGACCCCTAGGATAGGTCTTTAGGTTAGGTTCTTGGTTGAAACTTAGAAAATCCCTAAATATCCAAATATCAAAAAACTTAAAAACATTGGAAAATTAGAAAATGCAAAATAGTAGAAAACATTCAAAAGACCTAAAGAGCCTCAAATATCTTGGAGAAAAACCCTAAATAGCCTCAAATAACTGAAAACATAAACATTCACATATTTTTTTTTAAAAAGACCAAAAACAACCTCAAAACGTTATTTTCAAAATACCAAAAATATTGAAATATCCAACAAAAAAACCAAAACCACCCATCCCATCTCAATTTCACCCGCAATAAACTTTCACCCATAATAAATCGATCATCACCTTCACCCTTGGGAAAAACAAATAGAAAACAAGTGTCACAAGTCATAAAGTGAGAGCTTAAGTGTCAAAGTCTAAATTCTAGATCATAGGTAAGGGCATCAATGGAATTTATATGAATGACTTATCATAAAGCTCATCATTATCTAACATCAAACAACCATTTGATCAACATATCCTAGGATGTACATCCTTCCTACAACGGACATCAAAATCAGAAATCACCTTGCACCATAGAAAAATGGTCTCTTGCTTGACATGGGAATAATTCATGATAAATTGGACTTAATGAGGCCTTGATCCAAGTGTTTTGAGGAATTTTATTCATCCACACTAGGTCTTGGACCCTTGCAAAATGAATAACATGCTTTAGCGATGTCTTGTAAAGGTGTTGTAAAGTGTTGTAAGACACTTTCATGCTTTTCTAGACTTAATAAACTCATTTTCCCCTAACTCAACATTATAAAATGTGTTTAATAACATTATCACATCAATTTAGAAGGCTTGTAAAACAATCTTAATGTTAAACTAGTGTTGTAATATGTCTTGCACATTCACATTGATTCTTGTGCTTTCGTATGCTATGTGGACCTCATTTTAGTGTTGTAAAGTGTATTAAATCACACTTTCACATTGAATTTTGTGTCCCAACCCATAATTTACATTCACATCATTAATAGGCCCCTATTAACCCATATTGTGCATCTCAAGGAAATATTTAATGAAATACCTGACATAGTCACCATTTAAACCTTATTTCTTAAGTTCTTATCATCTTAGCTGTCAAAATGGCCCCTATTGGACCCATTCACCATCCATGGTGAATCAGTCCCATCTAGGTGGGACCCATTCACCATGGGTGGTGAATGAGTCCCATTTGGCTCAATTTTGACCTTTGAGCGGGAAAAAAGTGAAACTTAAGTTTAATATTCTTCCATGTTAGCCTTAGGCATCCAATTAATGGGTGAATAAAGTGAAATACCGATAAATATAAATATTTTAACCCCAATTCACATATCTTATATCTCTTATCATTATTCATCCATCATTCTTCCATCTTAAGTCAAGCAACTTTGGGTTTCTTCATTTTAAGTCACCAAGATATCAATTTTCAAACATTCAAGGGAAGATTCTACATGTTTTGTTGCAAAATTTCAAGATAAAACATCATGGAAAGGTAAAAAAATCCATTATTAAATGTTTCATTACATTCTTTCATCATTTTGGTTTAATTACCTAAAAGGGGTTTGGGCAAGGCAAACCCCCATGCCCTAACATTCAACATTTATCCTTCTCTTCTTGTGTGTTTGCAGATTTAGGACTCTTGGAAGCTTGGAAATAATTGAAGATCAAGTTTCAAGGTTGCTCTAATCTTCTCTTCATTCAACAAGTCAAAATATCAACAAAATCTCACTTTCAAACCCAAAAATAAGAGTTTCAAAAGTGGACACCTATAAAGAATCAAAGTGGAGATCGAGAGCTCTGGATTTCACCTTTGAATAATCAAAAATTCAAAAGTGGACTCATTCACCATGGGTGGAAAATGAGTTCCACTTCCAAGTCAATTTTGTGTTTTCTGCATTTTTAGATACCCTTTTGTCTGAAATAGGTTCTGACTCAAGTTTGCAAAATTGGGACTGATTTGCCCGGAATGGTGAATGAGTCCCACTAGGCCTAAAAAACAAGATCAACAACATTTCAAAAGTCATTTCTATCCTCATTCAACATCTAAGGTGCACACTTCTAGTTTGATTCATTTCTATTAAGTTTTGCATTCATTTCTAGTTCATTTTTTCATTACACCATGTGGTTTCATACAAGTTACATTTCTTAGGTTTTGCACACTTAATCAACAATCTAATCATCTAGTTTCATTTGGATCATTTCATTTAGCCATAATTCTATCATACACATCTCAATTTGAGTGAACCACCTAAATTTTGGGTGTGGGATATATCTCTTTTCATTATGTGAAAGACCCTAATTGAGCAAAAGAGACCTAGCATTCCTAGTCCCAAAAATATACTGTTCATTTGGTGAACCTAATTTTCAAACACTTTCTTATCTAATTTTGGAGTCTTTCATCATAGATCTAACCTTGCATTAACTTTTCATTAGGGTTTGAATTAGTTAATTGGCATACTAGGTTTCAAATTTTACATTCATAAAAAGTGCATTTAGCTTGCATTGTTGCAATCTAAATTCATTTCCATTTTCTAAAATTCTACATTTTTCACTTAGGATTGCATTATAGTACTAAAAAATCATACAAATCCATCAAAATTTTCTAAAAATTCTAAAAAAAGTCCATACTGGGACTCATTGACCACCTTGGGAAAATCAATCCCTTTTCACTTCTGAAACAACCTTTTACAAAGCTGAAAACCCTATTTTCATGCTTTTGTCTACTACCATCAATTATCTATATCACTTGGCTGAATTTCTGTAACATCAATTTCACTAGATCTCACTTAAAATAGCTCATTTCATGCATTATTTATTTTCACTTTTGCATTCACTTTCAAATTGTTACATTGTGTAAACAACAAATTAGCTTACTTAAAAACTAAAAATTGGGTTTACTTTTAAGTCATTGCATTGTACTTTCTTTCCTTTTTCATCATAGCATGTTTTTTTTCAATAGATGTGGCTTTGATTTCGTTAATAGTGGATTGTATAAGTACAACATTCCCTCTTATGAGTTCACTTTTGATTACAACAATGAGGACTTTAAGAAACATGGTTAGACCATTAGTACAATCCTTAATCTTACATTGCCCAATGGTGTGAATGGTAGTGTAGACAATAAAAAAAAATCATACTTATTCTTCTCCCAATATCTCTCCTATTAGTGATAAAGGTATATTGGTGCAAGAAGCTACAAGCCTTGAGGGTCTTGATTTTCCATCTCCTTATTCCCCTTAGGATGATGTTAGACAACAAGAGCATGAGATCATAGACACATTCTTAAAAATCACCTTGCCAAGCCTCCATGGTCATGACAATCAACCTTGTCCATCTCCTAATATCCATCCTCAACATATAGAGGATAGGTTGGTGTTAGAAGACATCCCTATTAAGAATCATGAAACCCTTAATCCTCCCTTCCCTAATGCTCCTCCTATTTGGGATAATTTATTTGATAACCATATTGGTCCTTCACTTGATAACCCCCCACTTGTGATGAAGCTACTTTACAAACCTCAAACTTGGATGAACATATTACAAGCTCTCCTAGTCAGGTAGATCATATGCTACAAGAGAATGAGACCTTAGAAACAACTGACAATAAAATAGAGTCTTCTTCTCCTCTCTCCACTATCCATCATCACACACATTCAACCATTAATAATTCCCTTAGTTGCAATGAAGTTAGTTTGGATGAACCAAGCCTTAATTATCAAAAACGTGAGGTTTGTTGTTCTCATAAACACTTTCCTTCTAGGGAGAATCTAATCATACAAGGAAAAGATAACATTGATAATCATATTATGCCATTAAATAGAGATGAAGCATCTATGTTAGACTCTCATTCACCAAAGGATGTTAATATTATTCAACCTCAACTCATCCTATACCCACCATCACATAAACCTTCACCTAAACTGGTATGTGTAGGATCATGATGGGCCAAAAAGTGGTGATATGATGGGTATGTGTAGGGTATGTGGCTGATGACATTTTTTTTACCCAAAATTGATGAAATGAGAAGGGTTTTTAAAAGAGATTCTCAGATTTCCATGAATGTAAATTATGCTTTACTTTTAATTTAATAAATTATTATTATTTATTTTTTACTTGAATCACGACTAAAGTCCTGATTGATAGGCTAATTGAAAAACATCTATAGCTTTCAAACAGTATCACATTTTTTGAATCTAAAACATGTGTCACATTCTATGCTTCGCATACTATAGGATTAAAAAAAAGATTGAATTTCATGAAGTTTTGACAAAGTTAAGGTGGTCAGACATACGAGTTGTTGTGTTTTTAAAAATTTGTAATAAAAAAATCATAATTAATTATTTACTTGTAAAAAATTACAAAAAAATATGTATTACATCTGGACATGAGTCCCCTACTTATATCTAAAATATTATAAAAAAATATTATCATTTTATTATGGTTAGGGTGGTGAAATAGACACCTACTTCTTATTTTTTCCCTGAAATTTAAGTACTATTGCATACATAGAACACTCAAAATAATCCAAAACCATCGCAACCAACCCCACCCTCCTTACCTTTACCCAATCTACCTAGTGCTTGATAGGAAGGTTGGATGAATCAATCATTGATTCATGCTCTAGGTCTTGTTTGGAAGACCTCTAGGGTGTCTCACTCCACCACTACAACCTATAGGACCTTCCCTTACTTAGGATCCCCTGGTCTTTCCTTGACAACCCCAATTACCAACATAATTTCTCCTACCAAGGCCACCTTGGTACAATCTTTCAACTCTAACCTTAGCCCTTAATCCACCCTAAAGGCTACAATCCTCCAAAATATTGAATTTAACTTTGCAGGGGTGTGGAGGTGTTTCTAATGACTTCAATCCATCCTACTTTGGTTCTTGAGGGTCCACCTAACTCCTTTTCCTAGTCACTTCCACCAAACCCTCATTTAGGTCTAAAAAGGATACTAGCCCTAGGAGCCCCAATTAGGTCTCCTTCTCTGAGAAATCAAGTTAGTTCTCCAAATCTTTCCAAAGAACACCCTAATATTTTATTGGGATTCCTAGTTTATATGAACACCTCTCAAATATTTTTGGGGTCTTGGGTTTCAACTGTTCGTACAAAGGCTTAACCCACAATTTGGCAAAATTAGGCCTTTACAAACCCTTCCCTGACTCCACTACAAACTGTTAGGTATTCCTTACACCAGATGGATTGATGGAGCTTCCTCCTCCATGATATGTCTTGGAAAGGCACTTATCTACCCTCTCCACACTGTGACTTGTCATGAAATGGACACCCCTACAAATTCAAGTGTTCTACACTATGGTCTTCCCTAGCCGGACTCTTCCTGGCTCGCCTAGGGCAAGACTTCCATAGTATCTCATGTGTTTTCAAAGTCCCTAAACCATACCATATTTACATACATGGAGTCTAGTCACTATTCCCAAAGGGCTGTACAATTTGTACAGTGGGAAAGTGAACTAACACTCCATTTTCACAAAAGTGCCTGGTTTAGACCAGCAACAGTATGAAATCAAACTATTTGCAAACAATGCTTGAATTTGAATAAAGAAAATAACTAATGTCACACAATGCTTGAAGAACTACTACACTACACCCTACACAAATTACAATGCCATCATTAATCCATTAAAACCTCACTTCAATGCAAAAATCAGAAAATTCACTCTCAAACACAATTGCTTTTCTTGAATTCACAAAACTTCAAAACATCAAACATGCTTCCAACCCCACTCCAATGCTGAGGCCTCCCATAAATAGGGTCTCCAATTCAGTTATCCTCTCCCTTGGGCTCTTCTTGGCCACTTGTAGCTCCAATTGAGCAACATTTTCAAATATTTTACAAGAATTCCTAAAAATCCAAGACCTCATTTTGAGCTAGAACCTAATGACTCCTATTCAATGGTCAACATGACCTTCATTTGATCAAAACCCAACCAAAAATGCAATTAAGGCTTACATACAAATGAACTAAATTTGATTTCTTAGTTGTCCTAGACAAAATTGTCCTAAATAGACCTTCTAAACAACCTAAGGTAACCTATGGGTGCTCCTGCACCATGCTCCCCCTCAGCCCAAACACTAAGGTTTGTGGGGAGAGATCAGAGATAAATCAATACCTTGTTTCTTGAACTAAGCTTCATCCACCCATGTAGCCTCAGATTCTTGTTTGTCCTTCCATTTGATGAGATGTTCCATGTATTCCTTATGCCAAGTAGACTTCTTCACCCTTCATTCCAAGATCCTCTCTACTTGCAGCTTGTCTTTAGGAGGTAAGGATATGTTACTCACATCCTTCAAGACATCCACACTTTTTTGATCCAAGTGAGTGACTTTTCCTTTATACTTGATCAAATCAGCCACATTAAACACTGGCGAAATGCCTAAGTCTGCAAGTAGCTCCACCTTGTAGGAATTCTTACCATATTTTGCTAACACCTGACATGGTCCCACTCTCTTCATCTACAACCTATATTTGTTGAGATGGACCATGACATAGTCCCCTACTGCAAATTGTAGATCTTTCCTAGACATACCCACCTTAGCTTTTAGCTTGTGAGTAGCCTATGTAATTGTCTTCTTCACTTGCTCCTCAATCTCCTTCATGGTCTGATAGAAATCCTCAAAATGGCCACTCCTATGCTCCATAGCTCCTAAATCCCTAAGTTCACACACACCTCTTGGGTGCATTCCATACACTATTTCAAAAGGACTTCTACCTATGGTCTGATTCACACTATCATTGTAGGCATATTCAGCTTGTGATATGACCATGTCCCATGTCTGTCCATACTCCTTAGTGAGGAATCTTATTAGATTACCTAACACTCTATTTATCACCTTAGTTTGTCCATCTATTTGAGGATGGTAGGCTGATCCAAAAGACAAGTTAGTACCTAATATGCTCCATAGAGTCTTCCAAAAATAACTCATGAACTTCGCATCCCTGTCTGGGACAATGCTTAATGGCAATCCATGGATCCTCACAATCTCTTTGAAGAAAAGATGAGCAATATAGCTAGCATCATGGGTGGTCTTGCAAGGAACAAAATAACTCATCTTAGTGAACCTATCTACCACCACATAGACACTATCAAACCCTGTCTTAGTCTTAGGGATTCCTACCACAAATTCCATGCTAATACATTCCCATGGTCTATTGGGAATGGGTAGAGGTTGATACAAACCTGCATTGCTAGCTCCCCCCTTGGATTTCATACAAACTACACACTACTCCACATAACTTTAGACATCCCTTGGCAACTTGGGCCAATAATAAAACCTCTACACTAGTTCCATTGTCTTGTTGATACCAAAATGACCATTAAGAATACCATTGTGCTTCTCCTGGATAAGATTCTCTCTCATTGAACCTTTTGTAACACATAACTAATTACCCTTGAACAAAAGTCCACTATGCAATTTATACTCTAAGAATTGACTATGAAAGTGATTCTCAAAATCAGAACATACCTTATATGCCTCTGAGAAGTCTTCATCTTCTCCATAGAGATCCTTGAAACTCTCTATCCCAATGCTCTTTATTTGTATCTCTTGCACTGTCAACAACCTCCTACTTAATGCATCTGCCACCTTGTTCAACTATCCCTTCTTGTGCTTGATGGTAAATGTGAAGGCTTGGACATATTCCATCCATTTCAAATGTCTATTGCTCAAATTCTCTTGTGTGTTGATGTAGCTAAATGCTTGGTTATTAGTAAACACTACAAATTCTTTAGGGAGGAGATAATGCCTCCACTTTCTAAGTGACTGTACTAGTGCATACAATTCTAGGTCATAGGTAGAATACTTTTTCTTTGCTTCATTGAGCTTTTCACTAAAGAAAGCTATAGGCATGCCTTCTTGGCTTAGTACTCCTACTGCAATTCCACTGGCATCACATTCCACAGTGAATAACTTATGAAAACTAGGTAATAAAAGGATGGGTTGAGTTGCTACTTCTTGTTTTAGTTTCTCAAAACCCTTCTCTGCTCCAAGAGTCCATTTGAACTTAGTTTTTAAGCTACCTTTGATTGTATCAAGTATTGGTGCACATATGCCACTAAAGTTCCTTATAAACTTCCTATAAAATTGAGCTAAACCATGAAAACTCCTTACCTCTGTCCTGGTGGTTGGTGTAGGCTAGTTTAGGATAGCTTCCACCTTGCTTGGATCCATCTTCAATGATCCTTGGAATAATACAAACCCCAAATACACAATCTCTTGTTTGAAAAATTCCCACTTTTCTAAGTTGATGGCTAACCTCTCCTCTTGCAATCTTTTAAGAACCAACTCCACATGCTTTAGATGTTCTTCTGCTATCTTGCTAAAGATGAGTATATCATCTAGATATACCACCAAAAATAACCCCATGAATTCCTTAAGCACTTCATTCATGAGCCTCATGAATGTGCTAGGGGCATTTGAGAGGCCAAATGGCATAACTCTCCACTCATATAACCCATTAGTTGTCTTAAAGGCTATCTTCCATTGATCCCCATCTTTGATTCTGATTTGATGGTACCCACTCTTGAGATCCAGCTTGGTGAAATACTGAGCTCCTCCAAGACAATCCATCAAATCCTCAATCCTAGGAATAGGGAACCTATATCTGATTGTAATTCTATTTATAGCCCTAGAGTCATTGCAAAGTCTCCACTTACCACCTTTCTTGGTTGCTAAGACCACTAGTACTGCACATGGACTGATGCTCTTTCTAATTAGTCCTTGGTCTAAAAACTCTTGCACTTGTCTAGCTAATTCTAGGTTTTGATCTAGTGTAAGCTTGTAAGCTGCTTTGTTTGGTAATGAAGCCCCTAGTATGAAGTCAATCTGATGACTGATGGCTCTCTTTGGAGGTAAGGTTGCTGGTGTTCCATCACTAACTATATCCTTGAACTGTTCAAGCAACTTCTAGACTACTCCTGGTATGTCTATTTTCTTAGTATTATCTTCCAACTTAGGTTGCACCATGATCATATATCCTTCCCCTCCTTGTTGTAGAGTGTTGATAAACTCCTTACCACTACTTAAAAAGAAACTAGGGGTCTTTGACTGTCCTTCTTCCTCATCTGACAGTGACTGTAGTTTGAATGTATTTCCATGCTTCTTGAATGAGATAGTGTTTTCCTTTCCATCATAGATGGCTCCTCTGTCATACTACCATGGTCTTCCCAATAGAAAATGGCAGCATCCATGGGCAACACATCACAAATAAACTTGTCCTTGTACCCTTCAATGGAGAACTCCACTATTGTCTACTCATTTACAAGAACACTGCCCTTTGTTCAACCATGTCACCTTGTAAGGGTTAGTGTGGGGTACTTTCTCTAACTTCAACTTCTTCACTGCCTCCTCAGAGATAATGTTATCAGTAGACCCTAAATCCACTATAACCTTGCACACCTTTCCAAGTATTTTGCATCTTTCCTTGAATAAGGCTCTCCTTTGCTTTGGCTCTTCTTTGACTGGTTGTCTAATTAGAGCCCTGCTAAACATCAAGCTCTCCCCCATTTCTGACTCAATGTGACTAACCTCTGGTGACTTGACACTCATAGTGTCTTCTTGAGCATATGCTACTCTCTTTTATGTATTTGAAGAAGATGCTTTCTCTGGGCACCTATAAGCTGGATGTCCTACTTGACCACAGTTCTAACACTTCATACTAGCAAAGTATGAGTTTGAACCTCCTTGAGATCCTCTATCTCTTCCATAGCCTCCTCTAGAAATTTTTTTCACTTCCATGCTCTATGAGTTTATACTCTCCCTGACTTCTTTTTTCAATCCCTCTACTTTGGTATCCACCTCTATGTCCTCTTTGATCTCTGCCTTTACCTCTACTCTTAGAAGCCTGGTCTTGTTTCCTCTTACTCCTCTCTTCAATCTTTATAGCCAAATGATACCATTGGTACACTGTTTTGGGACTTAGAAAAGTCATCTCTTCTTGAATGTTCCACTTCAAACCATTAAGGTATCTAGCCAACTTAAGATTTTCATCCTCTAAAAAATTAGACCTCATACAAAGTTTTTGAAACTCCTCAGTATAAGAATTCACATCTTGGTCTCTTTGTCTCAAGCTCTATCTTTTCTTATGTAACTGAATCTCATAATCATCTGGCATGTATGCTTCTCTCACTTTGGTAACCATTCCCTTCCAAGTAGAAATAGGCTTCTTGCCTTCCTTTTCCCTCTCTGTCTGAATGAACTTCCACCATTTCAAGGTAGAACCTCTTAATCTTAACTTTTCCACCTTCACCTTTTGTGCTTTAGTGACTTCATCACACTCAAAATGGTTTTCCATTCTCTCTATCCAATCCATGACTAGATCAGCTTCCATTTTCCCACTAAACAGTGGTATGCCTTCAAGTGCTTTTCCACTCAAAGCCTTCAATGCCTTCAAGAAAGGCTCTTCTTTCAAAGCAAGGTCAGGTTCAGAGATCTTGTCTTCCTCTGCAACCTCTTCTCTCTTTGGTACCTTGACTTCCAACCTATCACTGACCTCATCGGTCTTCGTTTGTATATTATTCATTGCTTGCTCAAGTTGAGCTATTCTTTCCCTCAATAGCCTATTGTCTTCCTCCTGTTCTTCGACCTTCTTGGCCAATTTTGCATTTGTCACCATGTTTGTAGAACCACTTGAATCAATCTCTGACATATAATATTCTATCCCAAATCTTTTGCTGCTCTGATACCAATCTGATAGGGAGGTTGGATGAATCAATCACCGATTCATGCTCTAGGTCTTGTTTGGAAGACCTCTAGGGTGTCTCACTCCACCACTACAACCTATAGGACCTTCCCTTACTTACAATCCCTTGTTCATGCCTTGCCAATCCCAACTACCAACATAATTCCTTCTAACAAGTCCACCTTGGTACAATCTTGCAACTCTAACGTTAGCCCTTAATCCACCCTAAAGGCTACAATCCTCCAAAATCTTGAATTTAACTTTGTAGGGGTGTGGAGGTGTTTCTAATGACTTCAATCCATCCTACTTTTGTTCTTGAGGGTCCACCTGACTCCTTTTCCTAGTCACTTCCACCAAACCCTCATTTAGGTCTAAAAAGGCTACTAGCCCTAGGAGCCCCAATTAGGTCAACTTCTCTGAGAAATCAGGTTAGTTCTCCAAATCTTTCCAAAGAACACCCCAATCTTTTCTTGGGATTCCTAGTTCATATGAACGCCTCTCAAATATTTTTCAGGTCTTGGGTCTCAACTATCTGTACAAAGGCTTAACCCACAATTTGAAAAAATTAGGCTTTTACAAACCCTTCCCTAACTTCACTGCAAACTATTAGGTATTCCTCACACCATATGGATTGATGGAGCTTCCTCCTCCATGCTATGTCTTGGAAAGGCACTTATCTACCCTCTTCACACTGTGACTTGTCAGGAAATGGAAACCCCTCCAAATTCAAGTGCTCTGCACTATGGTCTTTGCTAGCTGGACTCTTCCTAGCTCACCTAGGGAAAGACTTCCACAGCAGCTCATGTGTTTTCAAAGGCCCTAAACCCTACCATATGTACATACATGGAGTCTAGTCACTATTCCCAAGGGGCTGTACAATTTGTACGGTGGGAAAGTGAACTAACACTCCATTTTCACAAAACTGCCTAGTTTAGACCAACAACAGTATGAAATCAAACTATTTACAAACAATGCTTGAATTTGAATAAAGAAAATAACTAATGTCACACAATGCTTGAAGAACTACTACACTACGCCCTACACAAATTGCAGTGCCATCATTAATCCATTAAAGCCTCACTTCAATGCAAAAATCAAAAAATTCACTCTCAAGCACAATTGCTTTTCTTGAATTCACAAAACTTCAAAACTTCACAAAATGCTTCCAACCCCACTCCAATGTCGAGGCCTCCCATAAATAGGGTCTCCAATTCAGTTATCCTCTCCCTTGGGCTCTTCTTGGTTGCTTGTAGCTCCAATTGAGGAACATTTTCAAATATTTTGCAAGAATTCCTAAAAATCCAAGACCTCATTTTGAGCTAGAACCTAATGACTCCTATTCAGTTGTCAACATGACCTTCATCTAATAAACAGCCAACCAAAAATCCTTTTAAGGCTTACATCCAAATGAACTAAATTTGATTGCTTAGTTGTGCTAGACAAGACTGTCCTAGATAGACCTTCTAAACAACCTAAGGTAACCTATGGGTGCTCCTACACCAGTGCTCCTCATTACCTCCTACACAAAAAGGAGTATGATCTTATTGAACAATTAAAGAATACTCTTCAAAAGATTTCCCTTTGGGATTTACTTCAAAACTCACCAAATTATCACAATATTCTTCAAACAGCCTTAAAAAAAATTGTAATTCCTCCTGGTACAACTCTGAATAATGTGGTAGCCTTAATCCATAGCATGAATCTCGAAATTACTTTTCATCACCATGAGCTCCCTCCTTTAGAGTTGTAAAAACAAAATGAAGCTTTCATGATCATTGCTCGATACAATCAGATAGGTATAAAGTGAACCCTTATTAATAATGGTTTTTCCCTTAATGTGTAGTGTGAATCTCCTTGATAGATTGTATGTTGACAAGTCACAAATAATACTAGATTACATCTCTATTCAAGGATTTGATAATACAACAAAGCAACCGCTCGGTGTAATCACTTTTCCTATTACAATTGGGGTGGTTACTTTGCAAAATCATATTCATGTCATGCCTTATGATCTTTAGGATAATCTTCTTTTAGGTAGACCATGGATTCATGAGATGAATGTAGTTCCTTCAACCCTTCATCGTATAATGAAATATGTCTATAAAAATCACATTTATCAAGTTGAAGCAAATCCCAAGCCTGAAAGTTTCTTGTACCTTGAAAAAGGAGCTACAAGTCCTCTAAAAACATTGAATCCAACATCCAATGTATACCCTCTTGAAATAGAACAAAATACTGAGGAATTGGTGTCTAAATTATTGGTGACAATTGGGGATCCTTTGAATTCACACCATCATTTATGGGAAAATACATTATCAAACAAAAGAAAGATGAGAAACAAGAACAACTAATCATCATGTCAATGCAAAATTCAGAAAACCTTTCGAAAACATCCACCTCAACCACTTTAGGCAATGCCACAAACTACAAAACAACCTTTGACAAACACAATAACAAACAACCACCTGATTCCAAAGCCATGAAAAATATTTATGGAAAATGGTATGAGATCATGAAACAACTTGGATATAGTGGAAAAGGATGTGGTGCTAACGAACAAGGTATCTACAACCCTATTGACCCTAACACACAACAAATGACTCATGGTCTTAAAATTTGTTCTTTGTCCAAATATTCACTCAACATCAACAATCTCACACAAAACACTCCTAAATCTACTTTAACAACTAGTGGTCTTACAAATCATCCTTTACAAAATATGACAAAAAATACTACACCTTAATGTCAATGTCATCTTGCAAAATGCTTATGATTTGAATTCGTTAGATTTTATACCCTCCTATAATGGAGAGAATAAAATCCTGCAATCTAGAGAAAATTGTGTTAGTATGACATCCCATACTAAGAAAGATGTATCTTTGAAACAAATCACAAGACCACCTTCTCCTCTTGATCAAGAAGGTGTCTTTTCAAGGCTCCTCCAAGATCACTTTATCACCCTCCCTCCTAGAACTCGAAAGAAATGTTATTAAAAGACTTCATTTTTTGCATATCATAGAGTTCACGGTCACTCCACTAATGAATGTAAGGCTTTGAGTCATAAAATTGAACATTTTTAGGAGTTTGGTATGCTTCCCTATGTGGGGGTATATAGTTCCTCTAATTGATATCGATTTTCACTCTAGCATGCATTTCATTAATCACTTCAGCTCACCCTTGTCCTGCACTTAGTGGGAGAAAGGGGTTATGTAGCCTTATCCTCATATGTCACTTGTGGTTGCCTCCTTTTACTAGTTGTTAACCTTTCATGAACATATAAGAGCAAGCTTGGGATGTGGATGACATGCCTTAAGTTGGCTCACATGTGACATATTTCCCCATTTTCATGACATAGCTTCTTGAAAACATATGACTTGGTATAGGGCTTTATGAGTAAGCTCTCATGTCTTCCTCTCTCTTCTTCTACTTTAAAGCAATTGCGCATAGTATGGGTGCTCGCAACTACTTTAAAGTGGAGGCATACATGACCACTCACATTTCATTGTGTGATTTTATTTTTCTTGTGATTTCCTCTCTTGGAAGCATTAGGTACAATGTTCCCCAGGATGAGACCTTGCACTTATCCTCTCTTGGAGACATTAAGCATGATGTTTGCTAAGATAAGACCTTGCACGAACAAATAAAATTCCCTTTGAACAATCCTTACACTATTTTACATTAATAATGTCTATGAGTGTCAAGCATACGAAGCTTTTCTTACCTCGTAGAGCTTAAAAACCATTTTCCTTTATGGTGCCTTCTTAAAGTTATCAGGAGGTATAACTTTGATATGGTTGAGTAGAAAGACCATTTAGAGGCATGACTTTCCCCATAGCCACCTGTGTATTTGTGAGTGCATACCAACTAGCATATGTTTCTCACCTTTTGGGATTTCTCACCCCGTAGACAACCAGAAGTTCCATGGCCCTAGAGTGAGTATACTTTTGGGTCTTCTCCCCTAGCGGACACCAAGAGTTTCATCACCCCAAAGTGATTATGCATTTTATTTTTCCAAATAAACATCCTATCTGGTCCATAATTAGCTGGACAAACAATCAAAGCTTGATCCACCTTTTCATTTTTGTCTCTCTCTTCTTGCCATTGCATGATTATGTATCTTGTTGGTTTGACTTAGGATCTTGGATAGACTAGGGGCTTGGCCACCTCCTTTGATCTTTTTCATTCTCTTTTTCATCTATATTTGAACACTTAGATCTCTCTTGAATGTCTAATTTAGAGTGAGTTTGAAGCAAGTTCATCCTCTCAATAAAGTGGGGGCTAAATGCACCATAGAAAAAAGGGTCTCTCACTTGACATAGGAATAATTCATGATAAATTGGACTTAATGAGGCCTTGATTCAAGTGTTGTGAACCATTTTATGCATCCACACTAGGTCTTGGACCCTTGCAAATTGAATAACTTGCTTTTAAAAATGTCTTGTAAAGGTGTTGTAAAGTGTTGTAAGATACTTGCATGCTTTTCTAGACTTAATAAACTCATTTTCCCCTAACTCAACATTATAAAATGTGCTTAATAACATTATCACATCAATTTAGAAGACTTGTAAAATAAACTTAATGTTAAACTAGTGTCATAAAGTTTCTTGCACATTCACATTGGTTCTTGTGCTTTCCTAGGCTATGCGGACCTCATTTTAGTGTTGTAAAGTGTATTAAATCACACTTTCACATTGAATTTTTTGTCCCAATCCCTAATTGAAATTAACATCATAACTAATATGCCCCTATTAACCCATATTGTGCATCCCGAGGTAATATTTGATGAAATACTTGACATAGTCACCATTTAAACCTTATTTCTTAAGTTCTTAACATCTTAGCTTTCAAAATAGCCCCTGTGGGACCCATTCACCATCCATGGTGAATTAGTCCCATCCAAGTTGGAACCATTCACTATGGGTGGCGAATGAGTCCCATTTGGCTCAATTTTGACCTTTGAGTGGGAAAAAAGTGAAATTTAAGTTTAATATTCTTTTATGTTGACATTAGGGATCCAATTAACGGGTGAATAAGGTAAAATTCCTATAAATATGTCTTTTAACCCTAATTTTCATATCTTATATCTCTTATCATTATGTATCCATCATTCTTCCATCTCAAGTAAAGCAACTTAGTGTTTCTTCATTTTAAGTCACCAAGATATCAATTTTTAGATATTCAAGGGAAGATTCTACATGTTTTGTTGCAGAATTTCAAGATAGAACATCATGGAAAGCTAAAAAACTCCATTATTACATGTTTCATTACATTCTTTCATCATTTTGGTTTAATTACCTAAAAGGGGTTTGACCAAGGAAAACCCCCATGCCTTAATATTCAACATTTCTCCTTCTCTTCTTGTGTGTTTGCAGATTTAGGACTCTTGGAAGCTTGTAAATAATTTAAGATCAAGTTGCAAGGTTGATCTAGTCTTCTCTTCATTCAAAAATTCAAAATATCAAGAAAATCTCACTTTCAGATCTGAAAATCAGAGTTTCAGAAGCAGTCACCTAGAGAGAATCAAAGTGCAGACTGAGAGCTCCGAATTCCACCTTTGAATAATAAAAAATTCAAAAGTGGAATTGTTGATGGTGTTTTTATGCACTTCTCAACACAGGCAGTGCGTAGGTGCACTACCTCTCTTGAAAGACAATCTCCTACAATCGAATTGCAGAACACTATCCCAAGGTCTCTCGGGTGTTAGGTCATGACAGTGCTCGGATACCTTAGTAGTTTGATGTGATTTGTTGGAATCACAAGGCGGTCTTACAGAAATACAAAGTGTGAACACAAAGCATGAAGTTGGATCTTGAAATGGAGTTCTTAGGATAAAGGAAATTATGCGTTGGCTGTAGGTTCAAACAACAATCTTGGACTCCATTTAGTTGTTGGATTTGGCTTTACAATGTGCAATGAACCTTAACATAGGTCAGTTACTAAAAAAAAAAGAAAAGGACGAAGAAGAGAAAAAGTTCCTAAGTTTGAAGCTTGCTATGAATAGTGACAATGGAGTTCCTGCAATAGACAATTCCTCAAAACAATGTCCCACTTAACCAAGGATTTCACAGTATCATGGAAATTGTGCTATCTTCTAAGGGCTGCAGATACTTCATCCTTTATCCACCATATACATGCATGAATCGAGAATGAATGTTTGGGGCAGCTTCAAATTAAGTCTAGGCTAACTTTGCACAACTATCTACTTTCAGCAAACAGCAAAAAGTATGGACTAAGGGATCATCAATAAGGCAGGAATTTTCACAATCACCCAACATCATTCCTAAGATTTATCCAAACAAAGTAAACAGCTAACTAAACAGCCATAAGATCTAAGCTAAACATGTGAAATTGGAGAATGAATCAAGTAACATGAGAGAAATTAAGAAAATGCACCAAGTCAATGATATTTCTTATAAATTTCTGCAGCATGCCTTTACAACAACTCAACTCTCTCTTTTGAAAATGAGGGGAGTGTTCTATTTATAGTTTTCCAAAAGTTAAATGAATGGCCAAGATTCATTACAATTGTGTGGCCAAGATTCATTACAAAATAGGGTTTCACCTACCCCCAAATAGATTTACAATTTAAAATACATTTTTGTCCCTTCCCTATTTTGTCTTCTAGTGGGTGGCACTATACCTCTTTTGTCCTGTAGCTAATTGTTGTTTCCTTGGCTGTAGCTATTCTTCAGGAAGGTCTTCTTCTTTGGCTGGGCTGTCCTCTTGCTCCTTAGAAGCTGTGTGTTCTATGTACTTGAGGATGATGGCCTGGAGCTTGTCTATCTCGAGGATTTCACATCGTAAAGTCTGGTAGGTCCACTCCTTAGTGTTCTCTTCCATCCGCTTCCAATCCTCGTCATACTTTGAGCCTTGGTCTCTGAGCAGCTCTGATCGGTCGAAGGTGCGGGCAGCAAAACTCAGGAATTCTGTTGTGATTTCTCCGGCTGTCCCATCCTTCATCTTCTCCTAGAAGTATGGCTTGATATTTTTTGCATCCATTTGTATTGTGGGCATATCATAGCCCATCATCAACTTAAGGTATTGGGCGCATTCCACCCGAATTTCCTTAATCCACTCAATATCCAGATCCACTATGTTTAGGATCTGCTCTAACCTCTCCTTCTGGTTGTCAAGGTCTCTACGCCACACATCCACCAGCCAGTGATCTTCTTTCTTTACTTCTAGCTTCTCCTCCCATGTGTTCTCAGGAATTCGAAGGATGGCTTCAATTCTTGGGAGGGTGGAGTCGTAGATGGCAGGGAAATTGGTGCAAAGTCTCTTTGTGCCCTCTAGAGATTGGATCAGGTCCAAGAACTTGTTGGCTGTCCACACAGCCCTGCTGATTCTCATGTTTCTGAGGTATGCAACTCGTCAGAACCAATCCTCGATGGTTTTCTCCAAGTTCTTCCTTCTCTCCATTTTGTCTATATGTTCTTTGGAGAGCAACTACGGTGTGGCTGCGGTGGTGGTGGGTATGTCGTCTACTAAGGACCATTGTTGTATGTAGTCGGTTAGGGCAGCAACTTGCGCTTTAAGCTCATCCTTGGAGACCTTGTCCTACTTTATTAGGTGCACCACTATGGCCACTGACTCCTCCAGGTGTTCAATCTTTTGTTCCCTAGTTGTTGTCCCCAAGTCAATGGCGAAGATAGTATAGCTCACCCCTGCCTGGCCAATTGTAGGCGTTGCAATTTGTGTCGCTCGAGAACCAGAAGTGTCCATGGTTACCTTGGATCGGACCTTGAGCCTTTTCTCTTTCTTTGTCATGCTCAGGGATTGAGCCAAGATGGCCTCCAATCTCATCCTTGGGTCCTTCAGAATAGGAGTCATCTTCTCAAGTTGTTTCTCCAACCAATCGGGCATAGCAGATTTATCCCTGGGAACATCATGGCTGCCCTCACCTTTCTCAGTTAGAGGTAAGACTTCTGCTTCCTTTTCCTTTTGGGGCTCCTCTTTCCCTTTAGTAGCATCCTCCTCCTCTTCATCAGAGTTGCGAATGAATACGAAGCATTTGACGGGAAACTTGGTGGACAATTGCCGGGTGGGACTTTCTTCCTTCGCGGTCTCTTCTTCCTTCTTATCTTCAGTAGCCTCAGCCTCAGGGCTCTTTACAACATGGGTCTTGGCCTCAGATAAATCCTTTCGTGGCTGCTCCTTTGACGGCCGCCTCTCCTCAGCACGTGGTGACTTTTCTGCTTCTTCCCCAACGTCCTTTGGCTGCTACACCAACTCCTCCTCAAGGTCATCATCAAATGTTTGGATGATTTCCTTGGCACTCGAGCCATTCTCTTCATCTCCACTCTCAGAAGAGCCCACCTCCTCCTCCTCATAAACCACCCTGTCAATGGTTTGATGCTCGTACTCAGGGTGCTCATAATATTCATTGGCCTCCTCCTTAATAGGCTTCGAGGCTTCCTACTCTTGCTCCTCCAACTATTTTGAAATTTGGATTGTGGCTTCCATAGCTAGCGGCCCTATTGGTGGTTGTGAAGGCTGAACTATTGCGATGGCTTGGACGGGGGCTGCTTGGAGTGTGGGATCCATTAGGATCTATGAGAGCTCAGGGGGAAGACTCTGCATGTGCTGCGTAAGAACCTTGGGTATAGTGGCAAGGGGAACATGCAATGTTATTGTTTCCAGAGGGAGAGATGTAATTGGAGACATGGTGGCAGAGGAAGGAGTGGTCATGCTAGAAGAGGAATCAATGATGACCACTGACCCGACCGGGGGCGAAGGAGCAAGATGGATAGAAATGTCCACTACCGGCGGAGATGATGCGACCGCAGCCAGGAAGGCAGACAGTGCACTAGGAGGGGTAGGGAGAAGCAAGGGAGGTTGTAATTCTATTGTAGCCACTGTCTATTTGAGCCTTTTGGGAGATGAGCCTCTCGTTTCTTTCTTTGCTTGCTCCTTGGGGTCCGTAGACTGTGCTCTCTCTGTTCCCTTTCTCTTCTAGGACCTAGTGACTAGAGGAGACTTGGAGGTCTCACCAGTCGATGTGGTGGTGGCGACGTCCTCTGTGGCACTTGGCTCACTTTTGAGCCCTTCATATGTCAGGACTACTCCTTGTCGCTTTAGGTGTGCCACCTGCCCATCGACCCACTCCTTAGTACGAGTTATGATTGGCTGGGTGATGGTGTCCAGGTCATCGACCTCCTACTCATCCCAATCAATGGAGGGGATTTCCAGGTTGGCAACCGTAGGGTACCTCGAGTGCATAATGGTGGACTCGTCCTCCTCGACCTGATCTGACACTGGGAATGGTTGCACCCTTCTCAAGAACTGCATGGTCATGCGCATGTAGTGCCTCATGCGTACCTCTTTTTCATCCTTGCAATTTTCCTAGAAATCCTCAATGTGGTATTGGTGGGCATACGCCGGCCCCAGTCCCTTCCTGACATGGCCGTGAGGGTCCATCCGTGGGCGCGCGGTGTACCAGTCAAAATGATATTACTTAAGCTCCTTCTCAGAATTACTGGCACATTGAGAAGTCTATAACCGGTACAGGCCCTGGCCAAGGGTCATAGGGTAGGAGATCACTGCAATGTGTTTATTGTTGAAGATGGCCTGGAAGTGTTGGAGTTGTCGAAAAAGCTCCAGGAGGATGACCCTGTCATTTGGGTACCACGGCAATCTATTTGGCCGTTCTGTGAAACCCTGTGCCCGGATGTAGGTAAACTTGGGGAATTAGATGAACAGGAAGGCATATTCCTTTAAGAGTGCCTTGGAACTATGGGAGACTCTCCTCTTGAAGTCTCCTGCAATCAACCTGATGATGTGGCCAATGAAGGCATCATTGACCCAGCAGTACTCCTTAAAGTTGCGGTATTGGAGTTGGGGATATTTGTCAAATGGGTTGAGCCCTCGCTTGTGCCCCTGATCGGGTGCCACAAATAGCTCGCTGTATTGTCTTTGACCTGCTAGGGAGTACACCAAGTAGGAGGTCATGTAAAACTTAGAGCTCTTCTTGATGTTGACAAACTGCTCATGGAAGCAGTTGCTAATGATGCCTCCCCAGTCGAATGAGACCTTGGTGTTAACGTCCTCATTCCCCTACAGGATCTACTCAATGTAATAGGCCATCCATTCTTGGAAGTAGGCGACTGCTGGGAGACCCATGACCCTGCTCAGCATAGTTACCAGGTCGTGATAGTCCTCGTGGAAATCGCTACGGAAGAGTTCTTGGGGAACCTTCGCAGCACTGCCCCGTTTCTCCTTAAGCTAAAGGAGGCTGATTGATTTCCCGCACCCTGAAGGATTAGTATCCCACGCCGCTTGGCATTGTTCTAACGTGGGAACCTCCATGTGTGGGAACGTGGGAATGTGAAATGTTTTGGTAATCCCTTCTGGCGACATGTCCGCGAGGATGTTTCCCTCCTTATACACAATCATTCTGGTGTCAGTTTGATAGGCTTCTCAGCAAGCCATCACTAGTTCGGGCGCTATGAGCGAGGGAGGGAAATCGACAGCCTTGGCAATTCCGCTCTGTCATATTAGTCTGGCACTCTTTGTTGTAGGGTTAACCTTGACCCTCTGAGTGAATTCATCTATGTCAACCTGACCAATGTTTGTATCTGAAATCTCCTTCTAGTCTGTTGAGACCTTCGACTAGAGCGGGTCACCCTGGAACTGAAACTTCATCTGATCTTTATCTTCTTTTCCCCGAGGGGTCCTTCCTGACTTTTTTCCCTTGTCCTTTTCGGCAGAGGCCCCTGAAGTTCTTACAGCTAATTCCATATATCCTGCAAGCAAGGCCAAAGTTAGTGCAACAAAACATCAAAAGCATTCATGTTACTCCATATACCAAAGATAACACCAAAATAATCAATCAAGTATATCATAAATTTTATCCTTAGACGCTATTGATCTTCATTTCATGTTAGTGCAATGGAAAGCTCCCAGAGACCCTCCTTGGTCAGATTTTCATGTTTCGAAAGGCTCATGATGGAGAGGAGCAATATTCAAGATGTGGGTCAAGGTCAGATTCTGATTTGAGTTCGTTAGGGTCGACCAAAGGGGCACCAGAGATTTGAGGCCGGGAAGCTGTCAGGAGATGGCCATTGGTGATGGCAGATAGCGAGCGGAACTCTGGGGGCGGAAGTCTGAGGCACGGGACCCGGAGGACAAAAGGCGGCCGACGTAAGGTTCATTCAGGCTTGGCGGCTTCTGGCATGGCAGGGCTCGGAGGCTGAGAAGACACGACGTGTTGGCCGCCATGAGATTTTTGTTGATTTAAATGGCAGCAACGAGGAATGGCCTGGGGCCTGGAGGGCGGGAAGCTGGAAGGGGTCCACCGTGGAGGATGGTGGAACCATCACGGAGTTCCGGGAATGGAACTCCAGACGGCCGGGCCCGGAGGGTCCCAAGGTAGCGAGGAGTTCTTCAATATTACGGAGCAAACGGAGGCCCGGGTTCCGGCAACCGGGCAGATGGGGCGAAGATTCATCCAGGACAAGATCCGCAGACTTCCGTGGACAGAAGCCCAGGATCCGAGGCCCGACGACGTGAAAGCCGCCGGACCGGGAGAACAAGTGAATGACAGTGACAAAGCTGGGGTCCGGGTGGCGGGTGGCATAGGCAAATTCACGGAAAACACTTCGCCATGGAGAACGGCTGAAATCCAAGCATGAAAACCCATCGTTCAAGGCCCGGGGTTTAAAAGGATAGAGCGATTTCTTTCACCAAGCTTCGATAACCGGAAGAAACTGTAGAGCCCAAGGGGCAGGGAGCCAGGCGACGCCCGCCATTATGGAAGGCAAATCCACTACGAAACCTTGGAGCCGGAACTCCGGGGTTCTGGGCCCGGGGAGGCTGAAGGACGCTGGCATGGCTTAGATTTTTTGCAGCGGAGGAGAAACCAGAACCTGGCAGCTGAGGAGGTAGGACTGCTCGGTAGTTTAAGCGCGGTGGAAGGTAGAAGTCAGCCAGCAGGCCGAAACTCGCGGAACCAGGCCCAGAGAGGAGAATGATTGCGCGAGTGTTTTGAATTTTTGAATTTTGGCAGCGAAAGCGGGTCCCGGGCCTGGGAAGGACATTTTCCTTATGCGAAGAACAGCCACGGTAGGGAGAAGTCCCGAATCGATAAGGCGATCATTTTATGTGATTTGTCTGATTTCTAACACATGGGTTTGGCGCGTAACATGATAGTCTATCTTATTTTAAACACTAATCAGTTTGTTCATTTATCTAAATCCTTGAAAATCATGAAAAGGCACACGGGAGGGTGAGGGGATGGCCTACCTCGATTATGCTAAGTGGTGAGGCGTGGGATCCACTAGGGGTCGATGGAGTGAAGTTGACGTTGAGGATCGTGACGTTGCTGATCACAGTGGGCTCCAGGTGATCACTTCTCAATTGGCTCTGATTCCTATTTATGAAAAAGACTTGGGTGGGTTGGGCATTTTATACCCCAACTGCCATTAATACCAGTATTAATTGCTTGTACGACCGTGCGTAAAAGTTGGTGAAATTTGAATTAGGTCGGTGGCGGCAATAGACTCCGAGACCCGGCGGCTAGAAAGACATGGCATGGCACCCGTCGTGTGTTTTTCACATTGATTGGGTGACGGCGGTGGAGAGAGGTTTGGGAAGCCGGCAGGGTTCTGTCGTGGAGGACGACGGAAACGTCACAGAGTTCTGAGAACGGAACTCCAGACGGTCAGGCCCGGAAAGTCCCGCGGTGGGCAGTCAAAAATAAACCATCAACGGAAAAACCCAAGGCGGGGCCTGAGGAGCGGGGGGCCACCAGAGGCTCACCGTCGCGGATGGCGAGCCGAGGATGGAAGTCTAGAAGTGGACTTCCGGGGCCCGGGACTCGAAGGGGCAGGCGTCGCCCTAGAAATCCCCATCGAATTTTAAGCGGAGGGCGGCAGGGCAGGCCCTGAGGGGTGGAAAGACGCCCGCAGAACATCACAGAGGATGGCTTACGCAAAGGGGAAGCCCGAAAAGGGAACCCTGGAGGCCCAGGCTCGGAGGGACCTAGGTCCGTTTCAGGGCCAAAATGCCAAAGGGGTTCCTCGAGGCCCTAGAAGGCAGTAGAAAATTGAAAGCGGAGGCATGATCAATTTATGATGGAACTTTAGAGCAACATCGACCATGCAGAACATCAAAAATAGAGGGGCACGCAAAACAAGGCAGCCCCAAAGGAACCCGACGAGGCGAAAGAAAAGAGGGTCCCCGTTCCAAACGAGGCATGTGTGCTAAGGGCACAATAGGAATCATTCACCATGGGTGGAAAATGTGTTCCACTTCCAAGTTAGTTTTGTTTTTTTGCATTTTTAGATACCCTTTTTTTTTTAAACAAGTTTCAGCTCAGTTTTGTAGAACTGGGACTGATTCACCTAGAATGGAAAATCAGTCCCACTATGCCTAAAAAATAGCATGAGTAGCATTTCAAATGTCATTTCTAGCCTCCTTCAACATATCATGTGAGCACTTTTATTTTGATTCATTTATGTTAAGTTTTGCATTCATTTCTAGTTCATTTTTTCATTACACCATGTGTTTCCATACAAGTTACATTTCTTAGGTTTTGCACACTTAATCAATCAATCTGATCATCTAATTGCATTTAGATCATTGCATTTAGTCATAATTCTATCATACACATCTTAATTTGAGTGAACCTACCTAGACTTTTGAGTGGAGTTTATCTCTCTCCTTTTAGGTGAAACATCCTAAGAGTACAAGAGTAGCCTATAAGCCCTACCCAAAAATCTACAGTTCACATCTTAGCTAAAGTTAAATTGGAAAGAGATATAGATAACACTAATTTTGTTTCTTTGATCTTTTCTTACGATTTATCTTAATGAACCATTCTGAGGACCTCTAGATGATGTCTATAAAAATGATTTAGGGAGAAAGGAATGGGGCGTCGATCATTATCTTTCATTTGCTATGCTTGTGGGAATTCTTGTAAAAATAATCTTAGCAATTACATGCTTAGTTGAGTGTATGGAAGTTGTGTTGATTATGTTGTTGAATATTGTGTCTGCTTTCATCTAATCTATTCAAAGCTTCTAACTTGCATTCCAACGAGGTTTCCATATGTCAAGGTGTAAACAGGAACTATCCTATATGTTTGCAGGGTCAAAGTCCATTACACTAGATACAACATCATCCTGGTTATTAATACCTTGATGCATCATGTCTATGTGTTATATTGAACAATAAGGAACAACAAAATAATTCCATTCCCAAGAAATGAGCACATCATCATCCTACATTCATCATCATCATGCGTTTCTCATCACCATCTCTAATAAAGTCTCAGTGGATCATAGACTTGTTGGATCTTTTGAAGAAATCATCAGAGTCAATGGTCAATCATTCTTGTTTCTTCTATCTTCTCTCTGTGCTAACTTGGTATCATGACAGTCAAGAAAAACATCATCAAAGCATCAATCCTACATCCATAAATCATCAACATACATACATCTCATAAGCATAGCATAATCATCAATGCATCCATTCTGCATCATCATTATCATTTAAGTTGTGACGAATAATATAGATTTATTATTCTAAAGCATCTTAAATCATTACATCATATATCATAAGCATATATCACATATCATATCATACGCATAAACATTTTCATTATCCATCCATACGTCCATATGCATACATCCCATCATAAAACTACATAAGAAAATACATAAAAGGAAATACATCCATATCATTTACATCCATATAATTTGTAGAAGCATCACATAATCACATACTATCCATCCATCACATGTCATATCATAAAAATATAATGAACAATAATATAACATTGCATGATCCATTACATCTCATCTGATTACATATCGCATAAGCATACATAAATAAAGTGCATCCATACATGATTAAATATAAGCATGTCACATCTCATATCAAATGCATCCATACAATCATAAATAAGATGAACATATCACATCATATTGAATCTGTATCTGTATCATATATATATCAAAGAATGAATTTCATGGTACAATATTTGGATTAGTGTATGTATATCGATCATAAATACAATATCCACAAGGCTATAAAAAAGGATCCAATGAATGTATATCTATGTGAAAGAATCATGCAACAAAATCAAAAAGTGTATGTACACTCAAGCTAGCCCTGATGGTTTCTCCCCTCTTCAGCCTATCCTTCTGGAAGATCCTCAACCTTGGGTTATGCATCATTCTTCTATGAGTAACCAGGTTGTCTAAGTGGCATTGACACATCTTTGTGATAGTGCATCCTATAATAGGCTTCCTCAGTCATGACCTCTCTATATAGCCTGGTGGATACGGTCCTGCCTTGTGTGGCCGCTGTTATTGCCTCTAACTACTAGAAATGACCAATCTCCTGATCTCTCTCAATAGTCATGGCATGTACCTGATACCTCGCATGGTCTCTCTTTGCCATCATAGCCACAACTTGTTGTTTGGCCTGGTCCCACTCAACAACAATCACTAAAATCTGCTAGTGGGCCTAATCCCACTCACCTGTGAGAACATATAACTATTGTTGCAGTTGCTAAATCTGTACATCTCGATGGTCTACCCCCAGTAGTGGTGGTTGTGCTACCTGCTACTAACCTTCCTACTATTTTCATGTATATTGCTACACTAGCTACTACTTAACATGAGGTTGTTATGGAGGTTATTGTCCAAATAGAGATTTCCTTGAAATCTTGGCCATTCTAGCCATCCTTCCCCCTACCTACTCCCCTCTCTCTAGGTCTCCCTCATTGAAGAGCACCCACTAGATCTATCAACCTTCGAGGGGGTGTAAACCAAGCATCATAAGTAGGAATCATCTATGTGACCACCTAATCTTGGTCGTATGACCATGGCTATGCCACCAACTATTGGAAACCCTCGACCACCTCTAGATTTTGGATAGTGGGTCCCCATGTGGAAACCTCTCGAGCTAACCTCCCAAGAATGTCCCTATATGCATCATCGAGCCTATCTGGTTGCACGCCAAACTATCATGCCACTCTATTTGGTAGATATCTCTCTATGATCGTGTGCTCTCAACCCTCCATGTACCGGGTCTGTTTGGAAAAGAACAACTATTGTACATCATCAAACCATCCTAACATCTATAGTCAAGGTCACCATCTAAACATTGTCATATCATCTAGTACCTACCACTTGTACAAAATCCCAATCTTCCTGGTATGTTGTAGGGTGATGACGCCTCTATAAAACCAAACCACAAGATCATCTAGCTCAACATTAGCCATCTGCATGATTGATCAGAGCACAACAATATTCTCCCAAGCCTAAATGTGAAGCAAGGTCACCCTTGTGCCAATAGCTCTATTGTCGTAGTAGACAAAGTCGTTCATATCATTATACAATGAGGTTAGCATCACTTGCCCCATGCAAATAATTTCCTCCTATGCAACATCCTATGCCATGCTAAGCTCCATCTTGGGCCGAACCTTTTTGCTCTATCAGTCTGAAGTGACCTGTGGACATGAAACAATATCCCTTTTTTCTTGCTTGATTTGGGAATAATTGATGATAAATTGGACTTAATAAGGCCTTGATTTGATGTTGTGAAGTATTTTACATGTCCAAATTAGGTCTTGGACTCTAGCAAAATGAATAAAATGCATGTCTTGTAAAGGAATTGTAAAGTGTTGTGAATCACTTTCACACTGTTCCAAACTATCATCAAAGTCTCATGGACCTATTTTCCCCTTATTTCAACATTGTAAAATATATTTAATTGCATTTTCACATTAATCTAGAAGGCTTGTAAATTAAACTTAACTTTAATCTAGTGTTGTAATGTGTTTTACACATTCACATTGGATGTTGTACCTATAGACACCTAAATTTGGACACTTAATTTATCCAAATTTATTCCCTTTTGTCTAAACATCCCTTTATTTGTGTTAATTAGATAATATCACTATTATCTAATTAATACCCTTAATTCTGCCAAATCCCTAAGGTATTTAGTTAATAATTAAATACCTTATCTCTTTAATCCTTCTTTCAACAAATGAATTAAAAAATGTTACATTTATTTAATTCCTCACATGTCACATCCTTTTCTTAATCTTAATCAACCCCTTAATCTCTTCATCAGGGATGTGCACATGCCTAATCCTTGATTAGGATGTGTCAAGATGTGAGGGATTGTGAGTCCTCAACTCACCATAGCTCTTCATCTTGGCCTTGGTGGCTCAATCTCAACCATTGAATTCTCTAGAGAATTCAAATTCCTCTATAAATCCCCCCTCTTTTCTCTCATTTAGGGACCTTTTGCATTCCATATAAAAACTCTTGCAATTTTATCATTTGAAGCCACACTTAGCCATATTTTCACATCTTGCTTTCACCATAGCACTTGCATAGAATTCTCATCCATCTTGCATCACATTTGTGCATCTTTTGCCATCAAGAGGAGCATACATTACATCAAAAATCAAAGGGCCAACCAAAGGACAACTTAACAAGGTATAATCTTTCCATCTATTTTATTAAGTTCAATGTTTTTTCCAAATCTTGAGGTGTTAGGTGTTAGTTGGTTTCTTGCATGTTTAGTGTTGTTGCTTGTTTCTAGGACCATATTTTCACCTAATCACATTACCTTTCTAGGATATGTGGAGCTCATTTTAGTGTTGTAAAGTGTATTTAATCACACTTTCACATTGAATTTTATGTCCCAAGCCCTAATTACCATTTATATAATCATTAATAGGCCCTTATGGCCCCATATTGTGCATCCCAAGGCTTAATTTGATGAAATAACTTACGAAGTCATCATATCAACCTAATTTCCTTATTTCCTGATATTCCAGCTGGAAAAATGGCCCTTATTGGACTCATTCACCATTAGGGGTGGATGATTCTCATCCAAGTGAGAACCATTTTCCCTTGATGGCGAATGAGTCCCATTTGAGCCATTTCAGAGTTTAAGTAGGAAAAATTAGGTTTTAAGTTTATTTTTTCTCCATGTCGGTCTTAGGGATCAAATTAATGGGAAACTAGGTGGATTTCCCAAAAATACAAGCTTCTAAACCCTAATTGATCATGAATTGAACTCGTTCATCATTCATCATGTTCTCAAGTCAAGCAAGCTAGGTTTTTAGTATTCTAAGTCATCAAGATAACATTTTTCAAACATTCAAGGGAAAAATCTTCATCTATTATTGCAAAAATTCAAGATCAATCATCATGGAGAGGTACTAATTCCATTATTTCATGTTCATGCTTCAAATTATTTCTTAATTTGGTTTAATTACCTAAAAGGGGTTTGACCAAGGAAAAATCCCATGTCTTAACATCTAACATTTCTCCTTCTTTTCTTGTGTGTTTGCAGATTTAGGTATCTTGAAGACTTAGAAATTATTGATGGATAAGTTGCAAACTTGTTGAAGAAATATTATTGTTGACTAAGTCAAAATATCCACAAAAAGTCACTTACAGTGTTAGAAATCAGACTTTCAGAGGTAGGCACCTGTCAGGAATCGAAGTGCAGACTAAGGGCTTTTGTTTCCACTTTTGAATTTTCAAAAATTCAAAAGTGGATTCATTTGCAATTAGTGGTAAATGAGTCCCATTTTTAGGCCTGAAAAGGGTTTTTTGTAGTTTTGGATACTCATTTGTCTAAAATGAGCTCCATAATAGTTTCCCAAATCTAGGACTAATTCGCCCAAAATGGCGAATGAGACCTAATAGGAAAAAAATTTAGCATCATCAATATTTCAGAAGTTATTTGTAGTCTCCAACAAGTTCTAAGGTGCACACATTCAGTTTCATTCATTTATGTTATAGTTTACTTTCATTTCTAGGTGTTTTTACATATCGCAATGTGTTTTCAAACATCTTGCATTCCTTTAGTTTTTGCTTAATAATTGATCTATTTTATAATTTTTTTGTATTTAGATAATCTTATTTAGACATATTTCATTTATAATTCCTCAACCTTAAGTGTATACATTTCCCATTTTGGTTTACCTCTCTCTTTTAAGGTGAAAAACCCTAGAAGTGTAAGAGAGCATTGGGAGCCAAAATATTTGTCCACATTTTGGTGAACTCATCTTTAGAATACTTTCTTTTCTGATTTGGAGTCCATCATTATCCTAGAATTATCCTACATTGCATTTTGCATTAGTTAACATTGCATTCTAGGGTTTCAAAAATTTGCATTAGTGAAAGTGCATATAGTTTGCATTTTTCCATCTCAAATCATTGAAATTCATCTAAAATTTGCATTTTCATTTAGTGTTCAGGTCATACAACATCAAAAGCATCAAAACCAATTGAAATTGTCTTTTTTTTTTGAAAAAACCCCTTACTAGGAATCATTCACCATTCTGGGTGAATCAGTCCCAGTCTAGATTTTTAACTATCTATTACGACATCAAAAAACTCATTTCTATGCTTCCTAAGCCTCCAAGTAACATATACTATAAGTTTGGATTGTTTTGGGAACACTTGTTTTATGAATTTAGGTCAAAAACATCAATCTAGAGTAGTCATTTTTGAAATCATTTCAATTATAGGCATCGGTAGATCTGGAAATGCTCACATTTCTAAAATTTTGCATAACATGGATAAAAGTACTTTTCACTTTTGCATATACAATGTTTACAT